>MQVO02000011.1:600000-1161785 GCA_001986395.2 Irpex lacteus
TGGCTACATGCCGTCAGACTCGCGGCCATACCAAATGCATATCGAATGATGGATCTGTTCGTGACTCCCCATAGATATTCTAAGCCATCTTCGGCGACTCGTATCAGTTCGAGCGCAGAAGTCGGAGCAATGTCGCATGAACAGTCGTGCTAACTTCTCTCAAACCTGTTGCACCGGCCTGGTCGGACTTCCTTCGTGTTCCATGCATATCTAACGTTTGTTGATGAAAACTGGAATAGCCAGAATTGGCAGTGCCAGTGGTCTCCGTTCGTTCAATGACTTAAAGTGGCTCGCGCCGTGAAAGCCTATGAACAAATTAGAGGGGTGTGAGACTGTATCAATGGGAGGATTGACTATCTACGTACGCATCAGCTTCGAGTTGTAGAAGAACCGGGGCGCTACCATAATGCTGGCACCTCCGAGTCGCGGCCAGCGTGCGAGTCGCCGAACCCATGCTGAGTAAGTCGACACATCCACTGCAATGAGTAGGTATTTGAAGTCAGAAACCCCACAGCTGAAAACTTAGGCGAGGTCAAGATGAGACTGACTCTTTCATAGGCCAGATTTAGAATACGTTATTTCCCGATACAGAAATCAAACCATCTAAAACGCCCGGCTACAAGCGCTGAAAGACGTCGGCGAGATTATGTAATCACACGCCACAAAGCCTTTCCCCGTGCAACTGCAGATCCTTCGTCCGATTATCACTGTCAGTGCGTTACTAAATTATGCCTACCGTGGTTTATCAGGGGAGAATAGAGATGACGTGCAAATTCCCAATGGGAAAATTGTATCTTCACTTTCGTACGGCGTCCGACTCTCGTGAAAACACCATGTGCTTATACTTATTCTGATGGCATCGTGCTCGATTACAGCAATATCTAACACAGTATAGAGGAGTTGGGTGGCTACAAACTGATCTAAGTAGTCGTGATAAACAAACAGATAGAAACATACACGATGCTAATCACTACAGAAAGCACATGGTGTACAGACTCATATGTGCGTTCGATGCATACGTCTGATAAATATCCAATATAAAAAAGGTAACTCGTCGCCAGGTCCGTCCACACATTCGCCGAGTCAGCGCTACTGATATCCCCCATCTCTGGGGTCGTGCCCTCTCTGGGGGTACGCAGGGGTCGGAGGCTTCACGTTATGCCTATGCGAGAAATCCGTCATCTCCATCTCCTCATTATCACTGATACTCCCTCTCGGTTCAATAATCCCCGACTCCAACTCCTGCTTCGTATCAGGCAAAGGTTCTTCGTCCACCTCACTGTTAAAATCCGCATCTCTCGTCGTAGCGGTAGATATATGCACTACTGTCGGATTAGGTCCAGGTGTACCCCTTCCGCCTCCGTGGCCTCTGCTCATGAGACCGCCTGTAATGCTGCCTTTGCTGCTGAGGATACCAGTGTGACCGCTTCGGTTGGTGGTACGGCTGCTTGTGTGTTTTCCGGTGGAGATGGGGGCGACGGAGAGGTTCATGCTGTTTGTCCATTGGCTGGAGGAGGTATATCCCGAGTTTTGGGTGTTACGTTCGGAGTTCCAGGTCGTGCGGGAGTTGAGAGAGGTCATGAGGGAGTTTGAGTACACTACAACGATTGAATGTTAGGCGATGCTAGTGAAGACAAGCCAGCACGTATCGAGAGTAAAACTTACTCTTGCAGAGCATCAGCGCGAACAGCAAATGCAGGTTGTTCTCCTGGTAAACGAGGAAGCAGATCAACTCTGCGAGCGCGCACGTGGCTGTCGCAAAGCCGGTCTCAATCGTCAATCGGATGAGGTGGTTGATAATCCGCTGAGTGCCTCTGAAGTTACTCCGGCCTACTTTGTAGAGCTGCCCAAGAATAACGAGCACCATGATGAGCGATTGAACGAGGAGTCATCCGTCGGAGTGGGTGCTTACAAGATACAACATGGATAGTGCGATCATCTATGGATAGAGAAGTAAACGTCAAGATTCCGACTCCCATCGGTGGAAGCTGCTTACTATGTCAGCGCACCCGGCGCCTGCCAACCAAACCTTAAATGTATCGTCAGTTCATATGCCTTGCTGGAACATGACAAAGGGGGACCCACAATAGCCTGGACATATATGTTATGCAGAGCAATGATATCCGGGGTGGTCGGGATCTACACCGGAAAGAAGTACGATATCAGCATTTTTGAATCAATGGACAATTGAGGAGACTGACCTTCGCAGCAATGGCTAACGTCGCACACATCTGCGCCAGCGCGACCTAGAAGAAATAAACCTTTGATATAAGGAACACAGTGTGTCATGATGACGGCAGACTCGGATAGGACGCACCGTGACGATCGCGATGGGCACGACTCTCCATTTGCTCATCATGTAAATCCTCCATGCATAGAACGACTGTACCATCGCCGCAGCTGCAACGTTATACTCTCAACCCCTGAAGGAGATTCTCGTGGGAATGTAGACGTACTGATTCCAGAGACGGTGGGTAAGACTCCGTTTGTCCAGTTCACTGGCAGCAAGACCGTTGGCGCTCCCCACGATTGACAGAATATGTCCCACCCGAGTGCTGCGATGGTGATGCTTTGGAGAATGTCGAGGAGGAATACAACGTAAACTATATACGGAGGTCGATGGGGGTTGTTATAATGAGTAAGAAAGTAGATCGAAAGGTTGGCAGGGGTACACACCAAGAGCCTTGATGAACTTCGAGTCACGGGGGAAGTTCAGGTAGTACAAGTCTGCAAGCCATATCTCATGAGTGTTATGAAGAGCAAAATAAGACACTTATAACTTACACAACTGCATGACAGAGATTCCGAAGAGCATGTAGCTCAGCAGCAGACCTATGAACTGGCATCATCATCGTCAACTAAATCATCCCCGAACGGACTAGAGTTGGACTCACCACAGGACCTAGCCTACACCATTCAATATTCAATACGCACATAACCCATGGACCAGTCAGCCATCGTAACCTTTGCTTTACATCAAATAGTATATGAGAGAACATACACTAGCAACGTCGCCTCCGTGACAGGCGCTGGAGTAATACTCCCATTATTGCTCGAAGGCATCGTGGCGTTGGTGGCGTTGCTCATGACCAAAGGGCCGTTTGATCGCTGTGTCAGGTACCTGAGATGTACTGAACACCTGGTTGAGGCTATGTAGCGTCCAACTACCGCTCGGGGGTTTAGACGGAGAGCAAGATCTCTAGTGTCACCCCGGTCAGGGACGCTAAGGGCTTATATACGGCCGGGTAATCGCAACGGAAAGAAATCCCGGAATGCAAGGAGGTTTTGTGGGTGTGTGGTTCTTGATGATGCAAAAGTCAAAGGAGATCACTGGGGCCGCAGTTCATGAGTGCGAATGTTCCGAGTGTGGGAGTTCCGAGCATAGGAGGGTCTGACGCTGATGGCTTGAGAGGGTGGGATAGAGCGACGGGAACGCTAGAACGTTGGGCTCGAACACCTAATCAAAGAAGCACATCGATAGATATCTTTGCTTGTTGGGAGACGATGCGATGAGGTGACTACCGGTATCGGTTACACGCTCTCTCGGAAGGTCGCATGTCTAGAATGTAAAATGGTCAAGATATAGCCCATAGACTGGCAATGAACGGAACCGGAAACAACATAAATAGACTGGGAGGGCGGGAAATCGTGGACAATTTTCCTCGTTATGATACGAACATTGTTGTGAGAAGCGGCGGCGGTGGCAGGGCAGCGCTGACACTGCTGCCATGCATGTAGATGGAGAGCGTTCGAGCTGTTCAACTCGGCGCATCGATCCATGATGTATCACGGGGACCATCCTATACGCAGGCATCTTGAGTCAATGCCACTATGAAAGCAAGAACGCCCGTAACGCTGATTGTATTAAACCTTGAGCTTACCTCACGCAATGCAGCCCAAAAGAGGTATATGGCGTCGCACGCCGTTGTCTGGAATCCACCTCGTGTGCCCGAGTCGCCTGTTCTTTCGGTAGTTACGGCTTCACACTGGCTGGCGTCTGGTCATCGATGAGTGTTGCACAATACTGTATCTTCGGGCACAAGCATGAACTCGCCTCAAGCCGAATGTTTCGTGCTGCACTCATGAGACAGTAGTCATCCAACGAAGTTAAATTGCAGCTTTATGTCGGTAGTCCGCGCCACGGAATCTTGCATGGCCAGCGCCACAACGAATCTGTGCATTGTCTTCCCATGTTGGACTATATGGAGTATCAAGGCATCAGCTTCTATTGCGGTCGTGCCTCTGAGAAGGGAAGGGAAGCGCAGAATTTGTTCGTCACGAGGACACAAACAAGCAGAACAGTCCAAAAAGTCTAGAGAACAGCTTGAGTGACAACCTATGAGTCGACAACTTGCACGTCAGCGAGAGACAGCCACTTCGGCGAGACTCGAGAGGATATTATGCAGGACCTATTTTTGTCTGCAGAGAGATGTGCGCCCAGCTTGTCCAGTCGAACATTGTGACAGTGCCGAAGTCTTCCGTTTTCATTCCGGCATCCGAGTCCAATTCCATTGAAGGTGCCGCCGTTTGAATCATCGACGCCAGTCACGGCGCAACCTGTCGTGGCTCGTGTCGGTTCCTGAGGCCTGAGTATCGAGTTGCAACTTGTCACGCTCGACTCGGATGGTCTGGTGTAGCAACTTAGGGTAAGAACGGTTGAAACTCAGCGTGTGCATGTCGAGCGCCGCTGAGCGTTGATGTGGCTGTGCAAACTGCCAAATACGGCAACAGGACGGTCACTCGCAGCGCGTTGTGCGCTTGTCTTCCACCGGTACCCCTATTACGCATACGCATTTGCGACTTCTGATCGATTTACATCTATCAAACCTTACTATATCATTCGCTCTTATGGCTCTGATACCCGTGCAAGATGGGGTCAGTACTTACCACGGCTGTGAGTGGGGATCCGCCGTGTGCCAATCGTGGGCTAGTAAATCATTGGAATAGACACAAGAACTTCAAAGACACATTTGTTATCAAAGGTCCGTTTTGCGTTGGCTATTAATGGTACTGCTAGCTGACGCCTACATACATGTCCAGCCACACACCGTGAATAGACCGTCATTGCATAAATTAGCAAAGGCCGGGGTCGCCGTGACGTGTCCATGCTGCTACACAATGCACCGGCGAATACGAGAACGATTTAGCACTCAAAGGTTCCTTTCCGACGATAGCTGTGCACTTAAGGTGGCGGGGAGCGTCCAATGACCCACACCCAATTGCAAGTCTACTTTTCGAAAGAAATACTACATCACGATATCAGCTTCTGTGTGCGAAGATCAAGTCAATGGCCCACGACCACCACGGACTGTCGCGTCAGCGTTGCTCTCGTCTGGGCCGCGGTCATCTGGCCATCCGTGGAATTTATGTCTCACGTGGATGACGTTGTTCTGGTATGCCCATTCTCTTCGAAATCAACCGAACATATGAACATCCTCCTCCTTCCAGGGCCTGGAATACGCATGGTCGACGTAAATCCTGGCTGCTCGGGCGTGAATCTGTCTTGTGCCTGTGTGCCTTGCTACAATTCATTGCAGGTAACCGACTGTATGTACCTATCGCACATGCATCACTGTCAGTTGCTCATCCACCTTCAGGCGGACGTACGGCGCTACACCCGCCCAAATGCTCGCGGCCAGCGAGCTTCTCACAGTGCACACGAATGATGCGTGATGATCAGCAACACCCCATCCGCCCAGCAGTCTGTCTCACTCCCCGTTGCGTCAAGTTCCTTCACTCGCCCGTCCACTTGCCGCAAAGGCACAACTCTTCACCCGGCCAGGCCGTTCCTAGATCCTCCCCTCACCCACTGTACCGTCATCCCGCCGCTCCCGAGACTCAATAATCAAAGAGGTTATAAACGGCACCTGTTCGCAGCACCCACCACCGTTAACTGTCGATCCCGCTTCTCTCTTGTTGTGTTCCTCCCTCGACTCACAATAAGATGGCCCGGGCCTTGCTTTTCAACGCCGCGGCTCTGTGCGCGGGCGCGTACACCGCGAGGGCGGCGCTCTTCCAGGACCCATCTCACCTCTCACCGAACAAGGCGTATGATTATATCATTGTTGGCGGTCCGTGTCTTTGTCTTCTTTTTACTTGTTGCGTGTGTTCCCGTACCCCTTCTCTTTCCATTCTACCCTTCTGTAACAGTCAACATTAGTGTTTACCTTTCGCCTAATATTGTGTTTGCGTTGTAATATGTGATGATCGTGGTACTGACTCATGGATACATCTTCTATCTGTCTATAGGTGGAGCTGCTGGGAGTGTACTCGCGAACAGGCTCACTGAAGTTCCAAACTCGCAGGTGCTTCTCGTCGAGGCTGGCTCAAGGTGTGTAAATGTGTCCCATGACGCGAACGCAGCTCCTTGCGCTTCGCTTATGTTCAGACCCCACATGAGAGCCTGAAATGTGAAAGCGGAAGCTTTACCTCGACCAAAAAGATGCCACTCTGTGTTCAGGTCTGACCAATATTTGGTATTTATAGTGACTTTGAGGACCTGACGATCGAGGTTCCAAACTTCGCCGGGCGCCTTGGCGGTACCAAGTTTGTACGTTCTTTCCAACTTGCTCACAACATCGAAGTTCATGCTAACTATAATCACTATGTTACCTGTGCGATAGGATTGGAACTTTACCACAACACCTCAACCAGGTTTTAATGGACGTTCCATCGCATTTGAGCGTGGTCACGTCCTGGGAGGGTCCACTGCCATTAGTAAGTAGAGTTTCCTTTTCCCGCGGCCCATTCGTCTATCAGGGTATCCACTTACGATGTGTGAACAGACTTCATGACCTTCACTCGTGGGTCTCGAGATGACTGGGACCGCTGGGCAAACGTCACGGGTGATAAAGGATGGTCATGGGAGTCGATCTTCCCCTACGCAAAGAAGGTGTGTTCTTATCATCCCATTAATATCTCGATTGTACCTCATACGCGTTTGGCACGCAGTTGGAACATTTCGTGTCGCCACAAGACGGACGAAATATCTCTGACGAGGTTGACATCAGCGTACACGGACTTAATGGTAGGTCATTCTTACGCTAAGTAGCCTGGACAATAGTTCTGATGCATAGTCACATCCCTTCCAGGCCCCGTACACGCCAGCGTGCCAGCTTTCCATGTCTCTACAGATGGACGCGTACTCAACGCGACTCAACAGCTCGCAGACGAGTTCCCCTTTAACCGGGACATGAACTCTGGCGACCCCATCGGGATAGGTTGGACTCCTTGTACTGTAAGTTTCTTTGCCTTCCACCCGTCGATGTCGTGTATGAAACCACCGAAACTTACTCACTTCCTCCTCATCCGCCCCCCTTTCTTCTGTAGATCGCAGGCGGCGTCCGTCAAAGCAGCGCCCTCTCCTATCTTGCGCCGATCCTCAACACCCGTTCCAACCTCGACGTCGTTGTCAACACGCATGCGACGAAGATCCTACAGACGGGCACAAGTGGCGGGTTACCTGAGTTCAAAGGCGTGCAACTATCGCAGCCTGGTGCTAGTGAGTATCTCATCATTAGTGGCCTCGCTGTTTCAAGTTATGTAGAGTGCTGATCGTGGATGCGCTTCGCAAACGAAACAGAAAAAACGCTGACGCTCCATGCGAACAAGGAGTTGATCCTCTCCGCAGGATCTGTCAAGACGCCTCAATTGTGTGAGTACTTCCGTATTATATGACTTGCAAGACAATGTTGACACTGTCATGTTCTAGTGATGCTGTCTGGTATCGGGGACAGCTCCGAACTTTCCAAGCTGAACATCAAGACTGTCGTCGACCTCCCCGACGTCGGCAAGAACCTTCAGGTACTATTATTCTATTTTCCCCACTCAATATACCTGCTTATGATTTTATTACTATCTTAGGATCACCCATTCCTCACAAACCCCTTCACAGTCAACTCTACTAATACCCTCGACATCCTCAACAACGCCACGATCTCAGCACAGCAACTCTCCATCTGGCAACAACAAAACCACACCGGCCTCCTCGCGCTACCTGCAGGCAGCCAGATCGGCTGGTTGAGGTTGCCTGAGAACTCGAGCGTGTTCGAGGAGAGTGGGGTGGGTGCGGATCCCAGTGCTGGGCCGACGAGTGCGCATTGGGAGACAATCTTGTTTGTGAGTGATTATGAACAGTGTATAATGCTAATGGGAGAGGTGGAGGACGCTGATATGTTGCATGTAGGACGGCTTTATTGGGTTCAGCGGTGCCCCTCCATCTGACGGAAACTTCTTCACCGCGTTCACAGTCATGACCTCCCCGACCTCTCGTACGCCTTTCCCTCTCTCCCTTCCAGAATCCAGAAACAGCCTCTAACTCTATCTATCCTCACACAGGCGGGAACATAACACTGAACACAACCGACCCCTTCGCCCCTCCCATCATCAATCCCGGCTACCTAACAACCCCCTTCGACATCCTCACCATCCGCGAAGGCATCAAGGCCATCCGCCGGTTCACATCCGCACCGGCATGGGAGGGGTGGATCACGGGTGAGTTCGGCTCGTTCGCGGAGGCTCAGACGGACGAGGAGATTGAGGAGTACGCGAGGACGAACGCGCAGACGATCGATCATGTCAGTGGGACTGTTCGGATGGGCAAGTCGGGGAGCACGAAGCAGGGAGGGTCGGGTGCGTTGGATTCGGATTTGAAGGTTAAGGGTGTGGTTGGGCTCAGAGTTGTGGATGCGTCTATTTTCGTGAGTTATTTACTACTTTACTGTCGCTGTGGATGGATGATGTTTGGTACTGACGGATTTGTTGGTAGCCATTCATACCCGCGGCGCATACGCAGGTGCCGACGTACATCGTTGCGGAGCGTGCGGCGGACCTGATCAAAGCAGATGCGGCTGCAGAAGCCAACAAGCACAAGAAACACCACTACTAAGTAGTCTGCCCAAAGATTCGTCATAATTTTCAGGACTGTCTCTGAACTTTTTGGTATCTGTACGTGGCGTTGGAAGGTGTTCTTCGTGGACAGTCCGAATACGCATTGGGTGCTTGATATTTGTACATAGTTTGGCTAGTATAATTTTCTTGCTTTGATGATCGTAATGACATGACAATACTGTTTCTCAGAGTCGACGAACCTCCATAGAGCCGTTTATGATTTGTATTCCTGAACGAACAGTACAGTAGGTAGTACTTATCACATGAGGAAGTCAGCATCTACACCGTTAGTCAGTAACCCATGTGTTCGTTCATCGAACACCCGCATAGTACTCCCGCAGCTCGAGATTCCATACGTCCATCATATCAAAGAAGTCCGAGTCCGAGTTCTGCGTTCCGAGCGCACCGCCCTCCATGAGATGACGATCAGGGAAGTATATATAGCGCAGCATATGTTAGGGTGACGAAGAAGATTAGGCCTTACCCTTATCATCGATCATCGAGAACACAGATACCTTCTGCAACATGTCGAGCACGGACACGAACTCAAAGGTGGTAGAGCCCAAACACGAAGAATGGTCTCGCTCCTTGGATGACAAGTTCTACGACCCCGACCCCGAAGCTCTCGCTTTTTACAAGAAGGAGACGGGTATCGAGGATGATGAGGAGCTTAAGCAGCATATCCTCAGAGTGCAGAAGGAGGCGTTCGGTGTGAGTTGTTCCTTCCTACATTTGAGCTTTTCAGCCTGGTCGAGATATTTGGAGGATGATCGGGATGTTGACAAGGACGATTGTAGATCTACAATTACCCGTGCATACGCGTATTCGAGTTTATGCGTCTGAAGATCGCGAGATTGCCTGCATACGAGCATGTCTTGACCTTGGGAAAGCAGAAGAAGGGGATTTTCGTCGATCTGGGATGTTGCTGTAAGTTATGCTTCGTTTGGCGTCGAGCAGCATATGGCCGTGTATGAACTAATTGTATGTTGTGCCCGCGACTATCAGTCGGAAATGATAGTAGAAAGGTAGATGATTGTTTACTTACCTGGTAATGCCTTGCTCAAAAACAGATACTCGATAGCTAGTCCAAGATGGATATCCAGTGGAGAAGGTCGTAGCAAGCGATCTTCGAAAGGGTGAGTACTGTCAGTTCATGATCTGCGCCTTTCCACGACTGAACTGGTCTCGTTTAGGTCTCTGGGACCTCGGCCACAAGCTCTTTCGATCCACGCCGGAGTCATTCCCCGTACCCTTCATCGAAGGCGACGTATTCAACCCAGAGTTCCTCGCCATCGCACCACCTCTCGCGACGTCTACCTCCGCACCTCCCGACCTACCAGACCTCAGCAGCTTGACATCTTTGAACCCGATACGAGGAAAAGCAACTGCAGTATTCACCGGGGCATTCTTCCACTTGTTCTCCGAGGATCAGCAGTACTACATAGCCAAAGCCCTCGCTGGCCTCCTCTCGCCCGAACCAGGGAGTGCTCTCGTCGGTGTTCAAGGCGGAATGGCAGAGAAAGGGTTCTGGCAGCCGATTGGGAGTCAGTACAAGATGTTCTGCCATAGTCCCGAGAGCTGGGCGGAGATGTGGCATGGGATTTTTAGTAATGGGGAAGGAGGCGATGAAGGCGTCGAGGTGACGTCGAGGTTAAGGAAGGAGATTGGAGGGCCGACGTTCTTTGGGACTTACCCAGAGAATACGAGGCCGTTTCATGTTCTGGAATGGTCTGTCGTAAGGAAGTAGACAAACATAACACTCGGAATTGTATGCTCAAATTATGGTCGATGGTCAAGAGGTTGAAGGCGCGCGCGACTGAGATCAATCGGTAGTCACAGATCACCCGAGCTATGTCACATTCATTACCGGCGTGACACTGATCATATAGCCTCACAGTCTCATGGAGTACATACCTACAATATCGCTTTCAGCTGCGAAGGAACACCGTAACTCGCGATACAGCCTGAGGCCTGAGGCCTGATCCCAGTGCCAACTTGAACTCGAACCGAGTACAATCATCCAAAAACCTGGCCGACGATCGTCGCTTTTGCTCAGCCGTGGTATGATGGTACATCCTGGAGCCATGATACTACTCGCAAGTCTACGACGTCCAGACCAGCGAGGTAGGTGTCGTTCGTTGCCTACTATGACAATCACTCAATGGCCTATTTTTCCAGGATGCGGATCGGTTGGCCACATTGGCCATTATCGTAGTATCTGATTAAACTACCAGTGGCCTGGTCTGCACGACGCGTCCAATTAGAAACCCACACGGAGGGTGTCGTGATGGGTGGCACGGGCCATAGGCCAGTGTGCCACCACGACATATAAAAGAGACACCGGTTTTGCTGCATCTCCATCCTCACTCAGGCTCTACCCAAGTCTATCCTTTCGATTATATTTTCCGTCTGTCAGCGACCGGAAACAAACCATGGCTTCCCATGCACAATCTCGTGTAAGCCATTCAACGCATACGATGCTCGTTCAAATCACTGACCAGCTGTTAACTTGAACTCTGTGCAGGTCAACGACCTCGAGTACCACTCGTTTCTGAAGCTTACAGAAGGCGTCAGGCAGAGAGACGAGACGGGTGTCATCATTCCACAAGTAGCCTGCAGCATCGCAGGTCATCCCTCGCTGAAGGGCGGCCAGTGGTCGGCCCCGCACAAGCTTCCCTCGGTCCACTTCAAGCTCGATGGGCATGACCAAGTGGGCATACGCCTCGCTGATTTTTTTAACGTACCGAATGCGAAGTTGGTCGGCAAGCAGTTGTTTCTAAACGTCCGGACTGTGCCGTTGTCGGGCCTTTATATGCAAGTGAGTACCAGGAAGATGTTTACTTTGCTCATTCCAAGTTTCACCTGAAAACGAAAGGCTCACCAATTCATTCTAGTGGCCGGGCACACAGCCGTGGTTATCCCCCGTGAACAAATCTTTCGTGATTCACTCGGGAGACGACATCGCAGATCTCGGTAAATGCATCGCAGAGCACATCTTCGACTTTCTAAAGGTATGCACTCCATTTAAATCTGTACTCTTATACAGAAATGCGAACGAGAGCTCACTAGATGTGTATAGCAACACGCCGGTAACAAAGCGCATGGCAGCGAAAGTCCCTGGAAGGGTTGGGATACCGGCCGGTTTGATTTGAGTACGCTGTACCTTTTGCAGCTGGACAACGTCGCTCCTGGGACATGGCAGCCTATCCTCTCTGGTGTTCCTAGAGATATTTCTACGGTTTGAAAAGCAGCATGTAAATAATACTTAAATGGAATGAACCCTCTCTTCCGAGTCGTCTGTCTGAAATGACTTGTGGGATATCCATCTTTATTACGATGCAAACTTAGTGTGGAACGGAGGGCGCAGACGTACGGTCTGTAGTGATACATAGAGGGACGGTATTTTACTGTTGGAGGGTTAGATCAGCACTACTTACTGATAAGACAGCGACTTGGGCTTACAATCATTCGAGTTCCTCATAAACGAGCAGCTTGCTCACGTCCTGTGGAATATACTCTGGGAAAGCCTCCACTAGTTCGCGAAGACACTCGTTTTCACCGTAGCAAACGATGACCGGGATATTAGCGTTGCGCACTATTCTGTGGAACGCAGGCGACATCAGTAGTTCACTGAGCGCGGGTTCATCACCGCCAATCTGTAATCCCGGTATATTCGATAGGATGGTGGCCAGCTCCGCAGGCAAGGTGAAACTCCCGCACGTCTTCTGGATGAATGTAATTTTTCTCTAATCTCAAAAAATATGTACAGGTATACGATAGGGCTCAGTACGGATGATTGACGATGAAAATATAAATGCGTACACACCAAGGAGGTCCAGCTGGGCATCGCATTTAGAAGAACTTCCGTGTTGCTCTCTGCCTTTGTCCTCTTCTCCCGTCCGTCTACTAATCCGTGCAGGTACAACTCCGTCGGGTTGAGCATCGCCAAAGCACGCGGCAGTCCTTTCGTCCTATATTTCATGGCCGTCCGCAGTTGCAATGATAGCACACGAACGTTGGGCGTACATGCTGTGACCATCCGTAGGTTTATTCCGTATCCTCCGTCGATGCGCAGATTGCGAACCATGGGACCTAGTCTGTTTGAGCTGGAGGACTGCATGGTGTTCCTAAACCTCTCCATGTCGGATCCGTGGTTGATCTCGACCGTTTCGTACAAGTATGCGATCCCTATTGCGTACCATCGCTTGCAGACTAGGAGCAGCCGTTTTGGCCTGCGCTCTCGGTTATGGGGTACGTGTAGTTCGTCGTGCGCCTTTGTAAACACGTCCACGGGATATATTCGAAGAGCGTATCTTAGGAATTCGTTGATGAGTTCCTCAGGGAAGTAGACCATGCTGAAGAAGGTGTTTTCGAAGTTTGAGTACTGAGACTGGTCAACCTGATCGCCGACTCATCCTGATAGAGCCTGGGCGACAAACGTTTCCGCGCAGATCCGCGGATCAATCGATCACTACTTCAATCTAGACGTGCGTGATACCAGAGTTAATATTCAGCTTCTCACTTTTGCATGACGTCCCACGTCGCCACTCAACGTACAGTAAAGTACTACTACTAACCTCTACATGCTACTATGCTAACTTAAACTCGGGGCAAACGAACTCAGAATTGCGAAAGTCACATTGATGACCACGTGTGACAACGCGTCACCAGGGTCCTGCAATTGGCGGATCGCGAGCCTCAAGCCGAGCATCGAGCTCGAGCGTCACGAACATCGCCACACCAGCCAGGACAAGTAACTATAAAAGACGTACCCTAATGTGTTACTCTGAATGTTGACTATGACCTTCACTGTCTCTCTGATCTGCTCCGTCGTTTTCAAACAGAATACTGATACTTACATCTTCAACATGGTTACTATCCCCGAAGAACTCACCAACGAGATACTCAGATACGCTTTTCGCATCTACCCCGCCGACGTCTTCACAAAATCTCACGACAAACCACACGAGCCCCACCACCGAGCGCGGCGGCCGAAACGGCTACTCCTGGTATGCAAACAATGGCACAGAATAGGAACACCATATCTCTACGAGACCGTCGAGATCACCTGTGATGACGACATGAAGAGGCTCATGAACACGCTGCAGTCCTCGGCCTCTCCTCGTGGTAGACTAGCATCTATGGTCCGCAACTTGCGTATCGATGGAGGCTACGGACGAGACCTCCTAACGGTCGCGAAGCTCACGAATAACGTCCGCGTTTTGTCGGTGCAACTCAGGACGTTCTCAAAATATCCCACGGGCGGACTTGCGCGTGCTTTGGCGTGTCTGAACCCGGCGGAGGTGTACCTGCATGGTTTAGGCCAGCGGCACGAGACCAAGAAGGCTGAGAGTAACACACAGATCCTGTTGAGGGCGATACCCGGATGGACAGCATTGGTGTGTACGTTTGCGAGCTATACGAATTGACACCATATTTATCTATCTGTGTACTTCATGTCAGAGGAAAATCTCTTTTCTCCACATCGGCTGGAGACCTCTTACCCTACCTTCCGAGCTGCTCTTCACCCTCTCCTTCATACCAAACCTACGCATCGGTGGCGATAGAGGGGCCATTGGCGACCTTCTCAAGTCCCTACCCTTCCATGCACTAGTACGCAAGGCCAGCGTCCCCACCATCACCTGCTACGGCGCAGACCGGTGCCTACGCAGGAACCTGAAGGCCTTCAGGGACATCATCCCGGAAGACGTGAGCGGCTTGCTCGTTTATGAAGAGACGCAAAGGGTTCTGAACGATCGTGCCTTGTGAGTTTATATCACCATCACACTGGCGTTTTCGTCGGTTTGGCTTCTGAGTTCTAACGAGATGACAGTCACGAAGCCATGGAGGAGATGGATAAAGACAACGATCTCAGAGCAAGGATTGGCCTCCCGCCGTACGAACCACCTCCTGTTCGAGACTCGGAAGATTCGGATACAGATTCTCTCCTGGGATACTTGTGATTCCGAGCATCTTAAGTTATCTGAGTACGTTCTCTCGTTCGTGGACCAGATCTACCGAGTCGTGATGATCCGATATGGATCCCTGGATCTTTATCGTACCAGTGGGACAGTCCTCGCGAAACCGTATACTTACTACGCAACTGACAAGCCTCAGGCTGCGGATGTCTTATAGTAGAAAGCCTCTAACGTATTTTAGTGGCACATCTCATTCTCATGCTTACATCCATCGGCGTGCAGTATACATACTCAGTGGCAGTGGTTGGATATATTTTGGCGAGTCGCGAGTGGCCGCTCGAGAGTACTAGTATCTGCAAATGCCGCTGTATCTCAGGCTACTGCCACTCGCAGAGGCACCGCGACACTGACAAGTATTAACAAGGCAACGGATTCGAAGATCTTAAGGTATACAGATATATACCACATCTGGAACGTTAACATGAGGTGCACGACATTTGTACTCCGGATCCTGGGACAAACTGACAAACAAGGTTCAGTTAGACGACGGGATACTAGGATTCAGAATTCAGTAGCACGCGTTTGCCTCGCGTCTTTCATTCTTCTTCGGTACGCAGTCGACCACTCTCAGCAGGCACTGGTACACATATAAAGGAGAAGGTCGAGGGAGTGGCAAAGGCACAGCTGGGTTCAGCACTCTGCTGTCTCTTCTTCACTCGCTTTGTAGCCTATACGTATACGTCTCGATGCAGTCTGTCCTCTCTTCCGCCACATTGGGCCACCCAGCCCTCCACAAGCTCGACCGCTATCGCAAGGCAAGTTCACGCTAACAGCGCGAGGAGGGCTCGACTGCTAAGGTCCAAGTTGACGTTATTCGTTATTGTTGTACAGAGCCATCTGAAACAGCCGCAGAACAGGGCACAGCGGGAGTATCAGCAGAAGCTGGCGGATACGTCTAGCAATGACCCTCAGCTGCAAGCTAATTGGTTTCGGTCCATGAAGGAGGCGTTCCAAGAAATGGACGAGGTGTTCAAGCTTATCAATGCACCTGACGGGTTCAACTTTCTTGATGTAGGGTAAGTTTACAACTGAACTGTTGAGTCGCAGTCCAGTAGGCTCATGGTATATGATATCATTTTTTGCGCTCGATAATGGCAGGTGCTGCCCAGGTGGATTCTCGTCTTACATCCTCGAGACGAACCCACGAACGCTAGGAACAGGCCTATCCCTCGAAGTCTCCAAAGGAGGGCACGAGTTCCTGCTCGAGGAGCAATACAGACACCGATACGAGCTCGTATGGGGCGACATCACCAACTACCAGCTCGGAAACCATCCCTTACCAGACCACGTACCCTTCCCTTCTCTGCACCCTACCACGTTCGCTCTTGTGCTCCTCGACGGACACCCGCTACGCACCTCGGTCAACGGATCTCCCTCGTTGGACGCCGCTGAACAGGCAGTACACATTGTCGGCGACCGCCTGCTGATCTCTCAGCTCATCATCGGACTCACCACAGTCATGCAGGGCGGGACAATCGTCATGAAGCTCTCCCGTCCCGAACGTCTCATATCCGCCCAACTTATGTGGATGTTCGACGGCCTAGCCGCAGATATCCGCACCTGGAAACCCGTATGCATACACGCGACGCGCGGGACGTTCTATCTCATCGCCCGCGGTATGGGATTTGGTGCAAACGCCGGCAAGTACGACGAGGTGCTTGCGGGACTGAGGGCGCTTTGGGAGGAGCTGTCGTGCGAGCAGCGGAGGCTGCGCGAGGAAGATTTAGAGTTTATTGTGAGGAAGAAGGTTCTGCAGGGACCGTATGCCGGGAGGCTGAGAGAGTTGAGTGCGCATCTGTGGGAGGTGCAAGAGGCGGCGTGGAAGGCGTGGAGGGAGCAGGTCGCTAATGGGTTTTAGGGTTCAGATATCAGAATAAATTGCTTTGAGGGTTCAGAGGGTATACCGAATGGCATTGTATTTGTAGGCCTCGTTCTTTGTTGCTGTAGTATACTCGTTTGTGCCAATACTATACACTTGTACTTGTAAATCATTCGTTCGCTTCAGGTATGACCGTCTCAATCCTTTGGTTCTCGAGGATCTTTTTGATAAGCAGCTTCGTACTCTTCGAAGGGCTGTACCGAAAACTCAAGAGGCTGGCTGAGGGGTAAGAAACCTTGCCCGTTCTCCTCGAGTTGCTTGAGACGGCGAGCTGTCAAAGGCTTGGTTCGATTCACGCTGTAAATCTGTAATCCGAAAGACGAGTGAGTCGCAGTGTGTCAGAAGCAGAAAATTGAGACCCACCTTGATCCGATGCGCTGACGAGGTGACGTGCAGATCCCAGCTGAGGAATAGTTGAGTATACGCAGTCATTGTGACAGAGCATCCGCGGTTGTGCTTACTTCCACGCAGATCGAACATAGGTCGGCTCGGTGTTGTTCGACGAATCCCATGTGCGGACGCAAAATTCGAGCCAGCCTTCCGCATCGACAGGGACTTCGATGGACCAGAGTCGCCATGCATGATAGTGCTATCAGCCAACAGTTGATCAGTCATGTAAGAGAAATGTAGATTTGCGACTGGGCGTACCTTCTGAGTCATGTTTTCAGGGGCACACGGGTACCAGACGTGTCCTCTGTGGTGTTGATTCAGTGTTTGGTTCTTATATAGTGCCAATGTGTGCTTACCCATCCGGGCTGACTTCTACTCGTTCGACCCAGTTGCCATTCCCACTGTACGCCCAACCTTTCAGTGCGATGGCCCCATCGTGGATCATGACATCCCTGTCTCTTGGTTCCATGATTGCGCTCCTATACCGCAAATTTATCAGTATGTATACTGATGGAGTCCATAAACGAGACACGAACGAGACTGGCATGGCCTGAATAGAGAACCCATTGCTAATAAGGACGTTCTGCTTTCCAATCTACCCGCGAATCAGTTGTTTCATCTTACTATCCAATGATTTATGTGTACGCACTTGTTGGTTGTAATACAAGTACTCCTGCCTCTGCACTGGTCCGAAGCTCGGTTCAGTCAACGCGTTGATACGATACACCCACTTGCAGCTTCTCGCGCCAATGTATCCTGCGACGACGACGCGCAAAGGCGCACCATGGATCTTGGGCAGCGGCTCGCCGTTCATTTCCCAGGCTAAGAGGACTTCTTCGTTCTGGCGGACTTTGCGCCATGGGACCGAAACAGCGTAGTTGTATACCTCTTTCTTCCTGCCATGGGGTATTGTGGTGAGTTCATAGCGACAACGTGGGCAAATGGGTGGATCATTACTTGAAGTAGGTGTCCGCACCGATGAACTCGAGGTGCTGGCATTCCGGGAGGATACCTCCGCAAGCCATCTTGAGAACCTTTTTCAAGGGGACACCTCGGTATACTGCAGTTCCACTGCGCACAAGTTTCAGTAGGGACTTCTCGTGAATATGAGAATGCTACGCACATAGCACCTTCACCCCACGGTGCATTAATGACTGTCCTATCGTCAAAAACCTTCCTACACCGAGTTTTCATGAAGGGACTCACGCTCGTCGCCGTCGCCCGGGTATACGTCGATCTGTTCCCGCCTACGAGTGCCGCTGCATTGAAGTGTGACAGTCAGCTCTGTTTGACTGATGCCTTCGTAAGTTATGATCGCAATAAGTGAGAGTGCAGATCGACATACGGAAACTTGGTTGGGTCTTGCAAATCCTTCAACGAGATCTTGACCGGTGTTTTAACAAGGCCGCCAATTTCCAGTTCGAAGGCGTCAGGATTGATATCGGGTACACCACCGTGATTGCGAATGCTTCATACGAGGATCAAGCGGATCAGACACCAGGAACTTTATTATTTGTGGAAGAGGAGGGACGTACAAATGGTGCTTGTTCTGGGTCAACTTCCCATCTCCGATGATGTACTTTGGGAGTGTCTCGCCATTGTACGGGAAGTCGAGTACGTGCAACATGTCCTCCTTCTCCTTCTGCACCATCTCCCAACTGAAGTCGACAATATTCTTGAGGCCGAGGGCTTCGTGATACTCCTTCCATCTGTGACCGACCAGGATGGGATTCGTCTTCGGCAAGGGGTCTGTCTGGAAATCTGCAGGGACGAGTGAGCTTGATAGCAAACGGCACGGACAGATCGGTAGGTGAGCGGCATAGTATGTCGTAAAGAACACGAACCTGGTATTGCCGTGAACGTCTTCGTCTTGAGTAGCTCGTGTGCGATGCGCTTTCGTTCGGGGTAATCCTCCCATTCAACGTAGCTGACACAGGAAACATGAGTTGTTGTTCAGTGATGACGTCGATGGCCGTTGGTGCGCTTACCCATCCCATCCTTTTCTCTCCTCTGGGAATAATTCTTTGAGGGGAACACCGTTAAACTCGATATCTTGCACTGACATTCTGGAGGTTTGCAGAGGGGATGGGTGGTATGTGGACGCAAAAGCATGTCCATATATCGTCGGTAACGCGGCCGCCCCCGCTGTGAACTCTATCTATGGAGCTTGGTACATCCTTTCTGACCCACTGTACGGGACGTTCAAAAATAGAAGGTGTCGCAGATGACGAAGGCCGGGTGAACTCGGGGGTGTGCTTCTGTAGCCAATGAGAGACGTTGGTGTGTACTTCTCAGCCATTAGATACAGACAGTCTTGGGAGTTTTGGGTCAGCTGCTCCTGAAATGTATTTCATAGGTACAGATAACACTCACCGTGGTGAGACCGTCACTACTGTTTAGAAGAGAAAAGTGAGACGCCTCGGAATGTCCAAGACTAGTATTGGTAAGAATGTAGAGAGCATCGGGTGTCAGTGGTCACTGTGTAAATATCGGGCAAAATCGATCCATCAAGAACACATCCAAATCGCGTGGCACATTAGCGGCTGAAGCTGAAGCTTGAAGCTTCGTCTACTGGAAGTGCTTGCTCCCTGAGTCATTAAAGGTGGCTGATGAAGGCATGAACATCAAAATGGATCGAAATCGTTCAGTGCCACGATATCGATATGACTTTGTCTCAGTTGCGATCGGCATTGATCACAAACTACATATACTGTGCATGTATATGAAACGTCCTGCCAGTCGTTTTATTAATAGAGTTCTGGTTAATCGTCCTGCACATACCTCGAGCTCAGCCTTTGGTATAAACTATGCATCCTTGAAAGCGCATGATCTCCAGAGGAGATTTTCTCGCTGAGTTCCTGCAATGTCCTGTATGGATTTTAGGATGAAGACGGCAGCGACAAGAATTGATTCGAACTTGTAATGATGATGGCGACTGGTGAGGGGTGAGGGGTGACCCGCCGGTGACCGGTGACTAGTGACTAGTGACTAGTGACTGGTGACAATCGTCGCTGGTCACATACACGTGGCAGGTCACGTCCTCTACGTAGCCTGGCTCTTGCCATCTTACTTGCTCTATCTATCATCGATCATCACTCACAATATTTTTTTGGCCTGAGAGCGTGATATGTTTAGCGACTGTATGGTACAACTGAACCAACTAGCTGACTGACACAAATCTGCATGTCATAGGGTACAACGGATCGTCTGCAACACATAGTTGTGCATATACAACGAAAGAAGATGATGTCCACGGTGATACAGTAGAAGATGGGCGGCCGAAACCATATGGAAATGCGCCTTGAAAGCTCCGGAACGGTCTGTAGGTGCGAGACTGCCATCCCAATGGTAAGCAGCTGCCGCCCTAATTTGGCACAATTACGAACTATCCTCTATTCAGATCTGAATCCGGTGATATGGGCTCTCACGCCGCTGGCCACATTTCTGTTGATCACTGTCGCCGTCCCGAAAACCCCATATCAGCACCCTCACGGGGCCAGTCAGTTCGCTTACCGAGCCATGTGTACCTAGCATCGAGTGGTTGGGCCCGAATTAGCGGCGCACAAGAACTGAAAGGGCTTCATATCTCATATAAAGCAACTTCCCAAATTCAATCATACCATGCACAATGGAACCTGCTATCGGTACACCCAAACGAAGTCTTCTCCCTCCGGTGCCAACGCTTCGCGAACAACCACTGGCATGCGAGACCTTCTCGCAGCCCCCTCTCGATGGGTCTCTGTGCACGGCAGAGATCTATGAATGGCATGCACGCCACTCGCCTAACCACCCTGTCTTTCAGTATCTCGAGGACGACGGGACGGTCAAGACCATAACGTTTGCAGATGCAATACATGCGATCTACCGCGGAGGATGGTTGCTTCGGTCCGCTATGCAGGGCAGTTCCTACCCGCAAGGGCAGCGACAAATCGTTGCAACAGTGGCTTTGTCAGGTAAGCATCACTGAACCGTGCGTAGCTGCGTTCTCTGACAAGGGGTATCATTGCCAGAGACGATATCGTATTGCATCGTCACGCTGGCCACACAACGAGCAAACTTTATCCTATTCCCGATCTCTCCGCGTAACTCTCCAGCTGCTGTCGCTCATCTACTCACACAAGTGCACGCCGACCTTCTTTTGGTAGGACAAGAGTCTTCCATGCAGAATCTTGTCAACAACGCATTCGAATATATGAAATCTTCGAACGTCGACGTGCACCTCCCTCCGACGTCCGTGATGCCCACCTTCGCCGACGTGTTTCCTGAGCACGCCGAGCCTGCATTACCCCTTCCACCTTTACAGTATAATCTTGACGATGTCACGATGATCATGCACTCATCGGGTACATTTCTCTCTGCTTAAATGGAATACTCAGTCTCTAATGCTTATTCATCATGCAAGGCTCCACTGCATTCCCGAAGCCGATACCTTGGACTTTCTTCAGAATGACTTCTCTGGCACGTTTGCCCTGTAAGCCGCCAGGAAAATCTCATACTAATTGCATTTAATAAATGCTATCTGTAGACTATGGAGAAGTTGACTTTACAGGACTGCGCATCGCCGTGCACTCTGTGCCCATGTTTCACGGCATGGGCACGACACAAGTGGGATGGGTGGTAAGTGTCGTCATTATGGCATTTTTATGTGTCGTCAGCACTCACAATGTTATGTAGGGAGCAGTTGGTACCACGATGACCTGTTTCAAACCGACTTCCCCTCCTCGTGCTCGTGCTCCGGGCGAAATGCTACGGGAGGCGTACGCTTTGAAAAGCGACTACATCTTTTGCACACCTCATTTTCCGGAGGTCTGGTCCACAATTCTTCTGTATGCAAGGATCAACTCTAACGGCATCGTTGGTAGGCCTGGTCTAAGAACAGCGAAGACACCGAGATGCTAAAGCAGATGCGCGGGGTGGTGAGCGCCGGTTTTTGTCGCAGTGTTCTCTTCCTAGCTGATATCTGTGACAATAGCTGTTCGGAGGAGGCCCTCTGATGAAGGAAGCAGGGGACTCGTTGGTTGCTAGTGGCGTCAATATGTACCTCATTTACGGGTGGTGCGTCGTATCACGTTCTATTCAGTTGCTCATCCGCTAAGAAAGATCACATAGCACTGAGTATGGGATCATGAATTCAATACTGCCGAGTAAGCACACACATCTAGATACCGAAACACGAACTAACCACCCAAGTAGAGACCGGCCCAAAGGAGTGGGAATATTTCTCTTTCGGCAAGACAGTTAGGACTCACTGGGTGGTTCAAGATGAAGGCAGCCCTGGCATCTCGAAGCTTATTCTCTTGGTAGGATTTTGGTTACTTACTATCAATCAGAAGTGCTGACGATACTGCGACAGGATGGGCCTTTGGGCTCTCCCTCAGTTACAAACTGTGTGATCGATGGAATACCGGGTTTTGACACAAATGACTTGTTTTCGGTACATCCAACGAATCCAGATCTGTGGAAGATCTATGGGAGAGCCGACGACCAAATCATGCACAGTATCGGAGAGAAGGTGCGTTTTGTACGTTGTATGTATTTATCAGTCACTGACAATTGATTTCGATAAGACTAACCCGGGACCTTTGGGTATGATGAACTATCGCGTATCACGGTATTGCTTGATTTGACGTCGTAACAATTCCAGAGGCAATATTGAACCGGGATAACCATATCTCCCACGCGATCATGTTTGGACGTGGCCGCTTCAATGTTGGTGTACTCGTCGACCCCATCCCAGAGCTCAGATTCGATCCCGCTGATACAGAGCGTCTTGCAGCATTTCGGAATCTCATCTGGTGTGTAAATTATCATCGGATCCAACGCTCGAGGAGACGGGGCTGATATTCGCCTGCTTATAGGCCTACGATAGAAAGGATGAATGAGTATGCGCCTCAGCATTCCCGAGTCTTCAAGGAAGTCAGTAATAAATCCACGGCCTACAAGTTAATGCAAGCTAACGTCAGACACAGATGATCATCGTCTCGTCTTCTAACAAACCTTTCTCGTATACTGGAAAAGGGACACCCCGAAGGCATGCCATCGTAAAGGAATATTCACCCGAGATCGACGCACTATACGCCACGGTCGCAGAATCGACGCAAGCGAGCGTTCCTCCTCCTAGACAATGGAATATGGAAGAAACGTTGAGCTTCGTGCGCGCAATTGTCAATAACGTACTTGAACGGACTGTACAAGATCCACAAGACATTTTCCAGCACGGTTGTGATAGGTGAGAAAGCTTTTCCCGTCGTAACAATCAAGTGCAACCAGCTTCTTTTTGTCTCACGAACACTCTATAGTCTGCAAGCCACATGGATTCGCAACTCTGTTCTTCACGCCCTTCGCGCCACATCAAAGTCGAGCACAAGGGAAATACCTATCAACTTCGTCTACAATAACCCTACCGTATCACGCCTAGCTTCCTTCGTTTATGCAGTGACGAACTCTGGTTACTCTCGAACCGGAGATCGCTCAGCTGCTGTTCAGGCGATGCAAGACATGCTTAATAAGTATACACATCGATTTTCACTGCATGCGCCAGCGAACGAACGAGAGGACTTTCCCACGGGGGATGTAGCACTTCTCACAGGTTCGACAGGGAGTCTTGGTTCTGCCTTACTTACACAGCTGGTCGCTATGCCCGAGGTCACGAAGATCTATGCCCTGAATCGCAAGGGAAGCACGACACTGAGAGAAAGGCAGGGAGACGTGCTGTCAGACAGAGGTTACGACGCCGATGAGATTATCGGCTCTTCGAAGGTTGTCTTATTAGAAGCGGACCTCACTCAATCGACGTTTGGCCTGCTAGACACTACATATAAAGAGGTAAGTATAAGTCTTAGCGTATGTGGTGTTTCATTAAATTCACTTCTAGATACGAGAGTCCGTGACTCATATCATACACAACGGTATGAGTCATGTCGGTGTCCCCTTGGAATGCACCAGCTTATGCACAAAATTTAGCTTGGCCCGTCAACTTCAACCTTAGCCTTTCGTCCTTTGAACCTAGTATCAAAGGTCTTCGTAGTCTCATTGACCTCGCCCTAAGTTCGCCTCGTCCGATGCCGCCTCGTGTCATCTATATCAGCAGTCAAGGGGTTTTACGAGGTACGTTTTTGCGATTATCTTCCCTCTATCACAGGTCGCACCTTATGTTACTCCTCCAGATGTCGATCACAGAATGCCGATCAAGGAGCAGTTTGTCGACGCCAGTGTTGCAGTCGGCACGGGATACAGCGAGTCGAAATGGGTCGCAGAAGAAATCCTAGCATCTACGACCCGTCAAACACGTCTTCCTACCATCTCTATACGTTTAGGACAAGTAGCCGGTAGCAGGAGTGGTGCTTGGAATGTACAAGAGTGGGTGCCGTCGCTGATCAAAACAAGTCTCTCACTTGGGCATATTCCTATGCTTTCAGAGGTGCGTAGCTTCAGCAATGCTTAGATGGAAGAGTGTCTTATTTTAAGCTAGGACGTGACGTGGATGAATGCCGACGACGTTGCTCGGGCAGTCCTTGAAGCGCGAAGTGCCTCTCCGGATTTGTCTCCTATTCATATTCAACACCCCCGACCTGTACCATGGAGAGACGTCTTTGGTCCCATCGCAGTCAATTACGGTCTCTCTCTGGTTCCTTTCGATTCATGGTTTGCATCGTTGTACGAGAGCGCAAAAAATCACCACCAACACAATACCAACTCAATTGACGCTGCTCACGCAAACCCTATCCTACCAGCCAAGTCGACACTCTCTGGTGATGCGAAGGGTGCACAGGATATTACGCCGAACAACGATTCTCTCCAGGTTAACCCTGCACTCAAGCTTCTCTCGTTCTTCAGTGCCTGCAACGATTCTTTCAAGGAATGTGGAATAGTTTTCCCTCGTCTAGATATCACGAAAAGTCAGTCTTTGGCCGCGAGGAAAAGTTTAGGTGAAGAGATGCTAAACCCGTTAATGTTGAGGGATGTGAGGCGTTGGCTCAAATATTGGGAGAGGGTTGGATTTTTGCCACCGGTTCCTACATTTAAGTGAGTTGTACATACATTTGTCAATGCCCTAATCATTAATCAATAATCGTCATCTTCACTTGCCTAGGTAGCGTAGCATCATCTCTGATCTGATATTCTGACCACCATGCCACAAGCCGTTTGTAATCGAAGTGCTATCTTCCCAATCACTGTGAGCACAATTATTTGGGAGACCCAGATTTGCCAGTGAAGAAAACGAGTCTATAGGAGTATCTCGTTAAGATCTTTGCGAAGTTTATAGGTCCTTTCAGCCATCGCGCTGTCTCATCTACCTTCATTATCTGATACACATGGACTGCTCGCAGGCGACTAAATCTCAGCCGTGTAACCTCGTATTGTGGTAGAGATCCAATTGCTGCACAGTAATCAGTACGGCTTATCACCCCCCATCACATATAAGCCGCTTCCAAGAAAGTCTGATAGCTGAGATTCATGCCCCGCCGATGCGGTACGCACAGTCCATTCCATTCTTCGGCTAATCCACCCTTTCGAAATCATCGCTAACTCCTACGTGGTCCTTTTACGATCACAGGCTCAAAAGACCCGAGTGTCGGAGTGGGATAATCCCGCGATGCGGTTCACATATCTATATATCTGCAAGAGATCCTGATGGCCTCATAATCGTTTACACCATCTATAGCGAACCACATTACTATCCTCTGCCTCTCACTCATGACTATCATCGCGTCGACCACCTCAGCTGCAGGAGTGCATAACCACGTGGAATGGCAACGCGATTTGGACGCAAAGCTATACCACCCGGACCCAGAGGCAATCGCATTCTTCAAGAGAGAGACTGGTATCGAGGACGATGCTGAATTGAAGGAGCACGTCTTTGCTATACAGAAAGAAGCATTCTCAGTGGGTAGCGAGACATTGGCCGGCGATATGGTTATTGTGCTTACTCGCGGAGAAGATATGCAAATATCCGTGTATCCGTGTATTCGAGTTCATGACATTGAAGATGGCCCGAGTATCCGCGTACAACGACGTTTTGAGACTGGGACGAGAGAGAAGAGGTGCTATATTCGTTGACTTGGGGTGTTGCTGTGAGTTCATAGTATAGCTGGCGCAGATTAGGCGAATGGAAGCTGACCCTCACCGTGGCTCAGTCGGTAATGATACTCGAAAAGTGTGTTGCTCTTTCTTCCATCCAAACACGAGATCTGGTGACTAAACGTGTGGTCAACAGTTGATTCAGGACGGTTATCCCAGTCAAAACGTCGTCGCTTCAGACTTACGAAAGGGTATGCACGGTCTCGAATAGTCACTGAGCACGCGGTTGACTTTTACTACGATGCAGGTCTGTGGGATATCGGCCATAAGCTATTTAAATCGACACCACAATCGTTTCCAGTTCCTTTCGTCGAAGGCGACGTATTTAACGCGGGGTTCCTCTCCATCCAGCCCCCTATACTAACCTCAGCGTCGTTCGACAACAATTTGGGTCACCCACCGGACCTCACCACCTTGACATCGTTGAATCCGCTTCGCGGTCGAGTTGCAGCATTGTTCGCCGGATCATTCTTCCATCTATTTTCCTTCGAGCAGCAATACCACATCGCCAAGGCTCTCGCAGGCCTGCTTTCACCAGGACCAGGGAGTATCTTGTTCGGTTTGCACGGAGCCATACCGGAGAAGGGCTTTTGGCAGCCAGAAGGCGTTGAATATAAGATGTCGTGTCACAGTCCTGAGAGCTGGGCGGAAATGTGGCACGAGATTTTCGCGGACGGAAAAGGCGGAGATGGAGGAATTGAGGTTAGAGCGAGTTTGAGGGAGGAACCTGGAGGGCCTACCTTCTTTGGGACTTACACTCAGAATACCAAGCCACGAGCTTTACTGGACTGGGCAATTATCAGGAAGTGATTTATATCTTACCTATTGAGTGATGCCAAGCGCAAAAGGGCCTAACTCTGAGTAAGCAGATCAATATTGTGCATGCTATCTTATGTTCAAACTCAGTTGTGGGACAAATTGACTCGCTGATGGTATGTGGGCAGTCGTATGAGAACCATTTCCATCCTATGATATCCGCCGCTAGAAAACGACACAGCTGTGTCTTGATACTATTTAGCTGACTTATCTATCTCACCAATGCCATATGCAGTTGCTAAGAGCAACACTCAGCTCGCAAAACAAAGTATAGATGTTTGATGAAAACTTACACATGTACATGGCTCCAGCGTGTAGCGGTAGTACAATTGAGACATCCCCTGAGCTTATAGCTAGCCGATCGCCACTACGCTCTGACCGGGCAACGACACCGATGGTCAGGCTCAAAGTTCCTCGACACAGCAAGCTTACGCCTCCTTTGCCTACCTCACTTGACACTCATCAGCTTGCAACCAAACTAGCTGGCGAGTCGGCCTCATTGGCAGTACCGCTATCGGTCTGTTAGGCTGCGTTGTGGAAGGAACTGGGAGGGCCCACCTTCTTCGCAAATTCGGGACATACCCTCAGACCAAAAATTCATGAGCCTGACTTGATTCTGCAGTCACTCGAAGAGTTTTTCGCATCACGAAAACCTCCCGTAGTGTCGCTAGACGTGCGATATGACTTCATTTACATGCATCTCTTCACTAGTAGCGACCGTGAATGCCGCCTGAGGTTTGAAGGCACCAGTGAGGGTCCAGAACTTACATCCAGCTAGTCTCCCCAAAGCAAAGTAGACACGTTTAACCTTCGGGCTCAGGATCTCGTGTCTGACATGACATTCGTGCAGTCCCATTGAAGAGTCTTAAGAGATCATCAGCACCTCCTAACGCTGTCTGGAAATAGAGCGGTGCTCACGCAACGATCACCCAAGTTCCCGAATACTAACATCACGGGCTGCACGATGTCGAGTCTTGACGTGGACATCTGTCCTGAGAGCAGCTCCGTGGGCGAAGTCCGACTCACACAGCGCGACTTCATCTAACGCTTCCCCGAATTCCACTTGGCGCATCGGTCCTGGGACCTGTTACCTGTAGGTCCATCCCCCGAGATGCAGTTCTGTAAGCCGTATCTTAAAAGTCTCGGCGGGACAGCGCGGACACAATTACAGTCGTTGAGCCACAAGTACACGCCTCTCCCGATCCGTTAAATTGTCAAATGTCAAGCCCCCCAAAGTCGGGTGGCATAAGCGTACTGGATTTGCGAACCTCTCGTCACTCCAAATCCACATATCCATTCGAGCACTATAGCACCAACACCAACGTCTCAGGGACCTGCCCGTCCGTCAGCAACTTCCTGTCTCGACTCTCGACGAAGGGTGCGTTGTTTATAGAAGGAGTGCCCATGCAAAGATGTATCCTATCGGCTCTCAACGCGCAAAGAAAGATGTCCCGTCCTGAGGCCTGAGGCACGAAAATCCAACCCGCGAGTCCTCGTGTTCCATCGAACATGTACGCCCGTCAACCATACCTTCCTAAAGTCGGCACTCGGCATCCGCGAGAACAGGCCACCACCCTGTCGTCCCGAGAAAGATTTACGTCGGTTCTGAGAATCGAATCCTATCGGCCCTATACACGAGTATCCCTTATACGCCGACCAAAACACCCCATCTCACATGTCTTGTTGGATGTCCGTGACACTGGCCCACCGGCTTAAAAGGCCATAGGTCAAGTATGTCCACGTCCTAGTCTCGCCTCTGCATCCAGAAGCCCCGTCATTAGAAAGCGACACCGTCTCGATAACTCCCGTTGAAACGACTCCTCGACATGCCAATTGCGGGAGGTTCCGTCGGCTCAGATAGACAGCTCCATATGTCCTGGAAATATTCATCCTACATTCTTGCTTGATATACTCCGAGTAATTGGCCCAGTCTCCATCCTGGTATCCCAACGGCCGGCTACTGCAACGACGGCGGTCGTCTCTCCTGTGTGACGTGTCCACTGTCCACCCAAGAGGAACCCTTGATGAGTTATTTCTTGAGGTTGCGATGCTCTTAGACCTCCTGATAGATACGCGCAGTTCCCAGCCGAGAACGACGTCGCCTATACAGCACAGAACCTGTGTATCAGCAAAAACCATATCCGCAACACGACCCAACTTCGAACTATGCCGCTCTGAGTGCTCAATATCGCAAGCATCAGATTGGACGTGCTGCAAGACACGCTGCACATGAATGTGCACGAGTTCTAATCAGGCGTGAGCGGGGCAGCTGAGGGACACGAGGACGGCTGCAGGTCGACGTGAGAAGAGAAGGCAATACATGTCGCGCTGGCAGTTATGCAGTTATGATGCATACTAGCGCGCGTAGGCCCAAATAGAACCAAAGAACGGGCGCAATGAGCGCTATACTGATAACTCCCTGAGTCCAGCCTAAGTAAGAACACATAGAGGTAAGCACTCAAGCTATGAGCCTCACAGTGTATTAAACCTGACACTCTCGGTGCACATGGGCGCGAATTTCTTTCTTAGCCCAAGAGCCATCCGTGCTGGCCCTTCATGGTGTTGGTGAACGGAGAATTAATTCGACGCCCAGGCCTCTGATGTATCAAATACGATCTGTATAGAGGAGCACCAGGGTAGAGTATGGCGAGATAGCTCAACGGTTTGGGACTGAGTGAGCTAGAGTGAAAATCTCAGGTTAGGTGGGTTCGACTCCCTCCCTCGCCGGTACTGTGTATAAGCCATAGTTTTTTCTAATTCCTTGCTCTGAATCTGACTTGTCAACATAGGCTGTGCTCAAACAGTGGACAAACAGTGTGCATGGTATCAGTGTCGTATGAGACCTAAAGAGGCTGCTTCGCAAACCTAATCCAGCAATTTCATCCCCGTAATAATTGAGAGACATATGCCGTACACTAAGGCTACACACTAAGGTTCTGCAGCGTAAATGATATAACTCTTCAGCACCCCTCCGTTGACGTCGTAATCGAATGTGATCGACTCCGCTGCCTCCAGAGAGATGTTTTCCACGTTTTTGGTCGAATGCGTGAGTGTTGTTTTCTGGAAGACTGCGTACTCAATATAATCAACCAGTGTACTATCAATGAGGGAATAGTGACTATCATCGTGTTCTTGGAGATCTCGAACGTGTTGCAGCCATTCTGACGTAGAAATTGGCCGCGTACAGGGATAGAGTCGAAGAAAGGTCGAGACTATTGTGTCCCAAGCAACGGGTTTAACGTTTTCAAGGCCATAAAATGTCAATGAAGAAGTTCCGAGAGTGCTTGAAACAGAATAAAGGGCCTTTGAGGCGCGCTCCAACGGGAGCCAGCGGACAGGCTATCACGAGGTTCACATTAGCGTCAGCATGGTTTCTAGCGCAAGATATGTACTCACCTGACGAAACAGATCGTCTGGTATTGTACCCACAAGTACTGCTGCCCGTAATACGCTGGGTATGTACTCGCTCCTATTCCAAGCTCCAGTAACCATCGAGCCAGAGATTTGTCCAGAACGCACTATGGACACTCGAAGTGGAGTGATTGCACTGGCTTTTCCTAGAATTCTCTCCGCCGTGAACTTCGATAGTGCGTATCCCAGCGGCAGAACTGATTCGACCGAAGTTACGGGCAATTCTGGAATAACTGTAGCTTCCGAGTTTGTTGTGCTGGAAGAGAGGTGTCCAGCGACGGATATAGAAGACAGGAATACGAATTGTGGTGGGTTCGGTAAGAGGGAAGATAGAGCAAGGTCAATAAGGGAGCGGAGTCCTACAAGCTGGGGAATAAACGATCTGAATTGGTACGAAAACGTAACCGGCCAGGCGATGTGCACAATGTGTGTAACCACCGTCAATAGCTATAGCTTGAGATTAGCGTACAGAACGAAACGATGTCAAGGCGACTTTACCTCTTGGTATATATCCGCCCGTATACCTAGCTTCTCCTTGCTAACGTCCATCTCAATTAACACGGCTCGTCCGTCCTCCAAACCGCGTTGAAGGATTGTGAAGTCGAGCCCCTTCTCCGCGTAAGACGACCTATGTCGCTCGATCATGGAGCCCTTGTTGCTTGATCTATTCAGACAATACACTTTCTTCACATTCTGCTCAGGCTGTTGTAGGAGGATGGAAATGAATGCGCTTCCGAGGGACCCAGTGGTTCCTGTCACCACATAAACGTCGCTACTCGGTGTTTTGGGGTGGAGCCGCACTGGAGATTGCTTGGGAAGGTCAGCAGTCAGATCTGCATACACTTGGTCTATCAGCGTCCTCGTTGTGAGCTCCGCGGCCACCGATGTTCGAGCGGCATCGATTTCGGTAGCCATAATGGAGGAGATATGGCGAGAGAGTGATGAGCAGGTTGGATGCGCGTAGATAACGTCTCTAGATATTTTGACGGGCTTGCTACCTGCTTTCAACGCCGAGATAATTGAGAACCGCAGCTTCACAGCGAGGAGTGAGTCCAATCCCGATGCAAAGAAATCGTCGTCATCATCGATGTCCTGGTCAATATACTCTGAGACAAGAGACTTTACGAAAGAGCGTATTGACTTGATATCCAATGGCACAGGTACCGTAAGGCTCGAGATACCAGGCTCGCCATCGCTTATATTGTGGTACGCTTGTTCTATCTCTCGGCGGTATAGATCCAATGTGTCTCTGTTCCGGACAGTACCTTTATCCGAGAGTCGGAAAGGTTTTGTTGGCGATTCCAGGAGAACCAGAGACCTCAGGAGACGTGAGAATCGCGGTAGCACGTTATTCACGTTCTCGTTGATATAGAGCCACAGCCTGTCCAAATAGAATCTTTCAGCGGTGTGATCAAGTGCAACGAAGCGATATTCCGCGGAAGGCCTCACAAGGGCACCGCAAAGGAATTTGCCGTGCCCAAAGACTATCGCACTGGATACGTAAGGCGAGGAGCAGAGTAAATCCTCTGATTCACATCGTGAGTTTCTCGTGCGTCTTCCATTGAAACGATACCTTTGACCTACGTAGTTGTTGCCCATTGACCTTCTCTCCGTTGCTAAGAATGACCTGTTGTTTGCGGTTGGATTATAGACAACTGAGAAAGTACTGCAGAACCTACTATGTCGTCTAGGCGACCCACGAGTCTCCATAAATCCGCTCGGCTTGGATGGGGCATCCACAGATCAGGCATCAGGAATCCTCTTGGATGATCATGATTGATTACTGAAGGTGTCATGAGTTTAGACTACGTAGAAAGATTAGACAGCGCTGTGTGATAATTTGGAGAAAATATAAACATACAGATACGATGAGTCTATAGCCGCGGTTGGGGAACTCAGCATTGACTGGTGTAAAATTAAACTCATATCCGCAAGACATCTTGAAATATGGCCAATCACGCGGGTCTCGAGATGCGTCAAAGAGGGGCGATCCGATGATTCCGACTTCCGTGCTGATGCAGAGTAACAAACTTAGTGTGTTAAGGTCCAAAATGCGAGATCGAATATCGCTTACGTTCCCCCAGTTGTAACTATTCTGGCACCCCCTGAAATCAATTTGTCACCAAGATCGCGTCTGAGCGGGGCGCCTCCATGCAAAATCGTATTGGGTATCCTGAGAACTTCCTGCACAAGGAACTTAGTAAAGCAGGCACGTACATTATTTGTGAGCTGCACGTACTAGGGCCTGCTCCATTCCGAGAGAGTCAACTATATCCTCCAAGAGGCTAGGAACTAGGAAAACGTCGGGCTTCTCCTCACGAAGTAATTTTATGCATTGAATGACGGAAATTGTGGAGACCGCATTGTAGGGCTCCACGAGCGTTGTAATACCGCCATATCCAGCCATCACAGGCAACGTCTAATAAATGGTGGGTTAATCTTCAGAGCACCGTGTCGAGGCTTATGAAAGCGCATGTTACCGTAGAGAAACCACCAGTCTACATATCCTCCACAGTGAGTCCATCTGCTTATTGCCGGCGAAAATCAGTGAACTTACGTGATATATCGGAAGTGGTGAATACGACAAATGCCCCCTTCCATGTAGATAATCGTGTTTTGACTGGCAAATAAAGCCTACAGCAAATTCGTGTGACCACGGGATCGCCTTTGGGTGCCCTAGATCACTTGTAAGTCGAGATCTCGGTAGCCGTATATGAGCCGTTGGAGAGCTCACCTGTGGACCCAGAGGTATGCATATACATACAGATAGCTCTTGCTTCATTTCTAAGCTTTTCAGAATCTACTCCTGCGCGTAAGAGACTGGCCTTGTGAAGCAGCTCTTCGACAAGGTTAGGACTTTCTTGAAGTGGATCGCCAGTAGTGAAGGTTGGGAAAACGACGGTGTGACAAGAGTCCTGAGGTAAAGCAGCAAATCGCGCATGAAGAGAGTTCTCCAGAAGTAGTAAAGAAGTGTTTGTGACTTCAAGGAGGTGGAGTACTGCTTCGACAGAATTCTGAGGAGAAATGAGAACAGGCTAATGGTATGCTCAGCAAAACAGCTATAAAATTAGGATAAAACATTCAACTCACCGTCCATCTCATCATAAGCAGTGACAACATAGTCAGAAGATATTGATATCCGCTCTGACCAATGAGGCCGATAACGAAAGGTGGAGAGTCAAGGCTTCGAGGGGCAAAGCCTGTAAGCCTGATCAGCTCAGACGCTCGCGCATGGACCGCCGTGTATAGTTGGCGCCATGTGACATCTATTAGAGCTACATGGTCATGCAGTGGCGAGCCTCGCATCAGCAGAACCGTCCTCGAATTCAGATTATCGGCAGCTACACAGAGGAGGCGGTCCCAGACAGTGGGAGGGGTCATGTCTACCAGCGAGCTCTTGGACGGGATTTTGTCGATTGCATTCAGTGGTTCGCAAGATGTGTCAGCCATGGCTGGTGTCTAAGTGATGCATATGGTCATTGAATATTGAACGCATATTTTAGTAGGAAACTGAACGTTACCGGTGACAAACTGGAAGAGAAAAATAACGACCTTATAGGAGAAGGGTCAGCCCGAGCCTGGTCTTTCAAGTTGTGGGCCACAGGATGAAGAACACTCACGCGTAGCCCAAAGGATATAAGTATCGCCATGTATCAGATGATAACATGGTTCATTGGGACACCGTTTGACACGGGCTCCAAAGTCGGCCTGATTGAGATTGTGCAAAGAACCTCGAGTGACATAGCGTGACCATCTTGACTAATCGGTCAATGGTTCAAAACTGGATTTGATAATAATGGTGCACTTGCATGAAGTTGAGCGAGAGATTTGCCAGCGATAGGATGGTTTCGCTCGAAGTGCATTGGATTGCAGATAAGCGCCAATTAGGCGGTAAACAAATATCAGACAGTCGGTTGCACTGGCACTGGCAGTGTCGCAGTCCGTTGAAAACATCATAATATTGCTGCTGGAGATGCGTGCCATTAACTCGGGCCAATCAACAGATCGTGGCATTGCACATTGACAATGCAATACAAATGACACCTCGCATAACTTGATTCGTATACAATCGGAGTTTTATTGACGTTGGGCAGCCCATTGAGTCATTGTGCAATCATATCCTCTCACAATCCAATTCATGAAGCACACACTGATCTACAAAGAATCACGGACGGCGTTATAGTACTCTCTCCGGGTGCACCTAGTATCTCCGACACTTTCGTACACGCCTTCAAGTTGACTGGTCTCAGATAGTAGACTCAACTTCCGTTGCACTAAATCTGGCGCTATACTAAGAGACGTATCAATATTAACTTTCATAGGAAGTCGGAGTCGGACAGGTCGCAAAGTGCACTGGGTACTTCCTTTCGCTACCGCGATGATTCGCGATTCGTCTACTATAGTAAGCAGTACTATCAACGAGCATCCCTGCTGCGCTGGCCCATCCGGTGCATACTACGATTCAAGAAGTTCATGGTTTAAATGTTTACCACAATAAATGACATCACTTATATACCAATGACCCACCAGTAACGGTTTCAAACGCATGAAACAGACTCAACACCCTTGATGAGTTCTGCAGCTCTCTCAGCCAGCATGTAAGTCGGAACCTGTGTATGAGAAGCGGGAATGAACGGCTACAAAACCATCAGAACGGTCATCCGAAAAAAGAATACTGATGCTCACAAATGCAGAAGCATCCACTACTCTGAGACCAATCGTGCCCTTAACTGTCAAGTCGGAGTTGAGAACACCAGTGCCAGGACCCCTACTACTTCCTGTTCTACCCATGGCGGCAGTAGAGCTGACATGGTTGATAGTTATGGAATTGTTCCTGGCATATTGATCGATCTCCGTGTCTGTCCTTGCTTGCTTGAACGCCCCGAATTCGTCAATGATCCAGCCCTTCCATGCAGGTGCTGCCAAGAATCGGCGCATAGACTTGATGGACTCTCGCATTGCGAAAATGTCGAATTTGGTAGACAAGAAAGAAGGTTGTATGAAGGGGGCCTTGAACGGGTTTGACGAGTTTAAAGTAATAAAGCCCCCTGGAAGTTCTTAGTTCACTAGTCAATGAAACAATATACCTATTGATACTCACGCGATGAAGGAGATACCACAGCGGTGAACGCAGTCAGAAAGTTACCACTGGTGGGAACTGCGCCTCCAAAACCGATGAACGCATCCTAGAGGAATCATGAGTGACTTCGTAGGTCTTGATGGATTGTCTCGACGTACAAAGAATATGAATTCATAATGGGCAGAAGATGGGCCAGCACTAGGATCAGATTCTGTTTCGAAGATACTGGAGTTTCTCGGAAGCCTTAGCCATCCGAGCTGATTTCCTGTTGGTAACCCAAGTTCCCCAGTACGATTACGCATCCATAAGTCAAGTTGCTCCGCCGCAACTGTCGGGTTACTGAGACTGTCAAGGGTATTTGTCGAATTGACGGTAAATGCAGAGGTGACCAGTGGGTGGTCCTGTAGCCAAAGGTTAGGTACCTCAAGGCCACGAATTGGATGGACGCACTTGTAGGTTCTTTCCAACATCTGGCAGTTCGACAATTGTACTGATATTGAACTTTGACAGTTCTGTTCTGTCGCCTATACCAGACAGCATCACTATGGGTATAGTCAGTGATATCCATAAATCGGTGTATATCAATACACACATAGCTGAGGTGTCTTCACTGCGCCTGCGGAAAGGATCACTTCACGTGAAGCTCGAACAGTGATAGATTTGTCTAAATGATGTGTAAACATCGTAGCCAGTAATGTCATTCATAGAAGCCCTTACCTGACCCAGGCTGAGAAAGCTGTATACCCCGAAATACCGGTGTATTGTAAATAGCACCGGTCTGCAAGACCTTCACGGCATGAGTATTTACCACGATGTCAAGATTTTTGCGTTTGAGGATGGGCTGTAGATACGAATGCGCTGCGCTTTGTCGTTCTCCGTTGGCGATCTATCTTGAGGGTGAGATAACCCGGAGCCACAGTCATTCTTCTAACCTTACCGTTGCTTCCGTCCATCCTAAGGTGATGATAGGTCAACTAATGACATTGGCAATAACATCAGAAGAACAGACCTATACCAACCGTAGACCCAGAGTTCTGGTCTAGGTTGAACGGAAATTCAGTGGGCAGTTGCTGCGTGGTATCGATGACACGAGAGTCGATAGCAATTGTGCTACCAGCGACACCTGCGTGAACCGGACCTGTACTATGATAAGCCTTATGATGAGATTATATTAGGTTCAGCTCACCGTTGTGACCGTGAACGTCTATCTCTACCTCGTTGTCAATTGAGCGACCGTCGGATGGATGAACAAAATGTTCCATCTACGAGAGAGAATTGAGCAACCATGCAGTATACAGCCGTAGTCTCGTTACAAACCTTTTTCGCAAATTTTTCCATGGATCTCCACGACCACCCTTCATCATCTGTGACATTCGACCAACGATCCCAGTCGTCTTTGGAACCCCGAGTGAATGCCATGAAATCTATCACAGGTGCGCATCGAATGAAGCGAAGATGTAAAGCACGAAGTGGAGGAAGTAGCTGAACTCTCTTACTGACTGATGTTGACCCACCCAGGACATGGCCACGTTGGTAGGGTATAGAGCGGCCATTCAGCCCCGGCTGAGCAGCGGTTGTGAAATTCCAATCCTGCGAACACACACAGTAATGGTCAACATGCAGTAATTGGTCGAAACTGCATGCATCTCACGAATTGCGTATTCGCAAGTCTTCCTGCAAATTGAGGTACTATGATGTTTAAGTTATTGAAGTCACTGTGGAAAATGGTTAATAAACGCTGCGGGCTCCTGGTAAGCGTGCATAGTCACCTTGAACCTGCCTCAACGAGGAGAACGGTGGTTTGGGAGCTTTCTGTCAGACGATGAGCAAGTACGGAGCCGGCAGCACCACCTGGGAGATATGCGTCAGATGATACAGCTACTATCATGGAAGCACAGAAGACCTACCGCCAACAATGATATAATCATAAGCCTTGGAGGGCAGGAGCTGCTCCGGTCCTTGAAAAATTGAAGCCGAAGCTGTAGATACTATAGTTCCAGTGAGAACAACGAAACTCTTCAGAATACTAACGAGCACCATAGCGGGCTATCTGAGCTTGAGAATGGTGGTACAGCTCAGAGAGCCAGGAAGTGAAAGTGTGCTTTTAAGCAGAACGCTGGAAGTACCACGCTCATGCCCGTAAAGATCATCATGAACGGCATGGCGGCGGCAGTAGTAACATCTGTCAGAACTAAAGAAATGAAAGGTCCATCAGTGAGCATCGTTGAGAAGTTCAGAATGCAACCCGCCATCCCCTTACAGCTTCGACTGATATGATGGATTCTTCTATTTCACCATCTTTGTCTCAAGAAGTTGGTTGTATGTGGTTCTGATAGCTATAGATGCATCTTGAGGTACAAGGCATGGTAAGTATACTCACGCTACAAGGTCATAATACTGCCGTAGACTGTCCAGTCTAGGCCGAAAGCGCAACACATAAGACTGAATTCGTGCCAAAACAGTGGCTCTGTATGCGTTCCGTAAGATGAAATTGGGACCTTCAAGAAGCTTGAGGAGACCATGATTTATGCCGTGCCGAATCGGAGATAACTAGACAGCTGTGAGCGGCGCTGTGCGTCTCAATGCACTATTCCCTGGGTGTGGCATGGAAGCAGTAAGACACATCGACGCCAGTTTGCTGGCACGACCGCAGTGACGGCTCGCTCCCAGTTCATCGACGACGCCCAGGAACTTGTATGATGAACGGTTGCCAGTTTCGGAAGCTTCTACTCACTGGGCTCATTACTATTTACTGCAAGATTTGCCCATTTCAAGTTGGGTAATGAGACAGCAGTCAGCATAGATGATGGTTGTATAGCAGTCATTTTATGTACCTTCAAGCTAAAGTGCCAAAGCGGGCTCCTCTCTTCCCGAAGTGATGCGCCGCACGGCGTACGCGTGCGCTGCAGCGCTGTCAGCCGTGACAGTCTTCCTGACGAGGTTTCTAGGCGTCTATGAAGCTCTGGTCGGCTCTCGGAGCGCTCACTCGAAGCTACTCACATCGTGGACATCGCAAGACCATTGCCATGCATGCAATAATTGGTCCTCTTCGTGCGGTAAGTAAGGGCTGTCAGTTACGTTTCGTATAGGGAGGTGTTGTGACATCACCATCATCAGTGGTAAGTAAGCACAAACTTAGCGGCCGCGCCACAAAGATAACTTCTGAGATAAGAGACTCAGAGATATACATATGTATTCGAGCAAATGTCGATACTTGGATGTTATAGTACAGGTGGGGATCCTCACAAGAACATGGGTCTTAGCCAAAAGGCGCAGATAACCTGAAACACCATATCAAAATCACTTGTCTGCTTGTTCGTCGACCGCCCGAGACCCATTTCGTCCCGATCAAGCAGTGATCCATTTACCGTTGATGATATCAGCCGCTGCAATAATATTTAATCAGTAATCTTATACTTTAACGCACTGTGCTCAGTCTTACCGATTTCCCCCAAAGCGTACGCAGTAGCTGTGAGAATAGATACAGTATTTAGACCGTCGAGACCCACACCAATGAAACAAAGAACGTACATTGAGTATTTGCACCGATATGCAAAGGCACGATAGAGATATCTGCGACTCTCAGGTTCGTCGTTCCATAAACCTTCAGTTCAGGAGAGACAACTCCGCCCTTGTCCCTCGGAAGCATGGAGCACGAACCAACGGTGTCTGCGGAGGTACGATCTCGCTCACTCTCCTATATTGAGAAAATCCAGAGTACTCACGGTAGATTGTCGCAAATGTCTTTTTGATCCAATCCTTAATATCCTCCTTGCTGGTGACATTCGGCCCCGGGTTGATCTCACCCTCGATCATGTCCTTGAACGGCGAGAGTTTCACAACCTCACGAGTACGGAGGAATTGCTCATACATGAGCTCGAGGTCTGACCCGAAGGTTAGAATCATGCTAACTTATATGTCAAGATAAGTCATACCGATGTCCTGAGAAAAGTAGCGAGGATCGATCTCAGGTGACACAGACGGGTCATTAGAGACAGAGTGCTGCGAAGTGTTTATGCTCATCAGTCATATGATTGGTCAGAATTTAGCAGAGTGACCCACAATAGTCCCTCTAGAGAACGTATGGTTGAGTACCATCATTGGAGAGGTATACTGTTTGCCCGGTTCAGGCACATCTAGGAGCATTAAAGTCTTTCAGCTGAGCTCGTCTTCAAGTAGTAATGACTCGAGCCGTCGAGAAATATTATACTCACTAGGGCCAGAAAAGAAAGCGGGGAAGCTGATCCACTGGAAGCTCGGCGAACCTTCTCCATGCTTGGGATGATACCTCTGAACCAAGAGCTTGTACTGCTCTACCAGGCCTTTCTTTACTTCAACGTCTCCTTTGTCCGCGCTGTTCTTCTCCATCTCTGCCACTTCATCCTGGAGTGCTGTTAGGATCTGTGTAATTCTAGTATATAACTCCGGCGCACGAGGGCTCGTATCCGCGAGAGAGAGCTGGCCATTTCCGATGACGCCCTCATGAAACAGGCCTTTGCCCTCTTTCTCGAGCTGAATATGATCAGCGAGAACGGCAGGGTCCCTCAGAATGTCTAGGGTCTGCATCGGCGCATCTTCCTTCAGTTCTATCAATGCGCTTAGTGGAATTCGTCAAAATTTACGCGGTGTGAGCCTTACTGAAGGAGAACGCGACATAGATATGTTCCTGCAAGTTCTCTCCAACACCTGGCAGTTCAACTTTCAGCGGCACCCCAATCTTGGAAAGCACATCGCGGCGTCCAATCCCTGAAAGCTCGAGAAGATGTGGGCTGGATAGCGTTCTATGTTGCAAATGGTCAATAAACCGCGTGAATGGGAAGGCAGGAGAAGACGTACCCAGCCGTCAAAATAACCTCGTTCTTTGCGTATACTTCATGTACGTGCCCTCCATGCTCGAATTCGACGCCAGTCGCTTTCAGTTCGTCCCGACCTTCAATACTGGAGAGAAGGACACGCCGAGCGGAGGCTGTCACGAGAACCGTAAAGTTGGTGCGATGGACGTTAGGTTCATAATATGCCTAGCATCAAAGTTATAGCTCAATCGTTAGAAGATCTAAGTACGACCCACCGTAGCCGCGTATGAACGCGTGTTCGTCTTCGGGTCACGCGAAGTTAGAAGAATAAAATAGCCAGTCGGCTTGCAAAGTTGTCAGAAGTTTCTGAAGGTGTTGCGGGGAGATGACTTACATCCCCGTTATACTATTGAATATGTCAGTAGCTAGTATTGCGTTGTGACTATAGACGTACCGGCTCGGAGTTCTTCGGAAATCCGGCCTTGTGAAAGGTCTTATGTCCATATACGACATCAACAATCTTAACTGTCATCAAGAGGCAATGACCTACGTCCATAATCCTAGATTCTCCCTCTGATACATTCTTCGGGACTGAGACCTGGACCGGACCGTCCCTCCCGACTGTCCAGTTTTTGGTGTCGATATAGTTGCGTTCAGCAATCTCCTTACTCGGCTCTGTCAGGCCTTCTACGCGGGTTACACGGGGCAGATAATTGGCAAATGTCCATCCAGGATTCCCGAGCTTCCCCAAGTCTTTGTGAAAGATGTCAATGCAAGGGCGAACAATTACCTTTCCGAGACCTTACCGTCAATGTCTTTGGCCGGGGGCCTGAACCACGCCAGGAAATTGATGCCTGACGATCCACCTAGACCCTTGCCACTATAAGCAATTGCGAACTCGTTTTGTCAGTGAAGTCCCTGGCATGAAAAAGGGACAGTGTATACCGTTCCCATACACCTTCACGGTCCGCAGCATGCTTCTGGGTAATCTGTACATGGACTGATAGTCAGCAATTCGGAGCAGTGCATCTATATACTGGTAAAAGTAATGAGGAATAGAGCATACCCATTTGTGCCTGTATGCATAGGCTGAATTTGCAAAGTGAGAACCATACGCCTGCACGGCCACTGTACACAGGGTTATTCGAGAAATGCAATAGGAGACCAATAGATATACTCGTACAAATGTCTTTGTTGCTGAGATGCGCTTCACCAGCTTCAAGCACGAGGACTGATTTCGAAGGATCCTCGCTTAGGCGGGCAGCAAGAGTAAGACCTGCCGTCTAGTTGTTTTCATCAGCAAGTAGTTAAAATGCATGCGGACATAGCGCGCACCCCGCCCCCTACAGGTGCAGAGCAGAATTAGCGTAGAATACCAGGAGCGCATCGGAGAACAGCTTACCGACGATGACATAGTCAAATGTCTTGTTCGCAACGTCTTGAATGTTGGCTGCCATTGTCGGTGTTTCTGCTAAACAAATGTACCCGGTATCCAAGGGTGCACTGGGTTCAAAGGCTTTGCAAGGCGGACATGATATACCACTGGCGTACCAGGCCAAATCGCAGAACCATCGATTTCCATGGACTCATGGACTGATTACAAGTCTTCCCGTGAACCACGGCCCCGTTATGATGGACTGAGGAGACTCGGCAGAGCGATTTGTTTTCCGAGCACTGAGTGTTTGTGCATAGAGTTTTAGGGTTGTATTCGCCGTCATTCTCACCGGTGTGTGATACTGACGATAGAACAAAAGGTTCAACAGGAAGCTACACGTTGCATCGGAAGGTACCCAAGCACTGATGTAGATTGGAGCGCTTCCCATTGACATATGTAAGATGAATGACCTTGCAGATAACGCGCGTGAACCTTCTATTCGGACCACTGGCAGAATAGCTTTGTGAAGAACGTAACATCTGAAACATCAATCTGTAAGACGTACCTCTGATCCCAAAGTGATAAATAAGGATTTCCTATCTCACCGCAAGCTGTGAAGCTGAATCCATTTAGGTCTAGAAGACCGTTTCCTGCACACACGCGACTTTTCTCAGCATACTTCGTCAACATTGAGTGTAACCGTTGAGTCGGTGTTCGAGTCTCACCTATACAACCTGCCAGCTGTCACCCAACCGCTCAATTTTGAACTACTACTTATAGTTTTGCACATAGACTCTCGCCGCCTCACAGCATTAAACTTGCAAAGAAGACGTTAGTGGCAAGTACTGGCGAGAATGCCGGTGGACCACGCTGTAATCTGGTCCTCCGGTTCAGCACCGATATTCCTGATTGGGCATTAAACACTGACCTGGTCTACGGATTGAGCGAAACCGATCAATCGGCATATGAGAGCATACGTCCGAGCACCGGGACATCTTTCCCATAGCTTCGTCGCGGTACTGTGTGCCAAAGAAGTTAGATATAGATACAGTTTAAGTGGCAACGCATCTTTCCAATACGGCACCTGACAGTAGCGCTGAGGACTATGATAAAGGAATGGTGTTCATTTGTCCAACATGCAACGCTCACTTGTAACGTTGAGGGAACGAGGATGCCACGAAGGCTAATACAGTTACAGTACTGTTCAGTGAGTACGCTTCGAATTCGCACCCAGCCTTCATCGATCATCGATCATCACGCGCGCCGGCGTTGAAAAGTTCATTCGGAGCGTTGAGCCAACGCCGAGCGCTGAGTGCGGTGTTTGATGCGGGCCGGGCGTCTGCCCCATTCAGAACTGCAACTTCCACATACTGAAGGTAACGTGCATATTCAAGTTGCAGAGTCTCTGACAGATACTTCAAGTTGCTGCGGAAATTCCATCTGATCATTCAATCGCCCAACAGCTTCTGCATGATGCAAGGTGACACTACCAGCAGCCTGGGGCCTACCTGAATCCCAGGTTTCTACGGGCATGAGGCCAGTCACAGGAACTCTCATATAGTACTGTCACACTAGACGTGCTCCGCATTAGCATGTAAAACATCCGCCGGACTGTTCAGCGGTTGTCTCAAACAGTTTTGACCGCTGAAGAAGAGGTGTCTCCGCGTATACCGGACGAATGCGCGTTGTCGAAATTATACCCATGGGCAGGTCTGTCCGTTTTTCTTAATCTACTCTGTTATTTTACGGCTTCTCTACAGAGCTTCTAAGTAACTCTATGGGAAACTCTTGTCTCGCGTACTGATACGAATTGCTGATACTTATCCGACGTTGGCCTTCGGATTAAAGTGGCTGATAGTAAGGTTCGTATCTCACTGAGGCAAGACAGCAAATCGCAATCACGTCTCAAGTCCCAAACAGCTCATACTAGCTTTCCCTATCGTTATACAACCGGATAACTCGTGAAAACACCCTCGCTACTGCTAAGTGATCATCTGTGCCGCTCGCAGTTAAAGACCTCCGAGTGTCTGGACCCTCTCCCTATCCTCCCCCTCGCTCCATAGTAAGTCCTCAAGGTACGTGCTTGTCCACGTAACTGTAGACACCTCACTGAGTGAGATTGTGTGCTGTCGCCTATGCTTAGGTTTACCTAGCACGACTTCACCATGAGCGCGGTATCTCCGCCGCCAGATACTAAGGTGCCGGAAGCCAGCCTGCTACTGTTCGTATTGTCATTGCACGCTCTCTGCACATTAACAAAACTCACGCGCTATCACCTCACTAGGCTAGGTCCTATAGTACGTGATGGCTCTGAACAGCCCGACGGCTCGTTGACGGTTAAACCCTGACTGTAAAAGTACACCGGTGCTTTGATAGCGTTTCTTCTCTTTGGCATATCCATTATGCAACTGTGTAAGTTCTCCTGACATATTCTGTGGTGGCTTCTGCTTAGTCTACCTGCCTCAGACAACTACGTTTCGCATTACCGTGACAATATCTACATCCGGCTCACCGTCTATGGCATCTTCCTTATCGACATCCTTCAATCTATAGTCATAGCCACGTTGGGTTGGTATGTCATGTGCACTGGATGGGGTAGGACTAGTGCCCTACTCGGCTTGAACTGGTCTATTCCGGCAATACCTACCGTCACTGGGATCGGTGAGCGTATTCTCTCCAGGCCACTCAACCTTTGCTAACCTGTTTTCGCTCTAAATAGTCTCGGCATGGGTCCAGGGCTTTTACGCGTGGAGGATCTATATGCTTAGCGGCTGGAAAATCCTTCCCATTTTCATAATCCTTATAGCATTGATGCAATGCGCTGCAGCACTCTCCATAACGGTCTCTGTGAGTGTTCACATTACTATACTTTCGTCCAATATTTCCGATATCATTGGCCTGGCTCGAGACACTCATATACTCCATGTCGTTAGATCCCACCGCTAAAGCAGCTGAGCGACCTACATCTCCTGTATCGGCGAACTATCGTGTGGCTGGGTGGCGCCGCCGCTGCCGACATTATCATCGCCGTCTGCATGCTATACTTTGTGCGTCAATTAATCAAATTCGAAACACTCTACGCTCACCTTATCATCCTAGTTGTTCACTGTCCGTCGAAACAAACTTCATCATACGCAACTTGTCATCAACCGCCTCATTCGGCTCACAGTTGAAACCGGCGTCGTGACGGCAACATGTGCACTCTTGGAGTTAATCATGTTCCAGGTCGTGCCGACGACCAATATGCACCTTTTCTTGCGAGTGTGATTTCTCATATATTCTCAGGAATACTAATTGATGTGACTTATTGACCACAGCGCGTCTGCGCTTGCAAAGATTTACTCAAATGCCCTCATGACTTCTCTGAACTCACGTCGCTCATCTGATCGAGTTAGCGACCTAGAAACCAGTGCGGGGTCTTCTCAACCTTCCAGTAGGTCTGTTTTCGGCAAACTGTCCACGCTGCGTGCGGCGAACCCCAAGCACGATCCATTCCATACGTTTACTACTACTACGGAAGAAGGTACTACCGGCTCGACAGTCGTGCATATTTCAACCGCAACGGAACGGTCAGAGCCCGATTACACTCATGATGACTTGAAGGTTCAAGCCGTAAGTCTCCATCACGCTACTTTGTTACTTCGAACTAGCCTACAAAAGCTTTCACGGCACTGACTACTATCATTTAGTTGGCTGGGAGCGAGCATAGCCAAGATGCTTTCCCGATGACGCCTCTTTCAAGCGGTGCATATCACACATCGCCCAAACCGTTCGTTTCGCCCTAAAGTAGAACTGCAAGCTTGCCATCTGCACCCTGCATCTCCACAGATATGATCTTGATCTCATCTATATGGGACAGTCTGCGACCACTTTTCACCTATGTTTAAGTTGTCCTCCTACGTTTATGAAACTTGTTGAGCGAAGAAATCCTGTAAAATCCCATAAAAAGTATTTATTCACGATAACACACGTAGTTACCTAGGACTGTACTCGTTCAGTGTACTTAGTACTGGCAACAGCTGGTATCTAGGTTATGTATGATTCCAAGTTGGCCAAGCCTGTGGAATGATCGGCCATCAATATTTGCATTCTCAGTTTAAAAAAGGGAGTCGGTGTTAATCATGTACTACTTGGACTTACTGCAAGTATCATGTCCGGATCGCACGGCCAAACCTCGAAGCTGTCACAGCTATCTTAGAAGCGATATCAGTTGGCCATTCAACGACAATCTTGTGGCAGTGTTCAATTGGCCCACGGCTCTGTGTATGATGATGAATCCCAGCCCCGCCGGAACATCCGGCCAACTAAACTTCTCATGCTTCAGCTGTGCAACGGCCAGATGTCGTCAATTCACCAATAAGTCGCCTTACCTGTATTTGCCCAATATATCACACTCACCCGGAAACTTCACACAGTGTTTTACCTCCTATACCGGTCCGACTCCATAGTACTGATTCTTACATTTTTGAGTCGACTGCCACACTGGCATACAGTGGTAAGCTATAGAAGAGCAGCCACTGGTGCCGAGCACGTTGGATTCTGACAGCTACTGTAAATCTTCCAGCTCTACTAGTAGTTCAGTGGACTTTAGATTGCTTTTGACGTAAGTAATTCATCGACTGTCTGCTAGTAAGTACTGTAACCTAATACGGCTGACTGGCTGCGGGCCCACGATGCGCTAGTCTACATCCTGATGACTGCCCACTCTAGCACGTAGTACTGTTTGGTATTATTCGGCCACGTATCGAAGAAGCTCAGCCCTCCTATCTCCTTCCGCAAACTAGCACTGACCTGTACACTAGGCTCCCCTTCGCTGCCAGTGACTTTCCTGAAGGCATCGAGCCACATTTCTTCCCAACTCTTGGGACTATGACAGCACATCTTATACTCACTCTTGTCTGGCAGAAATAATCCCTTTTCAGCCATTCCTCCCTGAACTCCGATAAGGATACTTCCTGGTTCTGGAGAAAGTAGAGTCGCGAGGCATTCTGCAATATATTGCTGCTGCTCGAACGTGAAGAGATGAAAGAACGCGCCCGTGAATATTGCAGAGATACGGCCACGAAGCGGATTTAACGATTTAAGACTACCCAGGTCGGGAAGTACGCCACGCTCGGAGGGAGAAACTGTCATAGACCGGAGAGGTGTGATGAATGCTGGGTTTAGAATATTGCCTTCAATCAGAGGTACGGGGAATGTTTGCGGCGTAGAAAGGAAAAGCTTATGACCCAAGTTCCATAATTCTGGTTCACACAAACGATTTAAGCAGGTGTCATGTGCAATATGAAGATACAATATTAATCCCCACCTCCTCGTAAGTCGGATGCCACTACATTTTCCACCGGCCACCCGTCCCGAATCAGCTAGGGCCAACTTAGAGGTTAGAGACCATATGGCGATTGACTGATTAACATGGTACACCTTTCTACTATCATTCCCGACTGTAACTTTATCAGCATTGTTTCAAGAGCTGACTCTCGTTATATGTCGTCACTCACAGCAGCATCCCATATCAAGAAATATAGCATTGGTCCGCTCTTGGCACAGTTCTAGGACGAGGTGATACGCGGGCAACCGAGCAAGTTTGAGCCGCATAAACTCGAACATACGGATGCAAGGATATTTGTACACCTATCAAAGACATGAGTATTTCTCCCCAAGCCAGTAATACGTAGTTGCTGACGGCGAATGCCTCTTTCTGTACCGCAAGTATGTGACGCCTAAGCTCCATGCCATCATTAATACCAGTTTCCGCCATGAAAAACGCGAGGGCTTCAGGATCTGGGTCGTAAATCTCGTCGGTATCCAATACGGGGTTCCAACCCTCGTCATTGTTACTTTCTTGAGGAGATACTGGAGGACCTTGCTCTGTCATGTTCGACGAGGGACTAGTGCTGAGACGAAGCATAGGATGTACAGAGTGGGTGTATTATCCTCCAATTCATCGATCTAAATATACTCCTGCTTTTTCTGACGTAAGCCTAGCAGGCCAATGGTCGTCACGATTCCAGATAGAGCTATTACACAGTACCGCAATACTCAGAATACAAGAATTGATCACGCGCTACATATACTGCTGCCGACAGAATACTGGGCTGCAGGGGCAGCTCTACGTCTTTCATCACAAGAATCTTCCCACTACTTCCTTGTTACGGACCATTCGAGCACTTGGAAGGGATTTGTGTTCCCTGGGAACGACTTATAGTAATCATTCCCACCATTGGCCTTGGTCAAGCGTGCCTGCACGACCACGCCGCTATCTCCATCTTGGCCTTGCCTAAATACTTCATGCCACAATTCCGCCCAACTTTCCGGGTTATGGCAGAACAGCTTGATATCCTGCGATGTTCCGTTTGGTTGCCAATATCCTTTCGTAGTGGCTCCATTGTGGACTCCCAGGATGATACTTCCCGACTCTGGGGAGAGCAACCCCGCTAACAGTTTGGCAATTTGATGCTGCTGATCGGCGGAGAAAAGATGGAAGAAAGTGCCGGCATAGATAGCAGCGACTCGCCCACGAAGCGGGTTCAAAGACGCCAGGTTCTTCAATCCGATAACAGGGAGTGCAGATGGAGTGGGAGTCTCACGTAGAGGAGGCGTCACGGCTAGGAACCGGGGGTCGAGAATATCTCCTTCGAGGAAACGAACCGGATATGTGTCGGGTGTTGATCTGAATAGCTTGTGCCCCAGGTCCCAGAGTCCTGCAAACGTCCAAAGATGAGACTGATAGTGTCGTCTAAACCGATGAATAATCAACATACCCTTACGAATATCTGTTGCAACGACATTTTGGATTGGATATCCGTCTTGTACCAGCTGTAAAGCATGTAAAGCACCGATTAAGCCATACTACGTTTTAGTCGAATGTAGATGCGCTGACCTTCCGGGAGTCATTTCCGACTGTTGATTGGTGTGTAAGCAGTGATTGATCCAATGTACTTAGTTGGGGATAGATGAACGCACAGCAACATCCAACGTCAAGGAAGATGGCATCTTTCCTTTCTCTTCCGAGCTTTAACACACTGGCATAGCCAGGGAGCCGTGCTAACTTCATCCATGTGAAGGCGAAAATGCGAATGCAAGGGTAAGGGAAGACCTGTACAACATAGCGTCAACTGCTAATGCAAGCATACCTAAGGCAATATTCTGGCATCGTAAAACGTACAGAGAACGCCTCCCTTTGGATTGTGATGATATGTTGTTTGAGTTCTGCGTCGTCTGCTATTCCTGTTTCCTTCTTGAAAAAATCAAGCGCGTCGTCGTCAGGATCATAGAACCCATCTTGAAGCCCGTGCGTCCACGTAGTCTGCAATTGTTCATGCAACGCCATAAAGTGCGTTTGTTACAGGACGCTGGAGATTGGTAGGTAACTGGTTGTTATCATTTCTTACCGCGCCTTCTTATGAGCTGGCGGGCGGGCACATCGAGACGCGCAAGTCTTGAATCCTCGTGCCGTACTTAGAGGCAATTGTTGGGCTGACCAATACATAGTCATTTGTATACGGGTTTGGGTAGAATCACTGTTGGGCGTGAGGCCTGCACCCCAGAACCGCGAGACTGGATACAGGAGTGAGAGAGCGCTTATCCGGTGACATGTCCTTCAACTCACTCACGACAAGGTTTGTTGAACACAGCTTGATCTATTCGAAGATAGACCAGGGTATCTTGTAACTGTCCAGCAATGAATAAGTGATTTGGTTTATTACCGTTTTCATATCAGATCAAACTGAATAACAGAGACTTGCACTTGAGGCCTATGCAAGGATTTCTAGACCAAGGTTACGTCTGCAAACCTGTGATAAATGTTACTTAGTCAATAAAGATACTAAGGTGAATGATACAGAACCGCAGACGTTCACAGCTATCGCCTGACACTCCGACCCAGAAACAGCCGGCGGGATCAGTCATTTATCAACCACCATCGCGACTGCTTCACACATAGCGAAACAATAAAGCGCACGTCTAACATACCAGTCCCTTAGACGAGGCAAAGACCGTATCGTGTGGTGCGGTTGTGGGCGATAAGAGATCGGTATATAGTAGGCGTGCAATAAGGGCCCCACTCTAATATATGATATGTGCGGCAGAAAATACAACAGAAGCTAGCCTGTAGGAACATGCATTGTCAGCCCCTCGCCTAATCACCGGAGCCTTGCAGCTCCGTACAGCGAGTAACACAAAACGCACCTCTGCAAAGGGATACGGAAACAACTATGCTCCTGAAACTGAGATTAGCCGACGGTGTCACAGTGATCGATAAGAAATTGAGCACTGACAGACACACCCTTGAAGTAATGTACATAATCAACGAATTGGCTACCCTTTACTCCTCCTACGGATCTAGGGCCATAATATACCGAATATAATCACCCAATGCCCCCTCGTTCGCACTGTAGTCGAAATCAATGAGTTCGGCAACCATAGGAGAGATGCTGCGCAGATTCGAGGTGGCCAGCCTCGGAAGTGGCTTTCTGCAGACGTATTCGTCGACATAATCCAGAAGAGCGCTATCAATTATATTCTCGCTGTTGTCATCCTTGCCTTCTTGCGAGACTCGGAGATAATGCAGCCACTCTGGCGCAGGAACTTCGTGTAGCGACGGGTAGAGTGAAAGTAAGTGAGATACCACCGATGTCCAGTGTACTGGTTTGGTGTTCTCGAATCCGTAGAAGGTGAGTGAATTAGACGAAGCTGTCTGAGATCGTGTGAGAGCGTAGAGGACCTTGGACGCGTGCTCAACGGGAAGCCAGTGGAGAGGCTATATGATGACGGATTGGATTAAAGATAATTCCATTATGAGAGACTAAAAACTGACTCTGGTGAAGAGATCCTCGGGGACCCTGCCTGCGCGTACGGATGCCCTTATGACGCTTGGTACGTATTCATGTCGGTGCCAGGCACCCGTCTTCAGCGAGCCTGCAATCTGACCACTACGCACAATCGAAGCTCGCAAGGCGGTCTCTGAGGTCGCTTTCTCCAAGATCTTCTCCCCGGCATACTTGGACATTGCGTAACCATGAGGAAGTGCGCGATCAACCGAAGTCATGGGCGACTCAGGGATGACGATGTCCTGGCTTAGTGAGGATGAGAGCCGGCCAGCAACGGAGATAGAGGAGATGAAGGTGAGGTGAGGAGGAGAAGCCTTCGGTGAAGCGAGTGCGATATCAATTATGGCACGCAGGCCTCCCAGTTGCGGTATAAACGACTGGAATTGGTAGGTGAACGTGACCGGCCAAGCGTTGTGAACGATGTGTGTAGCCTCAGCCACTATCTTCATCCAGCCGTCAGTCTCCCAAAGTCATCAAGTTCTGCGATCAAGACACTCACCTGAGAGTACAGATCAGTACGAATTCCCAATCTCTCCTGCGTCGCATCTATGTCCACAAGCACGGCTCTACCTGTCGTGACAGCCGCCTCGAGAGCACCGAAGTCCAGTCCCCGCTCCAAGAAAGAGGACTTGTGCCTCGCTAGCACTGGAGATTTGGTGCTTTTCCTGTTAAGGAGATATACTTTCCTGACGCTCGCAATAGGCTGTTCAAGGAGGAGCGAAAGGAACTCGCTGCCTAAGGACCCGGTCGTTCCGGTGACTACGTACACTCCCCCGGCTTCTGTCGACTGCTGATGAGAGGCTGGCCTGTGTTGCGGGAAAGAGGAAGTGAGCGCCGCGATAGCTTCATCTATCTCTCGTGTCACAGAGGCTTCATCCTTTCGAAGTAAGGGTCCTGCCGCATCGTCTTGGCGGCCATGAGGCTCGCTAATAATGGACCAGAGATGTTGTGACAAGGATGATGTAGTTGGATACACATAAATCGTATTCCGCGGGATATTGACGGTGTGCCCTGCGTCTTTCAGGGCCGATGAAATTGTGAAGCGTAGCTTCACCGCCAAGAGGGAGTCCAGACCGAAGTTGAAGAAATCGTCATTATCACCAATCTCGCGTCCTATCAGCTCCTTCACAACTTCGCTGATGAAAGCACATATAGAAGAGACATCCGCAAATCTGGACGATGAAGGCCGAGCGGAGTCGAAAGATGTGGATTCGCCTTCCTCTACTGTCTTATACGCTTGCTCGATCTGTTCGTGGTACATATCGAGTGTCGCTTTCTTCTTGATTGTGCCCTTGTCGGACAATTGAAACGGTTTCGAAGGATCTTCCACGAGAACAAGAGGCTGTAGGAGCCGGGAGTGTCGAGGAACCGTCTGGTTGACATGTTCGTCGATGTAAGACCAGACCAGCTTCAAATAAGCATTCCTGGCGTGCTGATCGCCGGGAGGAAGTTTATGGTCGGAGGCTGGCCGCAAGAGAGCGCCACAGAGGAATCGCCCAGCACCGAAGATGACTACGTGGGAGATGTACGGCGACGCGCAGAGGAGGTTTTCTAGGGAAACGTTAGTTCCGCAAGCATGAAAGCGACTTGGACAATGTTGGCTTACCTAGTTGCTTGCCATTTGCCTTCTCACCGTTACTCAAAACAATCTAATCGACGCCGTCAGTCGATGCTACTTGAATACTGCATCATTGTATCACCTACGATATCGTCCAGACGTCCTGATATTTTCCATAAACCAGGTTGAGTTGGATGCTTCATCCATATGTCTGGCGTTAAGAATCCTTGAGGACTTTCGTGGTTGATCACAGGAGGTACGACTGTCTTAGGCTTAGATTGGGAAATTAGCCCTATGGACGCAGAAGGCGGAAGCGTGCAGACACAACTTACCGACATCACTAATTGATATCCTTGATCAGGGTTTTCCGCATCGAAGGGCGTAAAATGAAAGTTGTAGCCTTTCGTGAGCTTGACGTATGGCCAGTCTGAGGGATTCCTTGTAGGATCGAACACCTGAGAGGCGAACACGCCTGCTTCCGTTCTAGGTAGTGATTATCAACAGCGCAGATGCATCACGTGGGGATAACCACCTACATCCCACCCCATGTAACTAGTCGAACACCTCCGTGGGCTAGTGTATCTCCAACATCACGACGCAGAGGTGCACCACCTTGTATAACAGTATTCGGTATATGTAAATAATCCTACACAATCATGAGGAAGGGAAAAACTGAGATGACGTTGATACACTGACCAGCGCGGCTTCCTTGCCCAATGTGTCAACAATATCTTCTAGTAGATTGGGGACCAAGAGAACATCGGGCTTCCTGTCCTTGAGGATTCGCAGATGCCTAAGGACGGATTCCGATGATACAGCTCGATAGGGCTCGACGAGTGTCATAGCGCCACCGTAACCAGCTATGACGGGCAGTGTCTATCAAACTCGGGCTTAGGCACAAGCAAGTTCGTAAACGTTTGGCACGTACCATACAGAACCCTCCTCCCTGTAAATAGTTGAGTTATCGCACAGACACTCGTGATTCGATACGTACATGGTATATCGGAAGCGGCGTGTACATCAGCTTTCCTTGCCCATCCGTGTAATCTCCTTTAGCCTGTTCTATCTTACTGATAACAAACTCATGAGTCCACGCAATGGCTTTCGGGTGTCCTGAAAGTTGATTGGTCAGTGCATAATCCAGAGGAAAACACAGGGTGAGAGACGTTACCCGTCGATCCCGAGGTATGCATGTACATGCAAATATTCTTCGATTCCTTCAGGAACGCATCTGCGCTTCCTCCACTTCTGACTGATGCGGCATGGCGTAAGAGCGTTTCCGTCTGACTGGTGTTTTCTTCCTGAAGATTGGATAAATTGATGGCAGGAAGCAACGTGATGCTGAAGGAATGGGTGGTAAGGTCGGAGTAACGACCTTCAAGGGCTACGTCAAGTAAGAGAGATGTTGCGTTGGTAGTCTTGAGTAGGTGTGACACCGCATCGGAAGAGTTCTGTGGCGAGATAAGGATAGGCTAAGAACGCAATAGTTAGCCACAATGTCCTCAATGCTTGTACTAGATACGACGCACTGTCCATCGGAGCACAAACAAGGCCAACCAAGTGACGAGATATTGATATCCATTGTGGCCAAGGAGTCCGACGACAAAAGGTGCGTCTCCGAGAGCTCGCGGTGGGAAGCCGATCAGCCTGACTAGTTCTGCGGCTCGAGAATGTATCGCTGTGTTAAGTTGACGCCACGTTACTGGGATGAGTCGTGCATCTTCCTCCGAGCCCGAGTCCTGTAGAACCAGTACGGCTTGGTTGTCGAGATTATCAGCTGCTATGCTCGAAATGTACTCGTAGGCGGGGACAGAGTGAGCTGTCAGCCGGGCATAAGCGGGGTCCAAGCGACTCGTGCTCCACAGGGACGTCTGCGACATAATCAACAGTTTCCAAGGCTAGTTTCCAAGGCTACTTCCCGACCTATATCATTGCTAATGAGTACGCCATTTAGATGTGAGCTACTGAAGCAGATACGGGACCTCGGTATGATGGAGAGAATCTAAAATTAAGTTGGTGCTTGAGTCACAGAAGCGAGGCGAGGCCAGGGTTGCGTCCTCGACCTGACCAGCCGTGGTGAATTTAAGGAGAGTGGCGGAGAAGGCCCACCCACGCCCGTGAACGAATAGCATCTGTTGTGCACAAGGGGCATCTGGCAGTGGCTGCACACTCTGTGTTCCTCGGCGGTTCGTTCTGCAAGTTCGGATCAGAAGATACGTGGTACGAAGATGTCGGGATGATCGTAAACACGGCTTACATGCATGGCTTAGTCTGTGTTCCAGTTCCAAGCGGCGACGCGCTTGGGCGCATCAAAGCCGTTGCGTTACAAAAAGACGCCCATCTTCTTACCAACAACCATGACTTGACCATATACGATAGCTTTACTCTTTCTCGCGCTGGATCTACCAAGTTTCTCTTGCTGTTTAATCTCTCGTGGCCCACGCTCCCACTGATCACAGAAGGTAGCCATCACGGTGAGATCTCAAATGCGTATGTTAATCAGTTCGTCAGAAAATCACCGCTCTCTGATACTTCCGCTGACGATCTCTTCCTTTGTACAGGGCGAAGTACCACATGCTGGTCGAAAGATTCCATAGCATATACTGATCATCCATCATGCCGACAATCGTCAAGCTCAGTGCCTGGATCTTCAATACGCTGATTTCGGTATGTAGCAGTGCCAACGTTATAGAAGTAAGCACTGACCAGTGCTTCGAGTACCCGTCTAATTTTAAAGTACTCTGTATCGCATGTCGCTCAAGGTTCGTTTCAGGTATGGCGTACTGCCATAAGCAATGCATGATCTGTTCACTGCCTGGGATTTCGCCGACAAGTGCAGTACGTAGACGCTGGGCGCCGGGGCATCGGACGGCAGTAGTGCACTGCAACCGCACCAATGGTTAGTGTGCTTGCAAATAGGTGTGTCAGTAAGTACTGTACCCACTTGATGGGTAACTAAGTAGCAGAGTAACTACACACAGGATCATCGAAGGATTCTCGCGGATACGCCATGGCCAGTGCCTTCTGTTGCAGCTTCTCCTCTCCGAAGCTCCTTAGGGCTGGGAGCATCAAATTCAATGCATTTCGCTTGCACTCCTCTGCGGAGTAGGTGCACAACTCAGAGGACATCAATATCGCATAGACATGGCTAGTCGTAAGTACATAACAATCAGCCATTGGAGCAAGGATGACGCGCTACTTAGGACGTGTGAAGTGATCTGGTTACCGTCCGTACCTGTTTGATGGACGTTTAGGCGCAATCATTGGCGACCCTTCGTGCTGAACACACCGATCTACCCCGCCTTCCGACACGCTATTATACTATAAGGGCTCGCTCCCAGAAGGGCCAAGCCCCATACCCGCAGTTCCTTTAGTTCTTACATCGCCAGTCCCCTATTACTTTTATATAACTATGTGGTCCGCTCTCAAGGCGGCCGTTATTCTTTCAGTTTCTTCATCCGCGGCACTTGCTGCTCTTTTACAAAGCCCATCAGAGCTTCCTGCTAACAAAAACTATGACTATATCATCATCGGCGGTACGCTTTCATCTCATCTCATTTCGCACCAGACATCAACTGACGACTGATCATGCAGGCGGTGCTGGAGGGAGCGTTCTGGCCAATCGCCTTACCGAAACTTCAGGTGTAAATGTTCTACTTGTAGAAGCTGGTTCGAGGTATGACAAGAGGCCATCCGCGTGTTTCGAATGCTGCTCATCATTGTTTGATAGCGATTACAAGAACATCAACATAGAAGTACCGCAGTTTGTAGGCAAACTGATTCAAAGCCAATTCGTAAGACGATCATCTCATACCCGGGATACTGCTGACATATTCCCTAGGACTGGAACTTCACTACTGTAGCGCAATCAGGACTTAATGGTCGTTCTATCCTCTATGAGCGGGGTCATGTTCTAGGTGGTTCTACAGCAGTCAGTGAGTATCATTCGCTCTCATGATGCGATGTGATGATATACAGCGTGCTGATCTGTGATAGACTTCATGGCATATTGCCGTGGTTCGAAGGATGATTGGGATCGTTTCGCGAAGGTGACAGGTGACCAAGGCTGGTCATGGAGCTCGATCTTGCCTTATGCTAAGAAGGTGTGTACATTCTTATCAACTTCAACGTCGATATATATTGTGTAGGGGAACTTATCATGATTCAGATGGAAAACTTTGTTACTCCGCTTGATGGACGTGATATTAGCGATGAGGTGGACCTCAGCGCACATGGGCGATCAGGTACGTCGATATCGCACATTTGCCCTTGCAGCAGTTCTAATGATCTATGCGTCAGGTCCACTCAAGACTGGCGTACCTGAGTACACAGTGTCCACCGATAGCCGTGTGATAAACACCACACAGGAGCTCTCGGCCGAGTTCCCTTTGAATCCCGATTACAATGGCGTTAGCGGGAACACTCTTGGCGTCGGTAAGTCTCCTATATTATATCATCTCTATGAGTCAGTTGTTAACCTAATTCGTACAGGCTGGGCACAGTTCACAGTGAGTTTTTTTGGGGTAGATCGTAGCTATTGAAGGCCCTAAAGTCTTACCAGATTGCCGATGGACAACGTCAAAGTGCAGCATTGGGATACCTTGATCCCATCTTGAGCCGCTCGAACCTTGATATCTTGGTGAACACACACGCTACCAAGCTGGTTCAGACGGGAACTTCGGGCAGTCTGCCCGTCTTCCGAGGTGTGCAACTCTCGCAACCAGGCTCCAGTGAGTATAACATAGCTGCCTCAATTGTCAGAATTCTCCGTTAATCTTCGATGCAGGCCAGACATACAGCTTGAATGCTACGAAGGAGGTCCTTGTTGCTGCTGGCGCGGTCAAGACGCCACAATTGCGTAAGTTTCAAAGACTGTGATACATTCGACCCACTAGACAAATGCTCTTCATAGTTTTGCTGTCTGGTATCGGTGACAGCTCGGAACTCTCGAAGCTCGGCATAAACACCATCGTCAATTCACCCGATGTCGGCAAGAATTTGCAGGTACGTATGAACAAAGGTCGCCACGTTTATTCTTCTGAAAAGATAATGTAGGACCATCCACTTGTTACCTCGTCGTGGACAGTCAACTCGACCAACACGCTCGATAAGCTGAACTTCGACGCAACTTTTGCTGCCCAACAGCTACAACAGTGGGAAAGCAACCACACAGGAGAACTGACGCTCCCAGCGGCTAACCAGGTCGCTTGGCTGAGATTGCCGTCGAACTCGAGTATCTTCAGCAGTGTGGCGGATCCAAGTGCTGGACCTACTTCAGCTCATCATGAGTTCATCCTCACTGTAAGACTCTGTCTCTCGGTCCTATCAATTCTCTAACACCTTGCATCCTAGGACGCATTCATCGGTTTTAATGGTGTTTTCCCCTCCGGCGGTAATTATTTCACCGCCTTCACTGTCCTTGTCTCTCCTTCGTCTCGTAAGCAAGCTGTCGTCCGTCTTCTGAGTGCTGATGTACTGAACTACACGTGTCATAGGCGGTTCTATCACGTTGTCGTCCACCAACCCCTTCGATGCGCCTCTCATTGATGCTGGCTTCTTCACAACGGACTTCGATATCTACACCATCCGTGAGTCGATCAAGGCCGCGCGTCGTTTCGTGGCTGCACCTGCATGGAAGGACTGGATCATCGCAGAGTATGGTGACTTCGCGAATGCACAGACAGACGCCCAGATTGAGGCGTAGTCTCGTGCCCAGACGTTTTCCTATTCGGGACGAGTGTTTGACGAATCTGAGTGCACGGTCCCTCCTAGAACGTCTGGTGGGACCGAACCGCGGGGGTGTAGCTCAATCTACGTCACCCAAAATGGCAGGCGGCTGACCGAGCGCTTAGTAAATTGCTCGTCTCGCGAGCTCGCATTTTGGCCTCTCATGGCTGCCCTCAGCTTACTTTAGGCGAAATTATTGTAACAATTAGAAATAAAACATGCATGGAGGCCACAAAAAATAAAATGAAGCCCTCAGGTCTTGCGAGGCGAAGTAAAATAGCCGGACTTGAGATAGGTCACGTGCGATTGCGCTACACCCGCCTCTACCGGCTACGCCAGACCTAGTCTCGAACCAGACGTTTCCGGATTAGGGACGGCTGATGGAGAATGGGAAAACGCCGTCAGATCCAGAAAGTCTGGTAGATTTTGTCAGTGGCGGGTGTAGTTCAGTCTCACGTGACGGAGTCGGGCGCCTCGAAACAATTCCTTCGTTGAGTCGCTCACAGGCACTCTTTCCCCCCGAAATGTACATACGATTCATGGCTTCCTATTAATACATTATTTGTGATTCTCAAATAAATTTATTTACAAGAATTGTGGTCTCGAGAGTCCACACAGCGAGCGAGCTCAGTACGAGCGCCTGCTTCCCGACGCCTGTCATTTCGACTCATTGGCTGTCAAAGAAGGGCCAATTATGACACGTGCGATTGAACCACACCCGCCTATACAAAATCTACCAGACTCTCAGGCTCCGCCGGTGTTTCTCTTTTGCCATGGACTCGTCCCAAAACGGTAAGAAACCACCGCGCTGCCTGAAGTCTTTGGGTACGAGACTACGCCAGACCCTCAGGAACAACTCGCGTTTCTCTTTTGCCATGGACTCGTCCCAAAAGGGTAAGAAACCGAGTTCGCTTCCTCGGGTCTACGGGTACGAGACTAATTGAGGCGTATGCTCGGGCCAACGCGGGCACAATCAATCATGCCAGTGGCACTGCTGCTTTGGGCAAGACAGGTAGCACCGGTGCTGGAAGTGGTGTGCTCAACTCAGACCTCACAGTCAAGGGCACTGTTGGTCTTCGTGTGGTAGACGCCTCTGCTTTCGTGAGTCCATTACGTTCTCAGTGTCTCCGGGCGAAGACTAAGATATTTCGTTAGCCCTTCATTCCCGCTGCACACACGCAAGCTCCGGTATACATCTTAGCTGAAAGGGCAGCTGATCTGATCAAAGCCGCTCATTCGTCTTAAGATGTTTCCTTCCTTATAATTTATACGGGGAAACATTCCCCAGATGGATCTTAAACAGAACATTCCTTCATTTCAGTACACTCTTTCGAGCAGACCGGCGGACTAATTTATTTGTGACTGTAATGGCGTCTCTTGAAGTATAGCTACTCAACCTATCAACTCGGCATAGATGTCCAAAGTGGATCACGACTCGCTCGACTTGTCTTGTATCCCTCGTATCAAAATATGGAATAAATGTTGCAGTGATTTGTCGTTTTGCATTTGCGTCTGAAGTCGGATATCAAACTCAGCTTATGGCCAGTAGTGGCCAGTAAGGCATAGTTCCAATTATGGAATGCGCCTCCGTTGTGGCGTTCGGGCTCAGCCGACAAGGCGAATCAGCCGACCCTGCATGCGCATGTAAAGATTGTCTGCGGTCCACTACGACCTCCTCGAACAAATTTCATGCCCACTCTACGCAAGTGTTGAATCGCCACAAGGAAGCACATACTCTACAGTGTATTGGGTCGAAACGGGGAGAGCTGGAGACTCGGGGCTACAAGGTGCGTGTTATCGGCGAAAGCTCGAGGTCTACGTCCGATGTATACAAGCGAACAGTACCAATAAATGTCTCCGCAAATTGATGATGGAAATCGACCAATACGCCCAAGATCCAACACAACCTTTGCATTCAACTGGAGGCGGGGAAGGACTGAAACGGCGGTCCCTCAGCAGGCGGAAACCGTTGCACCACTATCTCTCGAGGCCCTGATTCAGGCCTTGACTCCTCCTGCTGTACCCTCTATCAACCACGCGAGAGCTCTTGCAAATTCTCTCTCAAGTCATGCGCCCACACCAAGACTCGCTACTCTGAGTCCTATCTTGGCAGCGTTGTGCGTTGCAGACTCTCCTATATCCTTGCAAGCGGCCGGGTACGATATTCTGGCTGCATACTGGGAAAACAGCGGGTCAGTCACTTTGACCACTGCTGACCGCCTCGCTTGTTTCTCTTTCTTCTTAGACTTGTCTATTCCATGGAGTAGCGAGCTCTGGGAACCACGCTTGAAGGCTTTGGTAGCCCTCATTCGTTCTGGCGCTGAGACTGTCGGTCTTGAGTCGTCTCTTATCAAGGTGCTTCGTGCTTGGATAGAGGGTGCATTCTTGGGACTTGCTATTGACGATGGTTCTGTGGAAGAGCGCAGCGAGCGCCAGCGCAGTGTCGAAGCAATGCTTGGTCTTCTGCTGTCGCTGCTGGAGAAACCCGAGTTCGTCTCGCGTATCACAGAAGCTGACACCAGCGGGGTACTTCAGCTGTTTGGCAGTCTTATTGAGACAGCATTATTCTCCTCCACAGACAACAATATCTCTCTTGCTTCACCTCCGTCAGAAGTGAGTGTTACTAGTCCAAGTAGTGGTAGGATACCTCTCAAGCATCACCGCCATCATTCCTCACTGTCGATTCCTCAAACCGCCGTACAGAAAACTGCGAACGACTACGTTGTCGATGCGTATCTACGCTATCTGGACATCCGTCTGAAAGCCATCGCCCCGGTTCACCTCAACACTATTCTGCCACACCTCTTCCGCGCTCTAGCATACTATGCATCACCGCTTCCCAGACTTTCACTCACTCCTGACGTTCCGTACCAGCATGCCATCGAGAGTAACATCATGGAGAAATTAGATGCACTCGTCACGGGTCCTTACTCCGCCTCCTGTACGGTTATACTCAAGCGATACCTATATCCTGAGCGGAACGACCTGCTTGGGTCAATGAGGACGGCTCTGGGTGCACTTAGAACACTGCGGGGATCTATAAGAAGGGTTCTAGTCACACGCTTAGCGAGGTCGTATATATCCCGGCAAAGCTCTGTCAGCTATACTCCTTCCGGTGCCCCAGGTTCGTTCAATATGCCTGAAGATTTGGTGGAGCGAGCATGGGCGAAGGAGACCGATCTGTCCACTTGGGATCTCAACAGGTTTCGTACAGTATTGTGCCAGTCTATCAAGTCATGGGTGGAGATTCGAGCGACAGAGTCTTCCTCTGGTCAAACGTCGCCTCACGTTGCCGAAGTGATTCTGAACGAAATCGCCGGTATGCTCAAAGACATCACCGTGGCCTTTGAGGAAACAGGTGATGAGTTGGACTATGAGGATATCGAGGCCGTAGGTGAGATTCTACGAGAACTCACGTCATACATCCGTTTGCAGAGGTACGTGCGGTACCCATCACTTCCTAATAGAGGCTTACCACCGCTCTCACGTTCAGATACTCGGATGGTGGCTCAACACGTATCACCTTATCTCCAAGAGAGGTACCCACCAACCTAATCACAACAGTGTCATCGCTCCTCTCGCAAGTATTCACGGATACCCCACTTCACGCTGTTCTTCCCGGAATAATCCTCTCCCTATCCACGCATATGCCAGATAGTGATACGTCGGAGCTCTTGCTTACAATGAGCGAACGCCAGAGCTTCTCGCCAACCACCCCCACTTGGCTCGACAACTGGCGCGCCGTCTTTTCCGTCGAAGATCTCTTCTCTACACATCGTTCCCTTACCAGAAACAAGGCCTTCCACCTGCTGCAATCCGTCTGGGATTTTGTCAAAGACATCTCGTCATACCGGCGACCGTTGGCGGAGCTTATCTTCAATCACTGGAAGGAGCGGAACATGGAGGATAAAGACGATGCAACAACGCTCGTTGTCTGGCGCATGCTCGGAGATGAGATAGTGTTGCGCACGATCGAGACGTTCGACGAGAAGGCCCCTGACGACGGTGTCACCGAAGTCATCGATACTTTAAGCGAAGACATCATTTTACTTCTAACAGACGTCGCAGCCAGACCCCTTGGTGAGGATCCTGAGTACGAGCTCATTACCCCGCCACCGACCGTACAGCCTGGATCGTCCACCGCTGTTTCGCCCATCCTGTCGCGTATGCAATCGGATTTCCCCTCCCCCGTGCAGGCCAGAGAGCCAGGCATACCCTCCGTCATGTCCCTCTTGTCCTCTTTCACGTCCGGCCATTCATCGCGTTCTCAGTCGCAACCCCCGCACGTGCGCGGGCATACTCCTTTATCTGACCCACCGAGCACATCCACGCCGGAATTAAGCCCAAGCCCAAGCGCAACCCCAACCTCAGTGGGAGCTATTGTTGCCCTTGTGACTGCATTCAGTCAGTTGGCCTTTACCTCTCTCGTTGCCGCAGAGAGTCATCTGGAGCTAGCGACACGTCTATTTACGACCCTCGTCACTCTTCTTGGCGGCACAGCATGCATCAAGGCGAAGCTCACTATCCTTCAATTCCTCATGAGGCTGCGGGTGGATCGCGATCACAGACTCTACTTTGCCTATGACGACTACGACCGTGATGGTCTCGTTTCGTCGCTGGCATCTCTCATCGGTCGAGGGGAAAAGGATAAGTCGACCAGTGCTGTTGACGAGCGGACTATGGATGAGGTAGACCTTCGAAGAGCACGTCAGAAGCTTCCCTTACAAGAGAGAACCGGTCGCCGTCTGTCCAGGGGGCGTGGAGGACCACCCTCTGGGTCTGGTTCAAGCCGAAGCCGGTCGAGGGCTGCGACGCGCATTCTCGGACACCCCGCTGCCGTGTTGAGAAGAATGAGACCAAAGGACCCACTCTGGACACTCCCGGAATCACTTCCCTTCTCCGTTTCGTCAGAGGCAGATACTCCCAGTGAGCGTCTCGCTTCATACGATCCTGCTTGTCCGGATGATCGTGTCATACTACGGCTTTCGTCATACTTGAAAGAGATTCTGAATATCATCAAAACGACGAAAGACTGGGATCTCCTCTCGTATGTTTTGTGTCACCTTCCAACCCAGCTTGCCAACAAGCACCTCTTCTGCGGGCCGAGATCAAAGCTGGTACTGAACGACTTGCTGGTCACTCTCTGTAACTGCATCCAGGATGGCACCCTAGGTGGCACAATTGACCGCTGGCCGGAGAGTATCAGTCCTCGCGACGCTCAAGGACTTGCATACCATACTTTGACCGTTCTCGTTAGCTATAAGCGTTGCTTCGAGGAGATCCAATCACGGCACAAGCTCATTGAAGTCTTCCTTTCCGGCCTCAGTGGTCAGCCATCCACCGTCAAATGCTGTCTCAATGCGCTGTCTATCTCGGCATTTGAGCTCCAGCCTTCCATGACGAAGTACCTTCCTCGTATCTTGGAGAAGCTTTCTCAAATCATGACAAATACAGCCATGGCGGTTCACATCATCGACTTCCTTGCTATCGTCGGTTCCCTTCCTGATCTCCACAGCAATTTCACCGAGGCAGATTACAAGATGGTCTTCGGTGTTGCCTTGCAATATCTCCAGCAACACAACCATCCCGACTCCTCCGTCACGATTTCGTGGGCTCTGTCTCAACATGTGTGTATCATGGCATACTACATCGTGTATCTCTGGTTTTTGGCCGTAGAACTTCCGGACCGACCTCGTCATATCAAGTATATCACACGGCAGCTCCTCCTCGCCAATGATGGAAGAGACGAAATAGACGAATCCACCGAAGTCTGTTTCGACTGGCTGGCGCGGTATACTTACGCCAGCGCCGATCCACGTCCAGCCGACTCTATGCTCAGCGAAATCATTTTGAAGTCGCCCGCTGCAGAGGCTTCAGCGGAGCCAGCCATTTCCGAGAAAAGTTGGATCCTTGGTAACTCTGTGGTCACTATTCGTACGCTGGCGAGGCGAGGCTGGGTAGAAATTATCTCGCGCCGAGCTTCAGGTCTCTCGAAGTTCTTGTGTCGGGCGGAGAACGTGCCTATGGTCACACCGGGGGACGTTGATCCTGACATGGTCTCCCTCTCCGCGAGTCTGGTTATGGATCGTCCTCTCGACGCCGACACCAGAGAAAACCCAGATGTGACGAGAGTTTACGAGGTGAGTCTTTGGTCTAGCCAGACGTTTCAAAGATGAGGTTCATCACTTACGCTCTTTAGGAATTACGGGACAAAACAGATAGTGCGGAGGAATCCCCGCGTCCGGACCCAATCACGGGCTACGTGTGGTCAAAGTCTGCACCATCGCAAAGGAGAAAGGATGTGTCCATCGACCCTAGCTATTTCGTCCTCCAGCTATCCTCTTATCCAGATAACCAACCGTCATCGGCCGGCCGTATCATCGTCGACTCCTCTCGTCTACCGTCGTTCTTCCGCTCGATCGACCGAATGCCAGTCATCGATACTCACAAAGTCGGCATCATGTATGTCGCACCTGGGCAGAGCGACGAGAGGGAGATCCTAGAGAACACTCATGGATCACCTGCGTACACACGTTTCTTGGAAGGCATTGGACGACTCATCGACCTTCGCGGTCAAGTCGACGTCTACGCCGGTGGCCTCGACCCCGACGAAGATGGCGAATACGCGTACGCATGGTGGGACGACATCGGCCAAATCCTCTACCACACCGCCACTCTCATGCCCTCCGGTGACGAGAACAGCTACACGAACAAGAAACGGCACATCGGGAACGACTACGTGCGGATCATCTGGAACGACTCTGGTCTCCCGTACAAATTCGACACATTGTCCACGCAGTTCCAGTTCGTCAACATCGTCATCGAGCCGCACTCGCGCGGCGCGATCGCCGCATTCTCGAACAACCTGCACGAGAACGAGTACTTCAAGGTGACGTTGCAACGCGCGCCGGGGATGTCAGAGTTCACGCCCGTCGGGGACTTCAAGCTCATATCCGCGGAGAACCTCCCGCTGCTCGTCAGGCAGCTCAGTCTCCTGACGGACTGGTTCGTCGATGTGTATCAGCATACCAAAAATGATACGTCGCAGGTGGAGAAGGTGACTAATTGGCGGCATCGGTTGCAGGCGATCAAACGGTTCCGTGCGCAGGTGGCGGTGGCGACTGTGCCGGAGAAGCTGGAGGGGATTCTGGGGCAGGAGAGTTTCAGGGATTTCACGACGGCATTTTAGTGCATGATTATCTGTATTTGTGATCTGTTGGGTTGTTTTTGTTACTACCAAGTTTTTCTGTGTGTTTTTACGAGTGTGTATCCATCCATTCAGCATCTATTGTATAATTAGCTCTTACAACCAATCAAGAAATACGAGTAACCAATAAACGATATACATACATCCCCACTCATACCCTCCTCATCAATACAAAATCAATATTAGTCGTCATCCGTACTACACAAATCAATCACGTCCTCCTCAATCCGCCTCAGCGCAGGCCTCGTCGTCGTCTGTGTCGGCTTCGGCGGTACATCCTCGTCGCTCGAGATCTCGATATACCCAAGCGAACTCGTAACAATAGGTTTCGTACGTATTGGTTTTCTGGACGCCGGTGCAGGAGGTGGAGGAGGAGGTGCAGGTTTAGGTTTGGGAGCAGCCTTGAACGTCGACGGCGCGAACCTATCCTTCCTTGTCGTCAAGTCCCGGAATATCTGTACCTCGGGGTCGTCGAAGAGGCTTGCTACTCGCGCTGTGCTGCTTCCGACGGGGTGTTTCTTCTTCTCTGTGCTCGTGCTCGTGCGTGCGGTGGAAGTTGTACTCGTGCTTGTGCTTGCGCCCATGTTGGAATTGTTAGAGATAGCGGGTTTCCTAGCCTTGCTCGACGTCCCAGGTTTTTTAACTTTAAAGTAGCCCGCCATCCCCATTCCAATAGGTTCAGGTGGAGCTGCAGCCCTTATATCAGGCCGACTTGGTAGTGGCTCGGCTACTTCAACCTCCCTCTCAAACTCATATTCAACATCAAACCCTCCCCCGTCGTCGGAATTGTCTCCAGAAACATCCATCTTATTCTTCCTCACACTACCACTCGGTGCAGTAGCAGCCTTCCTAACCTTCGGCCTCGGTTTACTCTTCGACGGCATCGGCATGGGCACGCTATCATCATCCTCGTCGTCTGAGCTCTCTGCCATAGCCATGGGAGATGATAGTTGAGAGGAGGAGGGGATGGCGGTGGTGCTTTTCGCTCTTGCTGGTGCTTTGGCTTTCCCTTTCTCTTTCGCAGTAGTAGTAGTGGAGGCTTTCCATTTAGCTTTGGTGGCAGAAGAGGTCTTAGACTTGGAAGACTTCTTAGCACACCTCTCCTCGAAATCCCTCACCAACCCCGGCACGACGCGCTCCACCATACACGCCGGCATCCACATCCTCACAGGCTCCTGAGGGTCCTCCTTCTTCCCTCCTCCTCCTCCTCCTCCCTTCTTCTTCTTCCCTCCCTTTCCACCGTCGTCATCATCAGAGGAGTTAGGAGAGGAACCACCACCACCTTCATCCTCAGAATCAGTCCACCCCGTCCTCGGCACCGCCCGCTTCCCCTCAATACCCTCCTCCACAGCTCTCACAAAGCTGCTCGGGTCCACTTCGAGCCTATACTCGAGCAACCCATCTGTCGATGCGTGTGTGCGGGAGGAGTGGATTTTTAGTATCACCTTACCGCCTTCGTTTGAGTTTGAGTTTGAGTTGGAATCGGAGTCCGAGTCGTCTGGGGAGTGTGAGAGAGGAAGGGGGCGGCGGGAGGTGCCTTTACGTGGGCTGGACATCACCAAGCTCTCGAGTCTTTTCGCAGTCTCTGTTCTCTGCGAGCTCGAAGGCAGAGGCGTCGAGCGCCTCCCTTCTCTCCCTCTTCCTACACCATCACGATCAGCCTTCCACCCTCTCCACCACCTTTCAAAGCACTCACCTTCACCCCCACTCCCACTCCTACTACTTGGAGCAAGGTCGAGGTTAATACTCGCCCTCCTCAACATCCGACAAACAACGCCCACCCAAAGCCAACTCCTAAACCTCTTCAAGATGACCTCTCGCACTCCCCACTCGAACCTGTCCTCGCATACCCTTGCTATAGCGCCGATATCGGGGTCGTGTGCCCATATGTACTGGTTTCTCAGTTCGGAGGCGATTTGCTTCTTCGCAGTTTCAACGACCGACGAGGTTTGTGAGGAAGAGAGGGAGGAAGAGAAGGAGGAAGAGGAGAGAGAGAGAAGAGCCTTGGCGACAGCCCGCTCTTCAGATGTGACGGGACACACATACGCCATCAACACCTGCAAATCAGGCACCCACTTCTCCCTTTCGATCCTGCTCGCGAGAGTCGGCATCCGTTTCTTAAGGAACCCCCGACTGTTAGTCCTCAGCTCGTCACACAGCTCTTCCCTCCAACTCTCCAGCCACGTTAGGAGCTCTTCCTTTTCGCTCGCTCCGAGGGTGACGCGAGTCTTGCTCGTTTTCGTTTTCCGTGAGCCACTAGTACCTCCATTTGAGCTGGAGGAAGAGGATTGGAGACCGAGAGAGATGGACAAAGAGAGCGACTGGACCTTCTCGACGAGCGAGCGGCCGAAGCCGGATTGTGCGAGAGAGGCGGAGACGGAGATGCCGCAGCCTGGGATGCCGGGGGAGTAGTCCCCTCCCGAGAGGAGGGCGATGAGGATTAGGGAGGGGGTGTCTAGGGATATCTGTGTGTTTGCATGATGGTTAGTCCCAGTAGTTGTAGAAGTGGTCGTGGTCGTGGAGCGAAAGAGGGATGAGGGGAAGAGAGTGAGGATGAGGTGGGGAGAGGGGGAGAGGAAAAGGGAGAAGGAGGAAGAGTGAGGGAAAGGATGGACGTACATCAGGATGCCTCGCGATGTCCTCCGCCGAAAACGTCATAGTGTGGTTCTTGTCGTCCCGCCCGTCGGCGTTGGTGAGGTCGTGGGCGCGGTTTCCTGAGAGGTTTTTGGATTGACTAGGGAGTGTGTCAGGATGGCGAGTAAAGGTGAGGGAGAGTGTTTGGTTGGGGTGGGGAGGAGAGGAGGAGAGAAGGAGAGGGGGGAGAGTGAAGGAGGGGGGGGGGGGGGGTGAAAATGGGTGAGGATGGAGTGTGTGATAGGATATAATAGAATTAGGAAAGGGCAGAAGAGGAGAGAACATAAGAATATAAGAAAGAGACCACGCACTTGCGAATAACAAACCTCGCACCAAACACAAGCGTGTCGACGTCGTCCGTGAGGACCGCGTCGATGACGCCGATGCGGTTGAGGTAGGCGAGTTCGGCTTCTGCTTCGCCTGGAGCCTGCAGCGTAGTACGTCAATATTACATCGCGATAATGAGTGTGTGGCGGATGGAGAGATGGTGGAGAAAGGAGAGAGAGAGGTGGGGAGATGAGATGGTGAGGGAGAAAAGGAACGGTCATGGGGGAAAGAGAGACACATGGAGAGGAAAGAGTTTAAGAAGAGTAGAAGAGCCCTAGGAAAAAAACACTTACAGTCCGCCACTCAAACCCAAACGCCTCAATCATCCCCTTGAGCCCCTCGATCATCCAGTTCGGCTTCGTGTCTATGAGCTTGCCGCGTTTCATCGCTGGGCGGAGGGGCCCGTCGAATACGAAGAGGGGGAGGTATGGGACCTGGTGTAGCGATAGCGGTATTTAGTCTTGGTATCATGGAGGAGTGGTTTGAAGTCATAGAGAAGTGTTTTTGTGGTGAGGAGAGGGAGAGGAGGGTTTTGGGTGTTAGGGAAAGAGGAGGAGGGAGGAGGGGAGGGAGAAGGGAAGATGGGAGAGGGGAGGAGTGGAGAGAAGGGAGGGGAGGGATGGGAGTGGAGAGGGAGGGAGGCGAGGGGCAGGGAAGGAGGGAAGGGGAAGAGGGGAGAGGGGAGGAGGGGAGGGATATGGGAGAGGGAGAGAGGAAGGAGGGAAGGGGAAGAGGGGAGAGGGGAGGAGGGGAGGGATATGGGAGAGGGAGAGAGGAAGGAGGTGGGGAAAAGGGGAGCGGAGACGCAAGGAGAGAAGAGGGGAAATGAGGGAGAAGAGACAGTACGCACCTGCAACAACCTCGTCAACCGAAAGAAAATAGTCCTCAACTCGGGGTTCTCGCCCTCTTTGCCGTACTCGGCGTGCACGAACCATATGGATGCGTCGATGCCTATTCTGAATGCTCGTGGGTGTGGTCTTGGTGTTGTGATGGTAGTGGTAGAAGAGGAGGTGGAGGTGGGAGAGGTGGAGGGAGAGGTGGTGGTAGAAGCAGATTGGAATCCGTCGACGACAGCGATGGACGTGAGCGAGCGGGGGACGCCTGCTTCGCGTAGTGCCTGGTGTTGACGTACGGTGTTATATCATCGGATTGGGTGCATGGTCAGTGTAGAGAGAAGCGAGGGGGACAGGGACGTACGTTCCATAAGCCTGGTACACCCATCTTAGGAACTGGCTAGATAAACGAACTGTTCAACGAATACTTAACTGATGTCAGTGGAAAAGGCTCATTAGAAGAAGAAGTGAACAGAACAAAAGCCGCCAAGTCGCGCTAAAATGAGTCATGTGATCGTGATACCGCGCGTCTCCCTCTCTCCCTCCCTTCCTTTCCTCACGACCAAGACATCCCAACACAGCCCAAGACGAGACAAGACGAGAAGAGAAGACAAGAGAAGACGAGAGAAAGAGAGAGAAGAAAAGAGAAGAGAGAAGAGATGGCAGACGACAGGGAAGACGTCCCGCGCATCTCGGTTGACAGTCTGGCAGACTGGGAGCGCATCAAGGCGAGCTATGCACAGGCTGCGATGGGGGAGCTCGAGGAGTCGTACGTCCTTCTTTGCTTTCCTCCGCAACTTTGAGGTGACTGAGAGAGGGTGGATGTGTGGTGTGTATAGGATGAAGAAAGACAAAAAGGACGAAGCGAGTAAGGAAGTTATGCGTGGGCATCTCAGACGTGTGCGTTCTCCCTGCCTCTGCCTCTGCCTCTCACTTCCTTCTTCTTCGTTCTCCTTGTCCCATGTTCTTCGTTCGAGTTGTGCTGATGTGGGTACGAGGGCAGTTCATAGAACGGACATTTGAGATGGCAAAGAAGAACGTACGCGTTAACGGACGGAACTTTGAAGAGCTTGACGAGGACGAGCAAGGTACCCTCTCTCTCCTTCCTCCTCTCTCCCTCCTTCCTTTCCCCCTACTCCCTTCCCTTCCCCCCTCCCTCCCAGCACCACTCCCTTCCTTCATTTAAAGCACACACTAACACTACACTACTGAACCCCACTTCACACTCACAGGAGGCTCCAACCCATTCGACGAAGCCCTCGACCGACACATCTGGTCCCTCTCCGACCAGTCCCTCCAATGGGACGGCGAGATCGCGCGTAAACGACGGGAAAAACCAAGGGAGGTCGAGAGGCTTGTTAGGGAGCTTGTGCAGGCGAGGGAGAGTGTGGATGGGGAGGAGGAGGGGGAGTTTGGGAGGGATACGGAACGTAGAACGGAATTACTTAGGGCGGAAGAGCAGAAGAGGGAGGAGATCGAAGGTGAGGGGTCTGTGAGTATCTTTGGTAGGTGGAGACTGACGACGATGGGGGTGTGGTGGTGGTGATATATGCGTAGTGAACGAAGACGTACAAGATACGGCGCGGCGTACGTTTGCGATTGTGGACGAACTTGCACAGGTGCGTGCTTCTTTCCCCGTTGTTTTCTCATTCGCGCTGACTATGCCCTCTCTATTGCACTGACATGTCTTCACCGTACTGCACTACAATTATCGCTCTTATCACTCTCGCTTCGCTCGTTCCTCTGGCAATCTCTATCGCCGAACTCTTCGTCGCCGAACACTACATTACATGGACCACGCCCCGAATGACGACACTCCTCAAACGCATCACTTCCCGAACACGACATGACGTACACCTACCACCTCACCTCACTCCCCGCACGCTGCGCGCCGTACCCTCATCATACACGCTACACGCTGCACGACGTGCCCCCATCGTACGCCACACAGTCCGTCCAACTCCAACACGCCCGCTCCGAGCGGCTCAAAACCGTCACTGAGGAGGTTAAGGCTCTCCGGCCTTAGGTGTGAAGAGGCGAAGGGTTCAGCCCGTGAAGGGATTCAAGTTCGTCTCTCTAGATCCCTGGCAGCTCGTCATCAGAGAGCTGGAGGGATGTTTCCTCGACGCGTTGGAGAAGATTTTGAGCAAAGCACAAGGCACACACCAGCAGGGAAGGGAAGGCTCGATTAACTGAGGATGGAGATCAGGGTCCTCCTGCCATGCCACGCCGAGATGCTTACATTGCAGTACCTTTGGAGAAGCGCTGCAATTCGTTAGAACGAACTCTTTTACCACACAGAATAACGACCAGCACGGGTCTAGGACTCGGAGAGTAGGAGAGAAAGAGCGACAGGCGGCTGTTGCTGTTGACGGCCATCGTGTCCTGGATAGCTAGGATGTGGACTGTATGTAATCTTACGGCCTTATAATTGATCTTCTCGCATAGCGTCTTTACTCCTCGCGGGTCGGGATAGCCCAGGTACAGCTGGAGCAGGTAAACTTCAAGTCAAGCTCGGTACGCCGACGTTTTTCGTACTGTAAGTGAGTGACCACAGTTCCGCTGCCCAGTTCATGCGTGGCTAAACCCGCTCAGTACAGCTCACAGACCACTGCCTGATCAAATAGGCTAGCGGCACATCTTTGCACGCAATATGAACCGTACTGTTGACGTCCAATGCATATGAGGATTACAACCTAAGTAATTGATCTTACCCTGCGTGGCGCTATAGAATATCATCGTAAGGCGCTACTTATACTACGACGTCCATCGCTCAACCTCGTAGATTGTGCCACGAAGGTGTGTTTGGTTGTGGATTTAGTAACAGTGCACTTCACTACAAAATGGGGAAAACAGGCTGCCAGCTGCCCTGAGAAACGTGCCGTAATTCCAAAGGCACAAGTTTCTCGATTGGTACCGCTCAATCTGCCAGCCATCTACACCGATAGAAGCCTCGTCGTATGGCTGTCCACATACGTCCTAACCATTATACTATTTTGAGTGATTCGTATACAGTAGCACAAGTCGCTGCGGTATCTTTGGTGTGCTGCCAGAATTGAAAGGAAGGTAAGCGTCGCCAGGAAGATGCACGGTCGTGGATACTTGCAATTGTTTTGGTTGGGAGGCGCACTAAGGTGCCGCCCTGCTTTGTCACTGGCACGACTTGCTATACCTTAGTCACGTAGAAGTGCCCCGAGTAAACATAGATGATAGAAGACACCAAGATGTGTCGCAAATGGACCAATGACACTGAGCGGAATCCTATGCTATCATGATGTAGACAGACTTGCCGCCAACCGTGGGTGGCCCCTTCGAGTTTGATTGGATAACAAGGCACGTCTATTTAAGCGCTAATCCTGCTGTGGCAAAAGCGTTCAACTGTAGGTTCGCGCGGTCTTTTATCCTCATCTCACACAGTTCCTGGAACGGAAATTAATGCCACGAGTCATGCCACGGGAGCAAGACTTGCCGCCATCGTGGGTGGTCTTTTCGAGTTTTAAGTAATAGAATCGACCGATGAGAGCATCGATGAGCTAGGCGTTGTCCCAGCACCCTGAACATCAGTATGTACTGAGCATTTGTTCTACTTTCTTTGCACTGGCTCCACTACTATCGATGACATTTACTCATGAAACTCTTGACTTTGCAGGGGGGTTACTTATCCTGCAAGGATCTGTGGGATATGTAATGTTCGTGAACTGGCAAACCCTTGCCAAAGCGTCCACCGTGACACATGCGTGGATGCGCGATAAGCAGGGCTCAGCCGGATATTATCCGTTAATATGATACTGCTCCCTTGTATTTAAGAGGTGAGGTGTTTTATTAGTAGGTCCCAACCACCGCTGACGAGGTAACAAAGCCCCCTCTCCTATACTTTGACGGCTGTGAACATCCACGCGATAGTTCTCTCAAAATTTTGTCAACACACTTACATCACACGTGGACAAAGTTGCCCGAAGGAACATGGGTAACCGCATCTCTATCGAACAGGAAGAGCAAGACGAAGCCAAGTTTCAACGTCTTGTACAAGACGTTGTTCGGGCTCGGGCACAACGCCCACACACTGACGATGTCGAAATGGGCTACGGAGGAAATGCTTCCGTTCCCGATGGACATATTCAAGATCTCACTGCACACCGATTGTACACTCCGCACGACCCTCGTACGACGCACATATCCAGCGGATGTAAGACATTAAGCAGGTTGGAATCGTTTTGATACAAGTTTCACTTAGAGTTTTGGAAATTTCTTCTAGATACTTTTCCCTTGCGCTCACGTCCACCTGAACCATCCGCATATATCGGTCATGTAACGACACAACCAACCATCCCCCCTGTGGCTGCAACTATAAGGCCAGTTACAACAATTGCTACTCAAGTTGTGTCTCAACCGAATTCGAGTCCAGCAAGATCGCAGAGAGAATCCATCGTGGTTACAGAGCCAAAACGCAACTCGGGATCGTGGCGAGAGTCAGTTGAGATGGAAATCATGGGTGGCGTCTCGAGGTCACCGTCACCGACGCAGACATCGTCAACTCGGACGCCGTCATTGCCTCCAATGAGTAGTGGCGGCATCATTGCAAGGACACCTTCTCGGAGCACTGATCCTCCACGATCACGACCTCCAAGTCGAAGGTGTAGCACGCCACAGCCCTCAGTGAGTTAAATTTGATGCGTCGGAGTCGCTGCAGCCAGTCACCGATTATTATTTCTGATCGCCCGTAGCCTACAGACCAGGAATCATACCTAATGCCTCCTCCTTTCGAGATGTCATTTCCCAGCGCAGGACCATCGTGCAGTGATCAGGCGTACAGACCAGCGCCTTGGATGGACACAGAAGACCGTGAAGATATTATGCTGCCGGGACCATCGTCCAGTGAGACACCGCACACACCAGCACGGGGTATGGGCGAAGAATACTATGAGGATAGTCGAAGGTTTAGCGTGCCACAGCCCCTAGTAAGTCAAGTTTGATGATTTGGATCCAGGGTCGCCTAGCTAGTCACTAATAATTATTCCTAATCTCCCGTAGTCTATGGACCAGGAAGTACACCCGCCAGTACTTCCTCCTCCTGCGGAGATGTCACATCCCAGTGCAAGACCATCATACGGTGACACGCCGTACACACCAGCACCGTGCATGGTTGAAGAAGATTATGAGGATAGTCGAATGTTTAGCGTGCCACAGCTCCAAGTAAGTCAACTTTGATGACCCGGGTCCGGAGTCGCCCAGCCAGTTACTAATAACTACTCCTCATCGCCCGCAGCCTATGTACCAGGAAGTATACCCGCCAGTACTTCCTTCTCCTGAGGAAATGGCATATCCCTGCGCAGGTTCATCGCACGGTGACACGCCGTCCTCACCAGCACGGTGCATGGACGAAGAAGACTGTGAGGATAGTCGAAGGTTTAGTGTGCCACAGCCCCCAGATTCGAATCTAAAGTCGGCCAGCCAGTCACTGATAATTATTCCTTACTGCCCCGGGCCGCAGCCTATGGACCAGGAAGTATACCCGTCAGTACTTCCTCCTCCTGCGGACATGCCATACCCCAGCGTAGAACCATCGTACAGTGCTCCAGCAGGGCGCATGTACGAAGTTTTTGATTCTATTGCCGGTATAGCGCCAGAACCAGAGCGTCCGCAATACTATACAAATTGGCGAATGAACGACGAAGACTATGGGGATGCTGTGGTGCCGTCACGTTCTGCGGATTACACTCCATCGGGTTCGAGCGATATGGACAATGACAGTGATCCGCCTGCTGGTGTGTTCATGGAGCAGTCGTCGATGAGAGCCTCAAGGCCTCACGTTGATCCGGCAGCAATTCCTCCTCTCCCCTCGTGTCCCAGCCCTAGGAGTTTTACTGGGTCCAACGGGGATGATTTTCGCGTACATATTCATCAGCCCTCCCCTCCAGCTGCCAATATTCCGCCCCCTGGATCTGAAATAGCGCAGCCTGGGATGACTGAAGTTTTACAGCCTGGAATGCACCCACTGTCTCAGACAGTTGTAGAAGGTGCTACGCCGTGGGTGATAATTGCTCCTTCCCCGGGAATGCAACCTTGCATGAGGCACTCAAGGCACTCTAGCGACCATTCTCCCCCGAGCAACAACCCTCCCTCTAGAATGCATTATGATCCTTCGAGGTCATTCCACCGGTCAAGATCGAGTACGCCATCCTCCAGACGACATCATATCCAGGTTCTTCACTCCCCTCAACAGCCTGCTTATGTGATAATGCCGCCTTTACAAGGCTCATCGCCAATGCAAGGCCAGATGTCAATGTCAGGCGAAATGCTTATACCGAGTGTTTCCACGATGCCAATCCATAATCCACCAATCATCATCGCTCACTCTCGTAGGTCCCGTAGTAGCTCTGGAAGACGTCATGATTCTCAATCCTTGTCTCTGCGACACTCAACGGACTACGAAGATCGACCCCGTCGCTCTCGACCTCGATATCGCTCTCCACACAGGCATAGGACTCGATCGTCCTCCCCTCATTCCCATAGAACTCGATACCGCTCCCAGTCTCCTGCTCGGCATCATCTCATTCGCACCGGTGCCGAGGGACCGCTCCATGATCCTAATACCATCATTACGCATCCACTGAGCGGGCGACAATACTCCCACTCTCGCTCTATGAGTAGTAGGTTGATGAACGCTAGTATGCGATCAAGAACACAAGCTTCACCGAGGGCAGAGGCGATACCTCACCTGCACTCGCCTATACTTGTACCTACACAGCCCACAAGGAGCACCGCCAGCATTGAAAGGTGCGATGTTGATGTGACTGCTGCCCCATAGCGAATCTTTGACATCTGCTGGCCAATAGACATCATATGGTTGAATCCTTCGAGCGATCCTTACAGGAACTACTCAGATTCCTACAAGATCAAGAAGAACATCGTCGCCAGTACGACGATCATCTACTGACGGTACTGAAATTGAAGAAAAAAGAAGTGAATCAACAGGACAGCTGGAACGCTAGAGCATATCCAAACCTCCCATATGCTGTCGGACTGGGCGTCGGAACCCAGAATATCACTTCTTGGGAACCGGAATGGAAAGAATTCCCTCTGAAGGCCTTCCGAGGGTCGAAGTACAAAATCCTGTATATCCAGAAACAATGGGATGATGCGGAGCTATTGCGCGAGTTGAATGGGACGTATGATCGGTTGCGCACCTGGAGAAAATGGCTCTCCCTCCGCAATGTCAGGTATGCATGCAACCAGCCGTTTTCCAATTCTACGTGAGTTACTCACATCCATAATGCCTTAGCGGAATCACGATGGTTTTAGTGAGTAAAGGTTAGAACATCACAATGCTATTACTTGTCTGACAGCGAACAGGCCGATCATTCCTTCATATATCCGCAACGCGTTGGGCCTGCGCGTATTAGCCCCGGAAAGCTTATGCGATTAAGATATCTCTTGCAACATCCAAAGAAAATGCGAAAGCGCTACGATTTCATGTCGGTGTTTACATCACATGTGGATTTGGGTATCGAGTTTGTAGAGCGATTTCAGCTCAGGCGAATAGCCTTCGCGATATTCCTACCGGTCATCTTTGCCACGGTATTCGCCGTGCTTTGGGCTGTGTTGACCGATGACATATCAAGCGCATTTACCATCGCAGGTTGGTCCTTCACGTTTTTGGCACACAAAATTGGTTTTGAATGGTGTACTTTCCACAGGATACATGACGTCCGCTTATTCTGTATGCTTGGTCCTCATAGGGGTGATCAACCTGGTGGAATCTTAGTAAAGGGATATGAGCGCCGAATGAAACCCCAGCCAAACCGTCGCAGCTTTGATGTAGTTTCGATGCAATACTAAACAGACGATGTACGTGTACATTGTATCCTACCGACAATGCAGACTTGCTACCAATGGATGCGGCAACCTAAGATATTACTGCAGGATATATGCACGTTGCCTTGGGGTAAAATCGATGCCTAAGCATATGCACGGCTTATTTGGATGTCAATGGTTCAAGACATTATGCATCAGCCTTAAGCTTCGAATGAAGATCGTTGGCGTGAGAGATGAGAGCTGAACGAACTCAGGCCTGGGAAAGGTGCAATATTTAATTAAGGAAGATGATGATCTTACGCACACCATGCCAACTTGAAGTTATCGCTCTGCATGTCTTGCTGGAAAGCTGTGGTCGTACTACCATTAAAGGAGGGGTACGGATGCATGTACTAGTGCGATAGTCCACGATCCACATCCGTGAGCGCCTAGTCATCGGCGAGACCCGGGCGGGCAAAGTTCTATGCAAGTTCAGGCAAGTTCGAGTACTTGCACCGTGACAGAGACAACCCATGCCAGTGTAGGGAGGGCTATACCGCTGATTGTGGCACCTTCAACGCATGCTATATGTACTATCTCTCATAATTTTACCATATTTTACAGACAGATTACCTGCGTGGAAGACTTGAAGTTGCTAGCCTGAGGGACCCTTACTGCCTTCAATAAGTAACAGACAGCGGACGACATTGTGACTATTGGCCTGAGCTGCAGGTTGTACGACTACCATTTCCTTACCCATACTTACTAATAATTTGCCTTCGGCCTCTTGTTGTGGTCAGTCGTCCACAATCATCGGCAACCACATGAGCCACGATTCACACAAGCCCCCAATATGGACTTGCTTACATAAGGAATCTCGAGAAGCACCTTTCGGATTGATGGGATCTATACCTTATATGGTGCTTACGCCACGCCACCAAGTTCGAACATCCGCTCGGACAGAGTTTTCCCTTCAGGCACATCTATGCATGTGTAAGTACCGCCATACTAAACACCCACCGCCTGAGTAAGAACTTCGAGATGGACGAGGTGTGTGGCTCCGGGTATTCGCCTTCTCTTTTGACCGTCGACCAATGGAATATGAGCTGACTGCTAGTTGAACAGATGACTGACTCCTCTGCCTTTGGCTTGGAAGATGATGGTCGACCGACCGACGATGGCCTCTGTGGGTGGGGGCGGCCGAGAGGTTGTGAAGATGCCGTAGTCCCCGTAGCTGGAGGTATTAAACAGCAGCGCCCACCGCGAGGGCTCAACGCACTCGCCTCCTTCTGAGTCCATTCCCTATTACCCCTTTGTCGCCTAGCATGGCTTCACCCCGTCTTGACCAACGCACAGGACTCACACCCCGCCTCTCCTCAAACGACACCCTTGCCCCCTACGACGACGACCCAGCCCTCTCGGACCTCAACATCCCCACCCGCATCCTCAGCACCGACGCCAACCTCGAAGAATACCGCCACGAAGTCCCCTCTGGGATCATCCTCCAATCTCACGTCCGCGTAGTGGACGGGAGAGAAGAGAAAGTCGAGTATAAACTCGTCGCGTTTACGGACGGCGATAAGGAGAATCCGAAGAACTGGAGCAAGGCGAAGAAGTGGTGGTGCACGCTGTTGATCTCTGCGGTGTGCTTTACGGTGGCGTTTTGCTCGGCTGTGGTGACGGCGGATATTGAGGGTGTGGGGAGGACGTTTCATGTTTCGAATGAGGTTGTGTTCCTTACGATTACGCTGTTTGTCGCTGGGTTCGGTGTTGGTATGTTATATTCGTTACTGTCTTTCACGGATAATTCTGATTACGTCTGATAGGTCCTATGTTCTTCGCGCCCCTGAGCGAGCTGTATGGCCGGAAGGTCATATACGTGTCTACCCTACTCCTGGGCATCATCTTTATCATACCTGCCGCTGTGTCCAAGAATATTGGCACCTTGCTCGTCGCCCGAGCGATAGACGGCGTTGGCTTCAGGTATGCCCATCCTTTCGCATTACAGCCATAATTCTAACGCATATATACAGCGCACCAATGACGATCGTAGGCGGCACCCTTGCTGACCTTTGGAGAAACGAAGAGCGAGGTGTACCGATGGCCGCGTTCAGTGCCGCGCCCTTCATGGGCCCAGCCATGGGTAAGTAACATTCAATTACCTCAATCTCGTCAATGCTGACTACCTCACCTCCAGGACCACTCATTGGCGGATTCATCGCCGACCACAAGGGCTGGCGTTGGCTGTACTGGATCCAGCTCATCCTCGCCGGCTTCGTCTACGTGCTGATGGTCCTCACCGTCCCAGAAACCTACGCACCCACTATCCTACTCAAACGAGCACGTCGTCTGCGTAAAGAAACCGGAGACCCGACCTACGTCACTGAGCAGGAAATCAGCAGGAGACCGCTCTCCGAAGAACTCCAGATCTACTTCCTCAGGCCGTTCCAGCTTCTCTTCTCCGAACTCATCGTCTTTTTGATCGCGCTGTACATGTCGGTCCTCTACGGCCTCCTCTACATGTTCTTCGTCGCGTACGTACCCCGTCCTCTTCGCATCTCATACAACGTATCTAACAAATAATTCACACAGCTTCCCGATCGTCTACCAAGAAGGCAAACACTACAGCGCCAGCATCACAGGCCTCATGTTCATCCCCATCGCCCTCGGCGTCGCTCTCAGCGCCGCGTTCTCCCCCCTCGTCAACACACACTACAAACACCTCTGCCGCAAACACAACGGCACGCCTCCCCCCGAAGCCCGTCTCATCCCCATGATGTACTCGTGCTGGCTCATCCCTGTTGGCCTCTTTATCTTCGCGTGGACGTCGTACCCGCATGTACATTGGATAGGCCCAGCCATTGCTGGCTTCCCGGTTGGGTTTGGGTTCATCTTCCTGTATAACTCGGCGAACAACTATCTCGTTGATTCGTACCAACATCAGGCAGCGAGCGCACTCGCGGCTAAGACGTGTCTTAGGTCATTCTGGGGTGCGGGCGTCGTGCTCTTTACCGTGCAAATGTGCGTCTCCGTTCTTCCTCTTCGTCGCCGCACAATACTAACATGAAGGCTTCCATCGACAGGTACCATCGACTGGGGTATGAATGGGCAGGCTCGTTGCTGGCATTCCTCTCACTCGGATGTTGCGCCATCCCGTACCTCTTCTACTACAAAGGCGCGGCCATCCGGAAATACTCGAAGTACGCGTACTCGGGTGAAGAAGGTGCCCCACCCTCGGGCAAGGACTTTGGGCACTAGCGCACTAGCGCGAATGTACCTCTACAACGTATTATGATAGTTTTTAAGAGAACCGTTTATGGGAGTTGCAGAGTGGGGTGTAGGATGATGAATTGAGTGGCTTAAATTTCTTATCGTTAGTTTATCGTACCGTACAACATGTACTAAGTAGTAATGTATCAGATTCATTTTATTGCAAAAGGTTGTGTGTCACTCGATGCGAACTTTGAATGGGAGCATGTATGGCGGAGTACCGATGTTGTCACTGACGACGACGTCCATCCTATTGCGCTCCCACAAAAATATACTATGTAGTCTCAGTACTTCATACTCAACGGATGATCCCCATTCAGAAACCGTGTAATCACAAGTAACTCCTACAGCTTCGCACTCACATGAAACGCAGAAAGGTATTCAGCATGTCATATATTCTTGACCAAACAAGCCTACGTAAGTTTGCGGCCAATCGTACATTCGCGTTTCTTCCCCTTGTTCCACCGAGATGCTTACAAAAAAAACCGTGACGGGGAAACGTCCAAGACACTATACGAGAGACAATCAATGAGACAAAGAAAACAAGTTCAAATTATCAATCGTTGTTTATCATAAGCAACTAAGCGCATACGTATACGGTACTGCATAGATAGCGTATAGTACTACTACTTACTAGGGTAGAAAAGGGTACTAATAAACAATCCGAGTCAGGAGGGATGGGTTCATGGTGTATGTCCTTCCGGGGGAGTGAGTACAAGAAACGGGAGCAAAAAAGTGTCGGGAGGGGGAAGGGGGAAGATGGGGGGAAGAAGATGGGAGCACTGGGCGGAAGAAAGAGAAGGAGAAGAAGACGATATAAAAAGAAAATAAATCCTGATAAATAACCCCATCGAGCGTCAAGCGTCGATGCGGTTCGTTTTGCCATGCCAAGTTCCAAGAGGCGGGAGAGGGAGTGAGGGAGAGGGAGGGGAGAGGGAGCCAACGATACATATTCCGAGAAGCCGAGATGTCGAAAGCGTTTTTTGATGGTGCGACGCGAGGTCGCCAAGAAAGTGCGAGAGGCAGAGGGTGCTCTCGTCCTACGGTATGACACAGCACAACAGAAATCCGGTCAGCGAATGCGAGGGAGGCAGGGAGGTAAGAAGGAAGGCAGGGAGGTAAGAAGGAAGGAGGGAGGGAGAGAAGGGAGGAGAGAGACTCACGATTACATGCTCCGAACCCACCCAGGCCGGAACACGAACAAACAATACTCTAAAAATCCGTTCCATCCAAAACATACGTATCCACATCTTCCATTTTCCTTGAGTTTTTCCTTTATCCATTTTCCTTTCTTGCTTGGGCGGTCTTCTTCAATCACACGCCAACCTCCCTCTTCGAAATCGCCAACCGCGCAGCCAACTCCTCCAACCCTCCAAGTCCACGGTGTCCACCATAAACACCCGCGCCGTTACCATTACTGCTGCGAATGGCACTAGCGGGCTTCCATGTACCAGATACAATCTCGTCCGCTTTGACTTCATCTTCTTCTTGACGCTCCTCGCCGTCCATCTGCCAGATACTCAACGCCCCTCCGCCTCGAACACTGGCGACGGACCCGCTCGAGTTGCTCCGCGAGACGTACGCCCCGTTGCCGTTAGTGGCTGAGCTGGTGTTACGCGAGAGACGAGGAGGACGCCCGATGACGCCTGGTCCTTGCTGCTGTTGCTGTCCCACCGACGGCGCGGAAGGGAGTCCACCGTTACCAGTACCACGAGGACCGAGAGAGACCTGCGACGGGAACAAGCTCAACGAGCTTTCGTGCTCGAACGGCGCTGGCGTGAAATGCTCGTACGAAGGCGTAGATGGAGCGCCGCTGACGTGATGACGAGGATGGGGGTAATGAGGGTGGTCGAAGGCAAGCGAGGACGGCGAGTCGAACTCGTCGAGGGACCATGACGACTCCGAGGTGCTCGTACTCGGGCTCGAATGGATAGAGTGCGACGCACGAGGTCCGTTCGGGTTCGAGTTCGCGTTGTTGTTGACGCGATGAGAGTTCGAGTTGCTGTCGGTAGAGTACGACCCCTGCACCTTGACCATATCCTGCAAGAACCCAGGCAAAAGACTTGGCGCGCTAGGCGTGATACCGGTATCCCCGCCAGCTGCATTCACACCGAGGTTCTGCTCCTCCTCAGCGAACGCGAAGCCATGTCCCGACGAAGATGTGGGCGAGGGCACCTGCGAGCCGTGGCTCCTCGTAGAGGACGTGCCCGTCGGGCTCCTTTGTGCGCCGTACCCTCCATACCCACCACCGACGAACCCGTTCTGCGAGTACTGAGCCTGAGCAGGGTGGGTGTGGGTCTGCGAGGCAGTCTGGTAGATCGCGGTAGCGCTGCGATGATGATGCAGCCCCATCCTCGGCGGCTGAACCTCCTCGCGCAGAGCACCGTCGAACTGGTACTGAAGCTGATGTTCGGAGCGGAGCAAGCCACGCAAATCGTTCTGCGATCGAGCCCTCGCTGCGGCGCTGCCGTTCAGAGTAGGGACAGGGGCAGGTGTGGTCGGTCCGCTGCCGCCCATTCCGCCATACTGGGGAGGAAGAGGATAGTTCTGAGAGTACCCGACGAAGGGTGAACCGGGTTGGTGGTGGGTGTTGAGAGGTGCGCTCGCACGTCTGTGCAGATGCGGAGGAAGCTGCTGCGATTGGTGCTGGTTCCCGATTCCGAACTGCTGATGCTGCTGGCTCAACGGCGAGGGTTGCTGGTGTGAACCAGAGGAGTTGAACTGTTGGAGAGGGAGTGGAAGTGGCGAGATCGGGTCGTTGACCTGGTTCAAGACGTTTGTCAACAGCGCGATCCGCTCGGCTTGCACAGCTTGCGAGATCGAGTCGCCATTGCCTTCCGCATCTGTATAATTAGATTAGTTTATCGTTGCGCAGATGGAAAGGTACAACAATGACGTGGAGACAAACAAATGAAACGCGAAGTGTAAAGCGTACGAACGGAAGGGACAGAGTCAGAGGATTAAGGGACGAGGAATGTTAGGTACGATCAACGTAATAAAGTGCGAAAGGTTGATAAAGTGTTCCGTGTGCCGTGTGGTGGTCGCCGTGTCGAGGGCTCGGGTGGGAAGCCATTAATGAGATCAAGGGTCGATGGCTTGGTAGCTCGGATCGGAGTGGCGGAGGTGAAGAAGGGGAAGAAGAGCGGACACAAGGAAGGGAAGACGAAAGACGAGCGACAGGACGAAACTCACAGGGATAGCACGTCTGGCAGACCTTTCTACGCCTCCAGTTCAGGTAATTGCACTTTGAACATGTCCAATCTCCAGGCTGCTTCTCCGCAGCGCCTTTGTTGCCCGTGTTGATAATGGGCGGGTACTGAAAAACATACGTTAGCCAAAGTAGCAATAAACAAAGAAAACTGAGCACGCACCTGGACGACGACAGACCCCGTAGGCCTGATCTGACCCCTCTCCGGGAGTGGCTCGTTATCGGGCCAGTACATTACACAGGGGTTGAGCGGGTCCACCGAGATATTTCTGACGCGTCCACCGCTAGCCAGAGCATGTCCACTGGGGGTGAGTAGGGGGTAGGATGGCGCAGGTGGTTTAGCGGGGATGTGATTAGGAGGGAAGCCGGGGTCGCGAGGAGAGTGCATCGGGCCGTTTGTGGCGTCCATCGGGGGCGGCGGGGGAGGATAGGGGCGAGTGCGCTGGGGCGGGGGAGTCGCGGCGGGAGCGTTGAAGCGGGGCGCTGTGGTGGTGGTGGGCGGGAGAGCAGCGGGGTGGGCGCTGTGCTGGTCGATGCCCATGGCCTGTTGGGGCGCGGTGGGACCAGTCGGGAGACCATTCGGGAGACCATTCGGGAAGTGCGCCTGCTGCGAGTGACGAGGACTGCCGCATCCGTAGCAGACCATGTTGCGACTATTCAGTGGTTTGACGTGCGACAAAGCAGAGACAAAAGAGAAGCGGGTCGTCAGCGAGAGTTAAGCGAAGAAGCACAGCGACGTGACGTGAGCCGAAGCAAGAACCGCAGTGTACACACAGAAGCACAACCGAGGATCCTTTTCTCGAAAGCGAGAGAGAAGAGCAGAAAAAAGGTCGGAAAGGGGGCAGCTGCCTTGCCCTCTTTATGAACACCGTGTCCACGGCGGCGGCGGGCCAAAAAACAATGGAGATCTCTCAGATCTCTCCTTTCATCGAGGTGATTACGGATATGACGAAAACTCCAGGCTAAAAATGAACGGCCAAATGGAATCCGCCCACAAGGGCCCAACGGCCAAGGGACATTCCAAGTCCCGCGCCTGCAGATTATGCCGATCATCTCTGCCATCCATCAAGATCTCGCAGGGCGATTGGGCCCCATCGCTGCCACGATCGACGGCGCTAACAGGGGCAAACCTCTCTCCAGAGGCCCGGCCTCGGACGCTCGGAGCTCTCTCGGACTTTGCGCGCAAAACATACCGCTATAGGAAACAAAGAAAATCGAAACCGTAAACTCACCTGAAGTTGTGGGTCTTGCAGCCGTGGACCGTGCACCTGTGTAAATGAGTGGATCAGCACGACCGTCGTAACTTGCGTAGATCCGTTTCCAAGCATCAAACATGCAGTACATGCAATCCCGACGCCACGAACATACGCATGTGCACAAGGGCAGTGTACGCACACCGCCTCCGTCGTGCAGCACGGTACCGACGTCCCAACACATCCCACATCCCACTCGGCCGGTAGGTAGCCAAGTGGAGATAATCGTGAGGAGACGTGCAGAAGTGGCGAGAGAGCTGAATAATCGAATAAAATAAAATAAAATAAAATAATGAGAGGCCCGACAGACGGGCCTCGGGCTCTGCAGCGGAACCAAATTGAAGTGAAGTGAAAATGAAAAAGAGGAGGAAAAGCGTGGAAGACTCGGGGAGCGGGCGTTGAGTAGGCCCGGATGATCTTCCGAGCTTGCGTCCCCGAGTGCTCGTGAGGCGGGCGGTGAGAACGGTTGAGGCTGCGGGAGAGGGGTGGACCGTCGGGAGGTTCGTATGGGATTGGGAGGAGAGAAAGAGCAAGGGAGAATAAAATAACAGAACGTCGGGAAAAGACACTTACAGCCAATCTCCAGCTCTAAATCCCGCCGCTCCTCCAGCAGTCGTCGTAGTAGTAGTAGCTTTCACCGGTACAGGTGCCTTGATAACATTACCACTCGACTTCAAGATGGCCTCGTTCACGGTTATCTACGAGGATAGAACGAACAGTAATTAGCGGTTCGGTCAACGCCAAGAAAACCAATCCACAGCCGCGTTAAGAACACAGAACTTAGAAATCGAAAGAACCCCGACGGAGGATGTCTACGATCGACATCGACGTGCAATCGGCGCAGACCCATTATCGATCCGACGGATTCTGAATGTGTGCTTCTTTACTTCTGTGCCTCGAAGAAGCACATGAAAATTGAACGAAAATCGCAGAGAAAAACTTTAAGTAAAAGCTTTTGGAGGGATTTAGAGTTTAGGCTAGGGCGTGGGTGGGTTGGCCCGGAGCTTGGGGGGAGGGGGAGGGAGGGAGGGAGGGGAGGGCCAATGGGATGTGGGGAATTACGTTTGCACATGAGGAGAGAGGAAGGTGAAGGGCAAGTGGAAGGTTCACAGCGTCGTAAATCGGATGAAAACGAAAATGCGAAATCGCAGAAAACATAGAGAACACAACGTCTGACTCACCGGCACTTGTAGACTACCATTCCCCAGACCCGACATCTTGCGCGAATAGAACGACCCATCCTCGTCGAACCGGTAGATCTGCACGCCCGGACGTTCCAAGTCGGACATGAGAGCGGGTGCGACGGAGAGTCCGAGGGAGGGCGTGGCGAGGGCTATGTCCATCGCGTGTGCGGCCTGTACGTAGAGTGGGGAGGGGACGGGAGGGTCAGTTCGTGCGATGAGGGAGGAGAGGGGGGGGTGTTAAGAGACGAAAAGGACGATCGTGAAGTATAGATAAGAGGATGTACGTCTATCTGGCCATGGAGTTCAAGCACTCAAAGATCAAAGCGTATTAGGCTATGTAGTACTAGGAACACAACACAAACATTAAACATTAAACGTTCCACCGCTAGCACATCGCCCAAATCCAATCTCTCCGTAGGCCGTAAATTAGCCTGCAGATCACAAGTCTGGCTTTTGTTCGAGTGCGCCGAGTGGCAGGGCTAACATGAACAAATGCGGCCACCGGGGATGATTGGAAGTGATGGATATTGGGGTGTGTGCGAGAGACAATTGGGTGATGACGCCACGACGCGATGTGACGGCCTCTGGCCGGATTGGGAAGGTTCAAAGAAACAGAAACGACGAGACAAAAGGATGGATTGGAGTCAGAGTTGGCCATGGCGAAAGAGGTAAGGTAAGGGCGCGGCGGGTTGGGTATCAGCGGAAGCAAAGTTGTGATGGCGGGAGGAGATAAGAATAGGAGTCGGCCAATATGAACGTGTCGTGGCCAGACGAATTGGTATTGGTCACAGCCAAGAGCTGATAATAAGGAGAGAGAGCAGTTCTAGAAGACCTTGTTCTTCATGCGCTTTAGACTCCTCGCAAAGCCTATCTTCCGTCGTACGTAGCCTCCGGTGCTCCAACAACACCGTATAAACGAATTTCGATAGGCCACTAGCCTCGCGCCCAAGAACCACTACCCTCCGAAATCCGCCCCGCCCATAATCCTGGCCAGCCGATCCTCTCGCACGCCACACCACACGTGCCCGCCATGCCGACGATTCCTCGCAGGGTAGAACGTGACGACGAGCCCTCGTCTCACCTCGTGCCAACGTTCAGGGGAGAGGAGAGCCCTGAACCGAGAGCTGTCGGCGAGGGCGTGATGATGACGAGATGGCTAGATGCGATCGGCATTTAGGTGAGAACGCCATGGCCAGGCACCGAGAGAGGGGAGGTTTCCAGGTTGCAATCGCTATCACAGGTTCGCCGAGTGCGATGCGATGGAATGACACCACCATTCGAGCACACAAAGACAACGTTATCTGTTGGACGTGTGCGTGTTCCTGAGGCCTGGGGCTCGGTGCGAGGGGTTAAGAGAGTCTGGACGAGGGTGATGGGAGGTTGGAGGGGGATTGCACCCGGGTTACGTGCACAGGGAGGGGCGGGCCGGACACGTGGACAAGTGCTCGAGGAACACGAAATAAAGGAAGAAAGGAGAATGGGGAAGAACACGAAGACGAAACTTGTAAAGAAGTGCAAGAAGCAAAAAAGAATCGAGGAAGAATATGGATGAAAGACACGACACGTACCTCTTCGTGACTGGCATACATCACATACACCTCCTCGTCCAGCTTGTCCAGACCTAACCCACTACTGGGACGCAACGGCCTCGCCAGATCTTCAGGTGTCTTCAGCACACCAGCACCAAATGGTGAATATGGCGATAGCAGTCCCGCAGAGCTTGACGCGGGACTGGCCGTGCTCGAGTTGGACCCAGAGAAGATCCTCTGAGGCAAGAATGGAGACCTTGGTGCCCGAGAGAGTGGTGAAGGAGGAAAGAGAGATGCGGGGCGAGCGGTGTAGACTATGGGTGAGGACGTGCAGGACTGGATGATACCGCGCGTGTTGTGATGATGATCAACAAACGAGCGCAAGGATGAGAGGAAAACACGTACGTCTCGCATGGCTGTGGTTACTCGAGAAACGCACTGAATGATTATAGGAAGGCTGGACGATACTGTAGGCTGTATTATCTATGAGTTGGTCGCGCCAAAAGACGTTAGACGGACGGCGACCGGAGGACAGTGGGCGCGGTGGGTCATGATGATGTGCATTGTCATTGCGCAGTGGTTGCGGAGGTGCGTGTATTCATGCCAGTGTTGAACGTTGACGTTAGTTACTATGATACACAGACCGGCTTCGAAGTGGCACGCACCTTGAGAACTCTCGATCGACTACCAAAGAACGTCTCCAAAAGATCCTTCTCTTCCTGCTCTCTATCAGTTGGGATTGTCGGTGGCGCAGGGGGCGGCGAAGGCACAACAAGAGTGAGACGCGACGGACGCGGTTTCAACTCGCCTATCCCGTGTGCACCGCCCATATATACCCTCGCCTCGCCATGTTCCCGTGTCGCGCTGCTGCTGGCATTTCCAAGTCCGAGAGATCGAAGAGAGTTGAAATTGGCGTCGTGGCCGGACAATGATACAAAGCCGTGACAGGCGCCATCGTGGCCCAATATGTTACGGATTGGCGTGGCGAGTTGGCGAGAATGCAGGACGCTAAGGTCGTGGTGAGGGTCCGAGTCCGCGGCCGGAGCGTCATGAGCACAGCGTCCCACGACCAAGAGATTCGGCGCCACGCATGCTGTCGACCCTGACCCACTGCGAGACAATGAGGCCAATTCCGTGGACGACTGCAACTCGCCGACGACATTTTGGGATTGATGAGAATGCGGACAGCGAGAAGATGGTGGTGCGTAATGAGATTGGTGGCGAGATGAACCTGCTTCTTCTTCTTCGAACAGTGGTCGTCGTCCAGGGTCCGCCAACGCGTCCCGCCCTGATCGCGCTCTCGAACATGAATCGGGCGCCCCGCCATAGTCAGGGTCGGGTTGATGCAGGTTCGCATAGCTGGTGAAATTAGGTGAGGCGCCCCAGATGGGGACCATACCAGTCCCGACGTTGCCATGACACACCGCCAATGTCGCTACGGCGGGCATCCTGACGTCGACTACAGAATGTGCGCGGGATATCGACCGATGCGAATGGCCACTGACCTCAGTGGCGGGTGCACTGTCAGCATGTGTCGATACGTGTACAGCGCTTTCGATAGTATTTGGCGAGGTAGCTAGGAATGGTGGATATTCGGAATGCAGCTGCGAGGCGGCGTTCAGGTCTTCCGGAGTGTGGTAAGTCTCCGTATCCCCAAATGCCTCTACAGCGTGGCCGCTCTTGTGAACCGACCCTCCCGCTTGGCCCATTCCGACAAGGTTGGCGCGGACGCCGACATTTTCTGGGGCATGGTAACGCTCGTCGGAGGTCTGGTTGAACGGCGGGACTGCGAGGCGGTTGTCGTGGTAAGCTGCAGGAGCTTCTAGCGATAGCGTCAGAGGTTTATCCGTTGTGAGCGGTTTTGACGGGGACGATGGGAATGGTTTGAATGAGTGCTGGACGGCACGGGTGCCAACTTGCGGGAGTGGATATTTCAACGTAGGTGTGAGGAGAGGTGAATATGGTCTCGACATTTCTTCTGGGCGGAAGGGTATAATAAACGAGGGGACCTGGTATAGAAAGGGTGACGAGTGCCCTTGGTTTGTGGATATCAACAGTACTAGAAAGACTCAAAAGGAGTGTGGATGAGTTGGATATACGAGACGAGGCGCAAGTGCAAGCAAGAGGGGAAAGGTTTTCAGCTGACATACTCCATGTCTACCACTGCTAATGACTATGTATGCCAGCGTGCTAAAATCATTCCGATGAGAAGATACGAGGGTATTAAGATGAGAGTTGTGGCGTACGACGAGCAGGGAAGCTTTCTGTGCTGATCAGAGGCCCAATAAGTAGACGGATAGTGCGCAGACGTATGGCATGCGGTCACTGGACGTTGAGCGCGCAGCGCCCAAGAAAAGAGGGACGGAGAGGGCACATGCTACCACTGGAGCATCGACGTTCGTAATGAGTGAGAGTTGATAACACCCTACACGTGCAGTAGTATTAATTGTGAATCTGATTCAGAAAGCCCACGTAGATAAGTGGCGGGGAATTCCAGATCGTACAATGGTCACGCACCAATATCACAATGCTCGACCTGTACCGAGTAAGCAGCCTATTGTACGTGCGAGGCAAACTGTTCGCCTTAATTGGTGGCCACCCACTCAGTGTACTTCACCCTGGCCTAAGATTTTGGGTGGCGTTCGACAAACCTGAATGTCGTATAATATGGATCGGCACGTGCCGGGTATGCTCGCGGAGCGACATTCTCAGTTGAATACTCATGTTAATTGCTAGTATAAAACGGCTATGGATTCAATCCCGAGTCAACTGAGTACGGTCATGCCACTCGATCTTCTGCTATACTAACACTTCATCTAGGCACGATGAGCAAAGCTAAGTCCGAAAGATAGTTCGTTTCTCCTTAACACGATACGAAGTAGGCTAGACATCCAGCCCGATCACAGGCGGCCATGCTGTGCGGGTTTCCTGACGGTAGTGTCGGTGCAGTACGCTGGACAGGATACGAGAGGCAAAGATGTCTAAATGAGGGCCATTGTATTACACAATGTCGTTCACTGCTGTGACAATCTTGCTTGATGCATAAGTACATTCATTTATTTATTGGTAATGAGCTTTGCAGATCGAATAGATTCGCCCGCGGCAGTAATTGTGAGGGATAGACATCGATGTCGATAGACATTGGCCAGAACGTTAACGACTACTACTGTAGTACGTCGGCGACATCGAGCGTAGTGCTTCGAGCGTCACGGTACTGTAATCATGACTTATGTGTGACACAAGTAACACCGTCACGGTAAGGGACGCGCGGCCTCGTGCGGCCTGCAGCAGTAGTAGTATCGCAGAATGCTATTGAAAACAAAACTTAAAAACACAGATAAATTCTAGATGATGCAACTCCAGCCTGAAAACAGAATGAGATCAAAATTAAGAGAAAAGTAAGACGTTCGATGTGGGTTTTGACTGATACAGAGAAACGAGGTTAAGCGCTCTGCACGACGATGGCGTCTAGAGCAAGCGCCGGAAAGTGTCAAAGCCCACCCCAAGCCAGATTCACATGTTAGCCAATGGTTGCTCGCTCCGCTCGCAATGAAGCAAATGCGATCAGCCGCAAGATTTGATATTCGAACGGGTGTACCTCTCCCTCTAATCTTTGCGCTCACCGGTGGTACAGTCATATATCCATAGCCAAGTAAGTGCCATAATAGGCAGTCGATGTACCTGGATCATGAGTCAGAAAGCGCATTTGTTCCTTTGACCTGTCAAGTGGATATTGGGCATCAATGAAAAGACCCTTCCTGAATTGCGAATGCAATCGAGCAAAAATACGTTGAATGGAGGTAAATGATGTCTTGCGATCGGGAGTTGAGAATGGTTGTGAATGTTACTTTCGACACAGCAGTAACGGAAGGCGTACCTATGTAAGTGGTACACACGTACTTAGACAACCATTTGCGGAAGTCCTCAATAATTGTCCAGCTCTGATTGGTTCGTTGTATAATGTTGGCATGGTAACAGATCCTCGTACACTCCTAAGTACAGGTGTTTTTCGAGTCCCTACAAATATTGTGAGCATGCACATCCGGATCCTGGGTATCGGAGATTCGCACGAACGGACTTACGGGTCCCGCCTGGCCTCGCTCTCGCAATGTAATTGTGCATCAAGTCGCACACGAAATATTACTCAAAATGGGGATGCCAGTATCTTGATGTTTGAGGCCGATGAGTTGGCGTGTGTTAATTGGCCACTGTGATGAGCGGTCGATGAGGATGGGAAAACCGAGAGATTGGCATAGGAGATCGAAGATGGCCGGAAAGGCTGTGCGATTACCTTGTGTACTGTATGTGTGCCCTTCCCTGGCATTTGTGGATCAGTACATGCACGGTACCGCAATAAAAGCATGTCTCTGCTCACTATGTTCCACACGAGTGGTGACTAACGTCAGCCCAACGTATCGGTTGAGTAAATGCTGCGCGCCGGAGGTGTGTTTGGACCGTTTCCGTCGTGACATAAGTTTTCTGACACTCGAAATATGGAACTCGGAATTCGGAATGTTCGCAGCTGGGCGCAGTAGTACGACCGTGACAAACGTGTTTACAGTCTACTTCTACCTGCTTGACCTAAGATATCGTTTCTGTCTGTACATCTTCGAGAGAAATTTACGGAACTTACGAAGTTCGTGTTTCATACTCGCACGTTAACGGAGCTGTCCAACCTCGTGTTGCCTCTCTCGTCGGATGTCACAGTGTCATGGTGTAAGTAAACGTTCGAACCGTCGAACCTGCTTTCGGGCAAGATCTACAATGATGAGTATGTAGATGCCTGATGCATGATCAGTCATATCCGCGGTAAGCATTGGAAGTGACACAACGGCATACTTTTTCGGATGTATGCGCTCGTAGATATATGCGTCGGCTCGTGTTCGAATTCTCTCTAGAGCGAGAAGGGGCAGTCTTCTGTTAACCATAGATTTCAAGGCAAACAGGCTCTGGGTCAGAAGATAGCTAGACGGACAACCCTAAGAGATCCTCAAAGCATATATACTTTACCAGCGTTGGGATCAACAGCTTCCCTTCGCCGACATTTCGTACCGGCTGTTACGCGCAGTGAGAACCAGCTGTCGTGTCCTCTAGGCGAAGTACATTGGTCACCCACAGGCCGGTCTGGCTGCGAAGTTGAGCAACCGCGGTAAAACGGACGCAGAAAACATTTGAGACGTTTACGACACCGTGTCACCATGACGCATCAAGAGAGTACCCGGGCTGCGTGATATTCCGACCAGGTAAGTATTCGAACTAGCACAGAGCCAGTGGACAAATCTGAACTTACTTGTCAGTTATAGAGGGATCACAGAGCAGAATCTCGCTTATGCGAACAATTGTTGGTGGTGGTTGTAACTTGTGATCTCAGATCCAATATCGGGCGGCTGCACCCATCGATACTTCTACAGTGACCTCGACGACGGTTGTAAGATTTCACATGCACGTTTTGGATATGCAGATGCAAGAGGTCTGTGGGTGCTACACTGGCAGGTAAGCGCGAGCTATCAGCACAGCTAATGTATGGGTGGAATACTCACGATTGCGATGTAACGTAGTGCCGCGCAGACACTGCTGAAGTGGACGAGCGAACAATACATTCCACCTGTAAGTGCATACACTTCCTTTTGAAAAGTATACAGTGTTGTAATCACTGTAGCCGTGCTCGGTAGGGGGCCGCCGGTCAAGACCCCAGCGTATTGAGACCGAGGTCATGGCGGCAATCGATAAGTGGTAGCCTGAGTACAACATAACGGTATGTACTTCAGTTCAGGCTCAGCTACAGCTTCATCGCGATCTGTGAAAACATCGCAAACTTAAGACGACCTCCCTTCACTCACATCTCATTGCAGACTGTAGCACAACACTGGCATCGACTCACCGTCATGATTTATATCCACCACGGACAAATCCTCGACACCCCTAAGGGATGTACGATGGACGAATTCGATGAATTTTGTCGCCTTTACTGTGCGGGGAAGCTGCGATTCTCACTACCTGACTACTTATCCACATTCAAGGCGAGTAATCATACGGGACCCATGTACCGAGGATGGGTGAGTCTCTGGGCATATGCAAGTAATAGTACGCCGTCCTTATTACCGATGGTGCTGCGATAGGAATTTTGGCTATCGAAAGAGGTGGTTCGTGCTCATGGCTTTATACGATGTGAAAGCTGGGGCTGCGCAGGAGTGTACTGTACGTCTGGGTGCTGCAGTGATAAGAGAGAAGACTAATCATCGATAGGTTATCACCAGAAAGATACTCCGAGCAGGGAAAATGATGCTAGCTTAGGCTCTAACAGAAAGTGTGTGTATAGTTTTTTCGCCGTGGAATGCAGGGTCCCTGCTCACAATCGAGTCGCAGGCGCCCGAGCTTCAGAGATGCCTCTGCAATTCCCGCCGAACTGTTCCCCACTATCCTCGCCTATGTACAGCACAATTCCGAGGAGGAACTGCGAAAGGAACATCTACCTGCTACGCGGACAGAACACGAGGCCCGTCACTTTGTGCGAAAGGCGATTGCACAATGTGCACTTGTATGTACGGACTGGGCGAACCGCTGTCGCCCTATCCTGCTCAGCTATCGAATGCGCCGCATCTCCAGTCAACGGGAGGTTTTTGCGATCAAGACAATGTTAAGCTGGAAGGGCAGTTCCCGCATGAAACAAGTCACAATCAATTCCACTACCCAAGAACACAACGTACTTATTGTCGACATTCCAGCATGGGGCACGAGCAAAGCCGCTGGCCCGTGGTTACATCATGTCGGTTTCCTAGGTGCCGCATCTGAGTCTACGAAGTTTCATCTTCATATGAGATGCCTGTCTGGAAGGGGCTACAACCTATTCAATGCGTTTCCGAAGACGGTCCTACCCAAGAATCTTGCATTCGTCGTCGAATTGGACTTGAGGGATGCCAGTATACCCTCTGTGGACTCTTTGCTCCGTCTTTTGCAGCATTTTACTCAATTGCAGTGTATCGTCTTGTGTTCCCTTACTTGGAATAGCCACCTGCGTACCGATCCTCGTTTCAAGTCCGGGTCACAATGCACTCGTTCGGGACCAATCTACCTACGCGTCGAGGCGAGTCGGGATGATGAGAACCCCCAAAATACATCACGAAGTTCCTCGCATCTATGTGCACGTCTATGCCTATCTCCGAATTACCCTCTATATGGGCTCAATTTTGAGGAGAGCACGCTGGTCTGTAGACTGCTCAATATATGCCTGTTCGCGGTCCCGCATCGTATGCGTCCTACAAACGATGTGAGAGCTCTCTGGGGTATGTGACTACAGTAGATGGGTATCACTGATGCGTAAAGCTGATTATAGTTCGCAGATGGCATTACAGACACGGTGTCATTCCTTGTTCAGACCAATTTCCGCTCCGTCACGGCTGCTCACCTGAGTATTTCCCTCACATGCTCCAAACCGCTATGGCCAACTGTCGCTCCTACGCACCGGTCGCTAACTGGGTTTTGCTTGTACGTACCTCAGCTTAGTGGCGCGGACTCTACTTTGGGTGCGTTGAGAGAGGCCTTCGCCAGCATAGGCCTTCGCGTGGTTGTCATATCGTTTGATCGGCCTGCTGTCATGCTTAAATTTCTCACTGCGATGGCCTGGTCGCGGTTCAGCCTACCTCCAAGCATTGTCTATAGATTTGCTTGTCGACGCTTTGGTAACAGGCCGTTCGCTCGAACAACGCACGGGACCTTGGATTTGGATAATTTGGGTATTCTGGAGGATGATACATATGCATATGATAATTCGGCGCAAGGATACTACGGATTCTCTACTCATTGGTTCGTCAAGTCTCTTACAAAAATGCCCTGGCTGGAAGGATTGGGGTATGCGAACTTCGTTTGGGAGCTTATTGATCCTGTCACCTTGCGACCTTCAGGTATATCATCTTTGCAATCTTGCCTACATAGCACTGATATGAATGTCGCAGGCGATCTGTTTTTCGAACACGATAACATAGTCCCAGAGCTACTCCGACGGCTGGGCTTTCACACCATCTCACCTCCTAGTCGCCCAACGGAGGACGACATTCGTGCCAATCTACATTGTCCACAGTACTTCAATAGGACGGAAGCCCTAGGTCCCGAGAGAATCATTCAACGGTATTATTAGGTATACTGGCGTGCTAGTTGCCGTGTTATGCTACCAGGGAGCTCCGGAGTATGGTGATATTTCAAGTTTTTGGCCTTTACGAGAAGCGTTACAACTATACTTATACACACAGCGCGAATGAATTTCTACCTTGTGAATAGCTATAATTGATGCTAAAGATGTATTGCAACGCAGCTTTTGTAATGTTCCAGAATTACAATCGACTGCCCATGTATCTCGGTTTTTGCTTACTAGCCATAGTATACGATTGATTGAATTGACTTACATATAGAAGCCATGTGCAAGTCTGTGTAAGCATTGTGGCGCCCATTCCAAGTTACCAACGACTCGACAGGTCGCGCTTCCACTTGCTCGTGTCGGGCAAACTTCGATGCTCTCGTGAAGACCACGCACAGGCCGAACTCCTTCGCCACGTAGTAACAGGGAGAGATAATTACGCTGGCGGCCACTCGCCAAATCTTCAAGTCTGCCGGGAACCTCTTCGCCTGGGTAGAAACACCTTCGTCGTCCACCTCGATATGTCGTGGTCTCAAGAAAACTGGACACGTTCATAGACGAGCTGCGTCCTCGCTGGCATCTTTGTCACCATCTGCTACATCTACATCCACTGCTCAGTCTGATTCTACTGTCGTTTCTTCGCATAAATACCCCTTTCCGTGCTGCGCTGTCTACGGTAACCCATCCATAATCGACTTAACCCATGACAACGCTCAGTATAATCAACATATTCCTACAAATTCTAATGGGTCTACTGCCAGAATAGACTGGAGAGCCAGAGCTCAACGTACAGCTGTAAAAGATCTCAAGGTGGAGCGGAGGAGAAAGGACTTCGTGAGGCGCACGAAGGGGGATGTGTCAGCTATCCGCAAAGGAGAGGAGTGGTTCGACGAGATTCAGGCGTATGAGGCACAGTATGTATCACCTTCTGCTATAACTGTGCGCATGTTGAGCACTTATTGACTTGGCGTTCAGTTTTAAACCGCTCCTTGAAGCCGAGCGCAAAGAAGACGAAGCGGTCCTCCGTGAACGTCTCGCAAGCTGGTCTCTGCAAAGGCTGCAGGATGAAGGATACTGTATCACAGACATGGTAGCTACCTGGCAGCCAGAGCGAAGGTTCGGGAGATATCTCGCTAAGTTCAACCTGGGCAAGGACGTCGCGTTACCGTCTCACCACCGATTCGAGTACGTAATTTTAATATGGTCAACTTTACGACCAATCCGATTACTAAATCATCGTAACCTGTGCTCTACTTTGGTGCGCTATCAGCAAAGGCACTCAAGTTCTTGTCACTCATCTCGGACCCCTTCGCGAAACCGCCCATCGCGGCTCTGTCATTAGCACAGACATCTCCAACCTTTTCGTTTCCTTCCCTGAACGATTTAAGCTGGACGACTCTCAACCGTGGCGGATCGATGTCGGGAGGAGCAACATTGTTTTCGACAGGATGAGCGACGCCATCAAGCTGATGAAGTGTGACCCGAGCAAGGTGGAGGAGGCGGAGGCGATGTTGGAGAAGTGGGAAGGGTGGGATACCAAAGATAGAGAGTTGATTCTACAAGGGACGTACCTGAGAGACGTTCTATTGAGAGGTTTCAAGGGCAGGAGAGCGATAATAGAAGACGAGTACGAAGATGGCCTTTTCTATGCGGATGAAGAATTCGATGAAGTGGAAGCGCAAGAGCAGCATTCCAAACTCGACCTGTCGGGCCTCTTCAAAGACGATTCTCGAATCGCCAGCTGGGCGCGTCGATACTCTGAGCCGGACCCCGTGTGGGTGGAAGGCGATCCCGTGCTGGCAGGACTGAACGCGACGCAGATACGTGCGGTGGCGATGATGCTGAGTAATCGTGTTTCTTTGGTTCAGGGGGTACGTATAGACCATATTCCTCGTGTGTACGAGACGGATGGATGACCTTTCTTTATCACCATAGCCTCCTGGGACGGGAAAGACAAAGACGATCATCGAGACTGCCAGGCTGCTGAAAGTGCGTCCTGCCTCTCTCTCCATCTTCGTTACTCTCTACTCAATGATACATATATTTAGGTTCACTTTGGTGTTCCTCACCCGATCCTCTTCTGCACGTTCACGAACGGTGCTGTAGACAACGTTATCGAAGGTCTCGTCGCCGCCTCCCTTCGTCCGCTCCGCGTTGGTACTTCGAGCAAGATCAAAGAAGACCTCTCCGAATACATTCTCGAAGAGCAGATCGAGAACCATCATTATCGTTCACCTACCCTCAAGAAATTTCGGGACCAGGCAATGCACACGTTAGCCGAGATAAAGAAGTTGAACCAGCTCATCCGCGAGCTAAAAGAGAAGATTGACGACGCTGGCGGGGAGGGGAGTGCGATGTATAGGCGGCTGAGACCGAGGCTAGAGAATATGGAGTTTGAGGTGGCGCAGTTGGGGAGGCTGGAGAGCGTGCAACGTGGGAAGGCGTACAAGTTATATATGGAGATATTGGAGGATGTTGTGAAATGTGCTGACGTCGTGAGTCTCTCTTTTCATGTCGTTCACCTACAGCATCGTTGACCAGAGTCAATTTTTAGGTGTGTACGACGTGTATATCGTCGGCATCACGCGCTCTGGACGGTATTGATTGCCCCATCGTGCTCATCGACGAGGCGAGCATGAGCACTGAGCCGGCAACATTAGTGCCTCTTATGAAAGGCGTACGTTGCCTATGATGTCTACTCTGCCGGTTTCTCCACTAATGTACACTGGCCCTGCTTTCCATAGTCAAAACATGTCGCACTTATTGGTGATCACAAGCAGCTCCCGCCTGTCATCACAAGCCCAGAAGCTCAAGCGAGAGGTTTGGGAATCAGCCTTTTTGAACGCTTGGCAGAGGAGAACTGTGAGTTCTTTTCCTCCTGGTTCACCTGATGAAATGCTCCTGTCACTGACATTCATTTCGAACAGTCCTTCCTTCCATTATGCTCGACGTCCAATATCGCATGCACCCTACGATCTCTCAATTCCCCTCACACGAGTTCTACGACAAGGCAGTCAGAGATGGCACAGTCAACGCAAGGGGCATCGTCTCTCCGTGGTTGGAGCCTCCGTTATCGAGTTTCATCCCTCAGCTGGAGCCTTCCGACGGACAAGGGCTTGATTCTGCCGAAGGCAATAAGCCCAGCGTGGTATTCTTGGATCATGTGGGAAATGAAAGCGTCAAGGATCGGAGCAGGGTGAACTGGAGCGAGGCGAATATTGTGTGTAGTCTCGTTGAAGACCTGTTGCTCAGAAACCCCGTAAGTGTCTCAAGCTCGCTCTTACGAGCTACTTGCTTACCAAAACGTATAATTATCTTGTAGAACATGAGAGGAAAAGACATCGGCATCATTGCGCCCTATGTCGCGCAGATTTCTCTGCTCACCCGGCTGTTCACCACCGACCCAAAGTTTCTTTCGCGTTTTGAATCCGTGCTCGGGAAGCCTCGGCTACAAGATTTGCGAGACATCACCATCAGCACCGTCGATGGTTTTGAGGGCCAGGAGAAGGACGTGATCATCTTCTCCACCGTGCGGAACAACGCTCACGGGCACATCGGTTTCCTGGCGGACCGCAGGCGTCTGAATGTTGGACTGACAAGGGCGAAGAGAGGGCTGTTCATCGTTGGGAGTATCAATACGTTGAGACAGAGCAAGGTGGGAGGGGACTCGGAGGCGATGGCGGTGATGAGTGGGGTAATGCAGGGGGCCGACGTGTGGAAGCGTTACGCGGAGTATTTGAGTGAAGAGAAGCTGGTGGTGAGTTTGAGGGGAGAGGCGTTGAAGAGACTGGTCCATGGCAACACTCCGGCTATTATAAGGAGCGGAGCGGGTGGGTTTCTTGAAGGAAGTAGTAGGTATCTATTGTCAAGCGGTGTACGCGGGTGGTCCCATAGGGACATAGCTCAAGCTCACTTGGGAACGATAGTGTATTAATGGTATGGGCTAATGAATTGAGTTTGGAAGATTCGTCGAGACGAGTACATGCTTGGTGAGGAATGTCTGCCATTTGGACAGTGGCAAGTAAAGGTAAGTAGTCGCTTCCGCCTTTTTCGTGCATCCGTTGACGTTGTCATCCCATAGCAGGACACTAGACGGGTCATGTAAATGCTACCGTCATTGGTCAGGATCAAAAGGAGTGTATGCCGCCGCGATTACATTCTACATCAATGAACACGCTGGAAGACGATCGGTTCAGAAGCATACGAGGCACTGCGAGCGATAGGAAACCCGATGTTCTCATTACCCCAGGTAGTGTGGAGAGGTGCGTTGTCAACTATTATTGGCGAAGATGTAGACGTACCTACCTTATCTCTTAGGAAGTCTATCAAACGCTTCTATCAAATGCTTCAACGCATATTCCCTGCCAATAAGCTAGCGCGGGTTAGCAACAGAGGGAGTGGTGAAGGCAGCCATCAGTAAAGAGGCACGGTCTCGTGATAAGCCAGGGAAGCGAACAAGATAAGGCTGTCAATCATCTCTTCCTCCCGTCTTCTTTAGACGCGTGAAAAAGAACTGAATAGGTTCATATGATAGACTCTGGGAATACGACATCGTCAGTGGAGTCTCTCCTTCTCCAACTCTACCACCATCTACTACTTCTCGGGAACCGCTGTCGTGGTCAATAGGAGACTTGGACGACTGCTTGGCCGCATACAAGCACATACTAATCTTATCTGTAAGCCTTGCTTATCTCAATTTCCGACATTGTATTGAATGTCTTTGTAGACATATCTGAGTGAAGGCGCCGACCAACGATGACGGACATTGCACGGACGGCCGACGAGGAGCTCCTCGCTAGCTTGGGGTACAAACAAGAGTTTCGCAGAGAGTTTACTGGGCTGGAGGTGAGTATATATCCTCAATGCCCCCTATGCGAGTCTACCGTGTGTGGTTTTGCGGCGAGCGCGCTGCGGGTCATGCGGTGGTGGTGGTTTGGGGCTGCCGAAACCTCCGTGCCCAATGTTGGCCCAGGCGCGCTGGGGAGAATTAGCCCTCTTTGACTGATTCGTAACCCTCATAGACGTTCGGTATAGCATTCTCAATTATTGGCCTATTGCCTTCGATAGCGTGAGTCTTTGTGGTTTCGTTGTTGAGCGCGAGGCTCACTTCTGGTACAGATCTGTCCTCTTCTATTCTATACCTAACGGTGGACCTGCCTCTATGGTTTGGGGTGTAAGCAGCACTTATTTTCGTTCTACCATATCACTGACTTAGAGTTCTGGGCCTCTCTTCGTTTTATAACTGTAGTGGGCCGTTGCGTCCCTCCTTATCTTGTTCGTCGGGATGTCCATGGGTGAGCTTGCTTCAGCAGCGCCAACTTCGGGAGGGGTGAGTGTTCTCTATTCCTATCGCACCATTTCCTCGATCCCAACACATACACCCCTTACCCGCTCCGCGTGATACTTATGCTTACATGTCTATATGCGCAGCTTTACTTCTGGACACACTCGCTATCGTCTCCGAAATACAGGAATATATTAGCTTGGATTGTTGGATGTAAGTTCTCGTCTCGTTCACTCCCCTCAGTCCATTCCTGCTTCAACTCGACATTGTACGCCGCACCACATCCTTTTGTCTACCACCTCCATCTTCCTTGAATCCTTGTTCCCTCCGCGTACAATCGGTTCACTGACGCACAACCCTGCAGATGCAAACACGGTTGGATCCGTAGCAGCTATCGCTTCCATTGACTGGGGTTGTGCCGTTCAAATCATGGCTGCAGCCTCCATCGGTTCTATTGATTCGGAAGGCAACGAGACGTTTACTGCGACTGACGGGCAGTTATTGTACGTATTCTTCCTTCCCATCCGGAAATGAAGTGTGAGCTAATTTTCCTTTTTGTATACCACCAGTGGGACGTATGCATGTGTGGTGCTTACTCACGCCGTGATATGCTGCCTCGGGACTAAGATTCTGGCGAGATTGCAGAGTGTATATGTGGCATTGAACGTTTTGTGAGTGTCTCTCAACGTTTTTTGCATCTCCTTTGATGTTTGAAATTTGCTTATCGCTTTTATACGGACATTAACGAGTATTGTTTTCTAGATTATGCCTCGCCGTCATCATCGCTCTCCCTGCCGCAACACCGTCCGAATTCAAGAATAACGCTGGGTATGCGTTGGGTGATTTCACTAACTGTCCGTCTGCTTCTTCGCTCCCTCTACGCCCATTGTACTTGAGACACTCACGCCGTTTTTTTTACCCCTCTATAGTCTCTGGATGGCCGAATGGCTTTGCATTTATACTCGGTTTCCAGGCCCCGCTGTGGACCATATGTATGTGTTCTCTCTTTTCTTCTCTACATATCGCTTCCATACCGCTACAATCATATTAGTATTGCCTCTTCCTATGGCGTGATTGTCTCTGTAATGCTCGGCTCACGCCGATACTCCATTCATAACTCCACTTCTTTCTGTTGTTTCTTTGGATCGTTCTCAAGCATGTCTTCTAATAACTCTTCTGACTGGTATCTTTGTTCTGCACAGGCTCCTTTGATTCGAGCGTTCACATATCTGAGGAAGCCTCAAATGCTGCTGTCGCCGTACCTTGGGCAATCACCGGTGCCATATTCATCGCCGGAGTGCTTGGGTGGGGTGAGTACTCTTTCGAGTCCTCTTGCTTTCAATCTTTAGCTACGTCATCGTCACTTACATACACCATTCAATCATTACAGCTATCAATGTCGCCCTTGCATTCTGCATGGGTACTGACCTCCAGGCGATTATCGACTCCCCACAGCCCATGGCCCAAATTTTCCTAAACAGCTTTGGGCAAAAGGGTGCGCTGGCAATTTGGGCAATCATCGTAGTGGTGCAGTATATGATGGGAAGTAGCATGGTAAGTTTGGCCTACATCTCTGGCAACCTACTTTCCTGTACTCATGTAGGATTATTTTTGCTTTATCAGGTTCTCGCAGCCTCACGCCAGTCGTTCGCATTTGCTAGGGACGGCGCACTTCCATTCTCGTCGTGGCTATACCGTATGAACGGATACACAAAGACTCCAGTGAACACAGTGTGGTTCACGTGCGGATTTGCGATCTTGCTCGGGCTATTGGTGTTTGCGGGAGACCAGGCTATCAACGCGGTCTTTGCTTTGAGCGTGGTGGCACTTTATATTGCATATGCGTAAGTTCTCTCTTTCGCACACACAATCAATTTCTAACATGGGTGATGCCTTGACATAGGGTTCCTATCGCCGCACGCTACTTGGGCAGCAACACATTCAAGCCTGGGCCCTTCAATCTTGGCTTCTTCTCCTTCCCTTGCGCACTCATCTCGGTCCTTTGGATGCTGTTCATGGGTATCGTACTACTCTTCCCCGCATCACCAAATCCGGAAACCAAAGACATGAACTATGCAAGCGTGGTGCTCTTTGGGACACTTATCTTGAGTTTGGTATGGTACTGGTTCCCGGTGTATGGTGGTGTACATTGGTTTGAAGGACCAGTACCTACCGTTGCAAAAGGTAAATATAGAAGTGGGGATGGTGATGGCAGTGACAGAAGTGGTAGCACAGAGGAGGTTGTGGTAGAGTATCTAGGGAAGGATAATAAAGAGGGTAGTAAAGATCATGTGGTGTAATTTAAAGGAACTCTGAGTTGCCATGATTGCAGACAGCAGTTCTTTCAACTTCTCAGAATAGATTTCAATTGACACATGATTCTGAATTCCCTTCTTTTAACCATGTCACCCCAACTTAAGCTTTTGCTCTTTCTTTTCCTTGCATTCATTTCATCGCTTACTGCATTTGTTGACACTCACTTTTTGTTACTCTACCGTCGATCACTCTTATACTGCTTATTTTTCTGCGCTGCCATCGCCTTCAAACACTGCCCCTTTCCGTTACCTTGGTGCCTCCGCAGGTTTGCACTCCCCCTTCATTTTCTTTCATCCTTCCATGCCTTCTCTGCTACTGCCGTCGTCCCTCAACTCAACACCTTCTCTCGAACTTCTTTGCACTTCTCCCCTTTGCCTATCGCGTACATTGCGACATGGATCCGCCTGCGTCTTTTCCCATCTTTCCTGCATCCATCCTATATATGTTTTCACCATCTGTACCCGTGCGATCTGACTAGATCTGACTCTGTACTGGAATGGCTGGCTACGCCGACAACATTTCCCTTTTGCATTACCCACACTTCTTTAATTAACCCTTTTTTAATTGCCCGGTGCCTCTCCATTATCCGCTGCTTCGACATTGCCATGCATGGGCTCTGCTCGCATCATGGGCTGTCCCCTTTGACTGTTTCTTCAATCATCTATTTCTTTTGCTGCACACCTATCTCTTATCTAGATCTGTATAAAATGAGCCTGTATGTAATCGTATTCCATACCTCACTCTGCACTCCTCTTATTTGTCATGGCTTGCTCCGGATCAACTGTGCTTACCTATAGTTTCTTTTCCCTCGCCCAGGGCAATCGTATCGCTGTCCCACGTACACGACCCAGCACTGTCGTTGTGTCCGCCTCCAGTAGTATTACACATCAATGTCATCAAAAAATCTGTGCAAGTTACCTGGGCTGAGTAATTATGTAGTTTGGTACCACATTCTGTGATTACTCTGTGATTACTCTGTAATACATTGTGAGGGCAACGTTAACACTCTGTAATACATTATGGGAGGTCTGTTATTACATTGTGGGGACTACAGAAACTGTGATAACTCTGTAATAACTATGACAGAGCCTAGTCTCGAACCAGACGTCATAGAGCTCTTTTCCCCTTTGAGAAGGAGGCAGCAGAGAGCGGAACGAGCTAGATGTCTGGTGTATTTGCGCGGGCGCTCGTAGGTCATTCCGGACCGGGCGGAAAATAGCCGATCTCGTTGGGACTCTGCCCGCTTTTCGCAGTGTATCCCAACGTGTTTTTACATCTGAGATACAGAATATAGCTAGGAGTAGTGTAAAAGCCATCCATCGACTTTGAATCAATTTTGATACCGAATTGGGTACACTGTGCACGGGCACAGTGTGCTTTGGCTCAAGATTTGGGTGAATGCAGTGGTTGAATGATCATTGGCACATATTTAGACGAGAATTTTACTTGTGGGAGTGAGGCCATCAAGTGGCAGTTTACAATTCCTGAGGTTTTCAGTAACTTTAAACAACAGAAAAACACCTACTACTACATCAGAAGGAACACATGATATACAAAAGCTACTCTATATAGCCATATAATTTATTATTACATGGGGTCTCAAAAACCATCATATGCAGTATTGCTATGTATTGTATAATGTATTTTAGCTAAAGTAATCTGTTTTAGAAAGAATAGGTGATCTTTGGCCTGTATTTGATGAATAGTGAGCCTTACCCAGTTTTGGAGCTTGGATTCAGAATCCTAGAAGAAATCTGAGCTGGAAAACATATACTTGTATCTACCATCAAAAAATCTTGATGTCATGTGATTTAGCTCAAAACGTACAAAAAGCAAAAATAAGCGCCCAAAATGATCTATTGATCTATATTGCCTTTTTAGGCAATTTTCATACATCAAAACATACTGCAAGCCAATATTTGAATGTGATTGAATCTAGACGTCAAGACTCAATAACAAGTTTTAAACACACATCTGATATTATGTAAAAGCAGTCATATGCATTTTATCCTTCACTTTTTTTGTTATAGTTATGTACATCAATAACACTTCAAAACTTGTCTTATAGATTATTTTAACAAAGGTAATTTTTATATTTGAAAGTTCAAGTTAACAAACTTTTGTTACTGTTATTATAAACATAAGTAATATTGTTATCCTTCTTACTATAGTAACTAATGTTGCTTATCATCATAATACCTCTTACACATAGTCAGAAAGTGGCACAACGACTAGTTCACCAAAATCTATTTTTATTCTCCAATTAATACTTGAGATTTGAATTGAATTGACAGTATTTTTGCCTCTTTTGCCATTTTAGGAAGTCCATTCGATGACATCAATCACATCAAAATTGATGGCAGTACCAGTTTGACATAACACTTACGACAATGACATGAATTGCACTTAAGATATGCAAGAAACAAAGTGCAGTCCATCCGAAGTCCATCTGTACTTGTTTCTGAGCTATGTAAGTGTGCTTATGTGTAATTCCACTCAGGCGCAGACCGGTCAGCGCATGAGTGGAAATCCAGGTAAGCAGTCTTAGGTTATATCTATAAGCTCTTGGTGTTATTTCATGTTATTTCATGTTATTTCCCTCATATCTCCGTGGGTTTTCATTCAATCTGCACGGTTTTTATATCGAACGAAAGCTACCGTTTGTGGGCATCTTTTGATGGCATCATTACTGCACATGTTCAAAGCAAATAGAGCGTCAAACATATATCTCTACAAGAACAATAAAAATTATATTATCAGTAGCTTTCTACAGCAACAAAAGATAACTACAACACAATTGATGAGCCAATGTATTATTTCTGCAACTTTATATTATTCTTGAGCATCATACAAATCAAATCGAGCAAGTTAAGAAAATGACTTCAAGAGGAGTCGAACTCGCAACCTTTCGAACTCAAGTCTCGCGCGTTCACTTTTGTCCATCTCCACATGTCTGAAGCCGGAGTTTGTCTGAGTTTGAAAACTCAGGTCATCATCTAATACTATCCAGCGCATATATACTTCAATTTTAGTCCAAATCTTATGAAAGTTGTGTCAAACGAAAGCTCTTGTTTTCAGCTATCTATCCATATATACATTATATATCTTTATCTGAAGCAGTCATACATGAGAGTCCAAATATATATCTCACCTACAAAGCGCCCACATACAAGTTTTCCTTACACTGTAGCAGGAGCAGTAACAAACAGAATTCTCACGCTTTGCCAACGAAATCCGTGACGAACAAGCACCGTAAATGCAGCATCCTGGATTGAGACGATTCTCTTTCGTTTCACTCAGGAATCGTAACTGTGCCTAACAGCGTCAGGGTTGCGGGAGCAGCAGTGAAGACAGCTGTGTGAACTACAGCGGTAGGTGTATACATTGGAGGAGGAGACTCGGGGCGGGTGCATCCAGGAGTCGAGGTGGAGCCTGGGGCCCAAGGCAAGAGCGCGACGGGGCGTCACTGAATTGGCGAGACTTGCGCTGAAAGCGTGTAGGTCTGCATTCCTTTGTCTGACCTGCGCCAGGGTCTCGCTGTCCAGGATAGCGAGCTTGAGAGCATCGAGTAGGGTTTTAACAGGTTTGGTCAGTGCACCATCATGCGCACTGACGAAGGGCTTGATGAGAGACCTTTGTCGGGCATAGATTGTATTAGATACAGTAAAGATGAACATAAAATACAACGACGACATACCACCTATTGCATATGAACCTACTGTTCTCCTTGGCATTGAAGACCGTCCACCACTTCCAGTTTCGAGTTAAATGGTGTCGACAACTCTCATAATTAGCGAGCTTGTCCAGGCGGGCAAGCTGCGATTTAATATCCAGTCCGGCCAGACTTGCGAACAAAGGAGCGATCGTCTTGAGTTCGCAGTTGTCCCAGTAGGTGACAGAGAACGTGGAGACAGGTAGATTCGAGTTGTTAAGTCGAGGGATGTCTAAAGTGATCCAGCTGTGCAGGTATTCAGTGGATCAGCTAGAGATCGATGACAAGGTACTCACTGAGAGAACTTGTATCGATAGTCAATGCCTGTACCTCCTCCCATAACCCAAACATTCACATCATCGTAGAGACCATCATCTGCATCAAGTGCAGGTGGTGTCCTAGTTGTGAGAGTTCTCATTGCAAGAGCGAAGATGCCAGATGCGAGTGAGAGTGTAGATGAAACTTGAAAGCGCTATCAGGAGTGAACTGAGCAAAGCCAAGTTCAAGTGTTAGTTGCACTACGCACACTCACCTGGTCACAACTAAAACTCGACCGTACACACGTTCTTCCCCTCATGCCAATTGACACCTCGGTCTATAGTCTATTCAATTAGTACTCAACGTTAGTCAAAAAGGGTTTCTATGCGCAAGGCCCGATTTGCCGTGGGGAGCAGTTCAAAGCGGGTAAACAAGACGAAGCTTGTACAGCCTGCCGGAGTACAAGATGCGCACCCAGCTGCACGCGGACTGCGACGGGGTATCAAGCATCAAATGGGACAGAAGACTCTTGAACAAGACCATGCAGAAACTCAGCAACATATTGAAAGAGCTTTTGCAGGTGAGGGACTTAACGAACACACCGTGAATAGCTCTCATCTCACTCGCCAACTTTCTAGCCCTCACGGTTGAACAGCGTCAAGTACTAGACAACAACAACGATGTTGCTATCGGAGAGCAGCCTATTCTAATGGACATTAATATGGAAGGGAATGAGGATGGGGCTTGGGAAGATGTTAAAGCTGATGCTGAAGAGCTTGGTGTCCACGAAACGTTTATCGACGCTATGCAACATATGAGCCAGTAAGCAAGATGATCTTTAATAGAGCAGACTAATTCATTCGCACCAATTAGATGGAATGGTCATTGGAGGAAGATTAAACAGACGAGGACTTGGAGACTGAGGGTGACTCGTCAGGAAGAGGCATGGGGGAGTGTGCTTGACGAGGTTATCAAGATGTATATCGCCTGGAAGTATCCCCCACTTCAGCATATAGTTCCCGAGCCACCGGCCGAGGCTGAGCAGCCCGATCGCGATCCTCCACAAACATATGCCTACAGCGTCGGCGTGTATGACATCTTCACGCTTACGGAAAGACTTACGATCCAACGGAGTGCGGATAGTATATCACCGGCCATTGATCTCATGCGCCATGGATATTTGGCCAAGACCCCTATTCGTCCCACTGTAGCTGTTGCTGTTGCAACACTACAACTCTTGTATCGTCTCCGTCAATGCAAGCCCTCGTATAGCATTGAGGCATTTACGAAGGTGGTATGTGACTATTACAATGTATGTCTGTCTTTGTTCCCCTTCCATATCCTAGTCTGATCATCACTAGATTCCGTATCGTCGACATCTGCGAGAGATCTTCGCAGATACTTTCGAAGTCTACCTCCGCATTATTCACAGCGTGAACAAGTCGGTTCTTGTGGTTTTGGGGTGGGGAACCCCAAACTGGAGAGTACAGAATGCATGTAGGGCATGTTGCTATGTGGTGCGTACAGTATTCATTTAACTTGTACGTCTTCTGATCACACAATAGCTCGTCGGCGAACCTCTTTTGCACTTTCATCGGCTACTCGCGATGGACGGTAACAGTAGCCTGAAGAGGATGGTTACGGCCGCCAGTCTGGTAATGGGGGACACCCGTACTCTCGACGATAGCGATTACTTTCTGTCAACCGGAGATGTTGATCGTTACGCCCATAAAGTACGCGGCAAGGCTAATAGGGGTCCTGCAGTGAAACGCAAGGATACCGATTCTGATGAGGAAAGCGTAGACGAAAGGGACACCATCAATGTTGAAGGTGATCCAACAGACGGACTACGTGCAGCCCAGGACAACAATCAGGCACAAGAAGAACGCCAACGTAGGCTGGCTCTCTGCGTTAAGAACTGGAAGAGTGCGGCGAAGGATGAATTAAAGAAAATGTGGGCGATCTTCGACGAGTCTGGAGTCTTTGCGGCGGCATGTCGTCATGGCTTTGTGCTCTGGATTATGGACATGATATGTAGTGGCGAACTGTGAGTTATCTCTTTTTTGTCACGCTGGTTCACTACCATGCTGAGACTTCACGAAGGGCCAAATATCCTCTTGCCATCGTCGTGAAGGTACTCGAGACACTGGGTGACCACCCTCTCATCGGCTACGACGTGGGCTGCACTTTCTCGATGACCACGGAACGCAGTTCATTGGGACCTGCATTTGCTGAGGCTAACGGCGTGTTCTGCGTCAACGCCTTCCATGGCTATTCCTACTCATTCAAGTCTCAGCTCGAATTTCACCCCAACATCATCGAAGGTGCCGAACTCGAAGACCTTGAGACTATGGAACGGCTCTTCAGTATAACAAACGCCCTTGCCTCCATCACTCGCTATGCGTCTGCGTATCGCCGACGTCTGTTTATCAAGGCCTATCTCACTCAAATAGACGAGGATAAGCATCTCAACAGTGGGACTTTCATGCTGAATAACTACAAACAGGCGCTGGACATTCTTGATCGAGGGGCGAAAGACTTTGATCAAGCCATGGCTTCTCTCGGAATCACAAACACCGACCTCGATCAATGGGATGTGGAGCAGGCCGAATTCATCGCACACATCGGAGAGGAGGATCCCCACGACCTCCATGCGATGGTCTATGTGGAGCGTCTTCAAGAGCTGAAAGATCTGGCTGCGAAGAGGCAGCAAGCCACCGACAAATTCAACTCTTACGCTCCAGCCGAGAGCAGTGCTGCAGACGATATGACCACACGCCGAGCAGAAGCCAAACAACGTCACGCGAATGAGAGATACAACCGTGTGTGGGCTGACGTCTGCGCGCTTGAGCTCCAGATGAGAGTTGTCACTCGCTGGACGAGCACGACACCAGAACATATCGCTGCAGTAAAGTACCTCAAGGAGCGAAAGTATCGACGTGCCCTCAAGAAGTTGCACAAGTTAGTTACTTCGCGACTCATGGAGCTTTCGACGTTGAATATTGCCGAGACTAGTAAGTTCAATTCCTTGTTTCTGTTACAGCCCATCTGCTCATGTCACGAAGGCTATGGCATGCGAACCCAAATTACAAGGTCACTCCACACACGTTGTAGGGCAATCCAGTCCGCCATCGTCGCGGTCAACACCGCCAGCGTGGCCCTCAATCCTCCTCGTGCTCCTATCAACTGGACTGAGGTTGGTGGCTATCAGTTCCTCGAGCAATATCCTCTTCTACAAGACACGCGTGACAATATATGAGGTGCCCGCTGGGCTGAACCGGCCGTCCGCGCTGTTATGAAGTTACGACATCGCATCCGCCGCGCGGAAGAAGAGATCGTGCGACTTAACGTCGAGGTTCGACACTTACATACCGCAATACGAGACGAGCGAATTCTCTTCAACAAGACTCTCACACGCTTGAAGGACGCTAATGATCCTCTGCTAGGGCCTGCTAAGGAGTATATTAACCGTCGGAGGAAGATCAACAATCATCTTTTGTGTCGTATCAACGATAGCTACAATCTACCCGGCTTTAGTGGCATTCGAGGGCCTGGCACTCGATTAGGATCCGAGCCGCTATCGGAGGACAACGCAGAAAAAGATGACGAGCCTGCCCTCATACCTGATGATGACGAGGCTCGAGACGAGGAAGTTGACATACTAGAGGGTGACGAGGAACAGGATGCATTGGGCCATGTCGTAGATTTCATTTCCAGATTATCATTATCATGAGTACCCTTACATCCACTTGTAATGCATATGTTTTTTGTATCACAATCTTGAAAGATTATGTTTCCTAACATACTTACAGTTGACTATGCTCCATAGAGCAGTAGTGGTACACATCAATGTAATACATTCAGGGGCTACAGCCCCAAAAAATCTGTGCAAGTTACCAGGGCTGGAGTGATTACGTAGTTTGCCCCGCATTCTGTGATTACTCTGTGATTACTTTGTAATACATCCTGGGACGATGTGATTACTCTGTAATACATTGTGAGGGCAACGTTAACACTCTGTAAACACATTGTGGGAAGTCTGTTATTACATTGTGGGAACTACAGGGGCTGTGATAACTCTGTGATAACTTCGTGATAACTCTGTAATAACTATGACAGAGCCCTGTGATCTCATCTGAATGATTAATAGCATATCCATAATAGGTAATAGTAGCTGTCAACATGATTGGGCGCTTATTTTGGCGATTTTGATCGTGGCCACAGTATTGATGGGGCATGGGATTGGTGCAACCCCTTGGATGTTTTGGGTAAAGTTTATATAGAAATATTCCCTAGGCTTCTGGGATTCAGAATCTGTAATTACCTTTCCGAGGGGATGCCTGGAAAGTGTACAAAATGCGAATCAATATCAGATCTAGCCAGATCTGAATCTGATGTACACAGATCCTTTTCTAGCGCTTGAACCGGTAGGGGGATCCTCTAGAAAATTTAGGATAGTGATATGGAGTGTATAGAGCATGTCTGGGCAAATTTTGGAGCTTATCAGACGGTGGCTTGATATAGATCTGCATGGGGGTGCCTGAAAATGTGGCCAGGCTGATCCAGGATGAATGGGGGGCCCTAATAATGATTAGAGACATTTATCCTAATCCTATATGGTGTACTAACAAGTGGAAAAAGGAATTTTGATGATAGCTTCACTGGTTGGGGAGATATGACCCATGTGCTCCTCCTCCCCTCCCCCTCCCAAAAAAGCGCCTCCAGCAGCTTGCAGCTTTGATAGGGGGCCTTAGCAATGATTCATAATTATATTTGAGTATATTATACACGTCCTGATGTAGTTTCTAGGCCTCAATCACGTGTCTAGATAGAGATCTGCAGGGGTGTGCCTGACACTGTGGCCAGGCTGATCAGGGAGGAAGGGATGGTCCAAATGATAATCTGGAGCGCGTTTCCTGATGTCCCATATTATATCTATAGTATGCAAAAGGAATTAGGGCGATAGCCTTGCTGGTGGGTGAGATCTGGACCATGTGCTCCTCCTCCCCTGGACCCCTCCAAAAAGTCGCGCTATTTTAGGGGAAGGATTGATGGGGAGCCTTAGATAATTTAGGACAATGTTATTTGGTATATATGACACGTCTGTACCATTTTTTGAGCCCCTCAGAGCGTGTCTTCATATGGCAATCAACTGGTCACATGACACTGTGGCCAGCTCCCTACAGGCAGGATGGGGAGCTATGGTAACAAACTAAGCTTTGAATATAGGTGCCCCATACCTCCTCAATATGATCCAGAAGGAATTTTGATGATAGCTGCTCAGGGGAGGGCTCAGTGAGCATGTCTTCCTCCTCCTCCTCCTCCCCCCCAAAAAGCGTCCTCCCCTGGATCACACACTCATGGGAGGACCAAAATAACACTTGGACAATTTTACCAAACATATACACAATATATATACCAAATTTCAGCTTCCCCCTATCAATAATTCCTTCCCAATGCATCATACAGTGCAGAACACAGGGTTAGGTTACATATGTACTTGCAGACACTGTCTCAAATGTGTCTCTCCCAGTGTATATCACTACTGTGAGCGCTCTAGGGGGGGCAAAAATGATCGGGGAGGGCTGAAACTTGGTATATATATTGTGTATATGTCTGGTAAAATTGTCCAAGTGTTATTTTGGTCCTCCCATGAGTGTGTGATCCAGGGGAGGACGCTTTTTGGGGGGGAGGAGGAGGAGGAGGAAGACATGCTCACTGAGCCCTCCCCTGAGCAGCTATCATCAAAATTCCTTCTGGATCATATTGAGGAGGTATGGGGCACCTATATTCAAAGCTTAGTTTGTTACCATAGCTCCCCATCCTGCCTGTAGGGAGCTGGCCACAGTGTCATGTGACCAGTTGATTGCCATATGAAGACACGCTCTGAGGGGCTCAAAAAATGGTACAGACGTGTCATATATACCAAATAACATTGTCCTAAATTATCTAAGGCTCCCCATCAATCCTTCCCCTAAAATAGCGCGACTTTTTGGAGGGGTCCAGGGAGGAGGAGCACATGGTCCAGATCTCACCCACCAGCAAGGCTATCGCCCTAATTCCTTTTGCATACTATAGATATAATATGGGACATCAGGAAACGCGCTCCAGATTATCATTTGGACCATCCCTTCCTCCCTGATCAGCCTGGCCACAGTGTCAGGCACACCCCTGCAGATCTCTATCTAGACACGTGATTGAGGCCTAGAAACTACATCAGGACGTGTATAATATACTCAAATATAATTATGAATCATTGCTAAGGCCCCCTATCAAAGCTGCAAGCTGCTGGAGGCGCTTTTTTGGGAGGGGGAGGGGAGGAGGAGCACATGGGTCATATCTCCCCAACCAGTGAAGCTATCATCAAAATTCCTTTTTCCACTTGTTAGTACACCATATAGGATTAGGATAAATGTCTCTAATCATTATTAGGGCCCCCCATTCATCCTGGATCAGCCTGGCCACATTTTCAGGCACCCCCATGCAGATCTATATCAAGCCACCGTCTGATAAGCTCCAAAATTTGCCCAGACATGCTCTATACACTCCATATCACTATCCTAAATTTTCTAGAGGATCCCCCTACCGGTTCAAGCGCTAGAAAAGGATCTGTGTACATCAGATTCAGATCTGGCTAGATCTGATATTGATTCGCATTTTGTACACTTTCCAGGCATCCCCTCGGAAAGGTAATTACAGATTCTGAATCCCAGAAGCCTAGGGAATATTTCTATATAAACTTTACCCAAAACATCCAAGGGGTTGCACCAATCCCATGCCCCATCAATACTGTGGCCACGATCAAAATCGCCAAAATAAGCGCCCAATCATGTTGACAGCTACTATTACCTATTATGGATATGCTATTAATCATTCAGATGAGATCACAGGGCTCTGTCATAGTTATTACAGAGTTATCACGAAGTTATCACAGAGTTATCACAGCCCCTGTAGTTCCCACAATGTAATAACAGACTTCCCACAATGTGTTTACAGAGTGTTAACGTTGCCCTCACAATGTATTACAGAGTAATCACATCGTCCCAGGATGTATTACAAAGTAATCACAGAGTAATCACAGAATGCGGGGCAAACTACGTAATCACTCCAGCCCTGGTAACTTGCACAGATTTTTTGGAGCTGTAGCCCCTCCATGTATTACATTGATGTGTACCACTACTGCATAGAGTACATACATTATCAGGACAATTGAAAAGAAACTAACATTCAGATTACCGGCAATAGAACGTGCATATACAGTTGCGCTTAGCTAGAGAAGATAGCATAAGCATCATTATGCGTTATGTGGGATGAAAACCGGTGCCAAGCGAATAACAACCCGCATAACACCTAAGAACGATCACGTCAGCGGAACTTAAGGGAGAGTCGCACCACTCTACAGTGATTAGAAAACCACGAGGCAACAAGAAACACGCACTGACACTCAGTATTGATGGGAGAGCGTCACCGGGCGTCAGGGCAAAGGGGCCAGACCATCACGACACTCAGTATTGATGGGAGGGGCACGAGGCAACGAGGAACATAGGTTGACAGGGACTGACACTTAGTATTGATGAGAGAAAGTTACAGAGCACCAGCAGACAAGGGCCAGATCATGGCACCACTCCGTATTGATGGATATGAAGGCGGGAGGCGGTAGAGAGCGGGGTGATGGGCAGACATGCGCCGAATAGATTGGTGACAGCTATGGCAGACAGTCACAGCAGCGCTGAGGTAATATGTTTGGGATGGCGTGACTCTGACATGAGCGATCCAGAACTGCCATAGGACTTTGCACGTGATCCATTACTCTAGAAGGGAATAATTATTTATCTCAAGAGCTATCTCAGAGTAGGAGGCACTAGCGTGTTTCGTTCTAGTTAGAATGCCTAAGGGGGTGGGATGGACATTCTTATTAGGTAAGGAGTGTAGGCGGTCCAGGTGCACAAAAGCTTGACAGAAACTACCTTCATTTTCACTTACTTTTGATTTTATTTGAATTGATTGACATAGAAGACAATTGGTGACATCAAATACGCTAGGACAATCATAATGCAATGCAATGAAAAGCTTGACAGAGACTGTCTTTATTTCGTAATTTCACGTAAATTGTTTGGCATTTTTTTCTCCTATTGTCATATTAGAAAAATAATTGATGACATCAAATACACGAGAAGATCATAAAGCCATGCAACAAAAAGCTTGACAAACATTCTCTTTATTTTCAATCACTTTTGATTTTATTTGAATTGATTGACATTTTTTGCTCTTATTGCCGTATTAGGAAGCTGATTGACGACATCAAATACACTAGAAATGTCATAAAGTGACACAACAAAGATGCTTGACAGACACTATCATTATTCACAATCACTTGTGATTTCATTTGTGTTGATTCACAGTTTTTTGCTCCTATTACCATTTTAGGCAGTAGATTTGATGGCATCAATCACACCACAATTGATGGCAGTGCTAGCTTGATGTACACGTACAATAATGCAATGATTCGCACTCATGATCTGCCAGAAACCAATTGCCGTAAAGTTACATAAACTTATACTTCTTTTTTGACCTATGTAAGCGTGCTTATGCAAATCCAGATTTAGATGCTGACCATGGTCGGCGTCTACCTCTGGATGAAGGTAATTTATTGTGGTCTATGTCGTTTGGCTCATATCTTTCTGAGTTTTTGTCCATTCTACATGATTAATATGTCAAATGAAAGCCATTACTTGTGGCTATCTGATAATGACATTAGTGTTCACGCATCTGTGATGTATGAGTTGTTTTACATATATATTTACTAGAACAATAAGTATTATATTGCTAGTGAGTTTCTAAATCAACAGAAAACAATTATGAAACTGTTGATGCAATAATGTGCTATTTCTGCAACATTGAGTACTTCCATCACACATATGATCAAAATCAACTATTCTTCAAAAAAACCTCAAGGCAGAGTTGAACCTGTAACCTTTTGAACTTGAATCTTGCGTGTTCACTTCTGTCCTAGCTCAAGTGTTTGAAGTCGGAGTTTGTCTGAGTTTGAAAATGCAGGTGTCATCTCATGTCATCCAGCTCATATTTCTTTCAGTTCCAGTCTAAACTTTATGATAGTGACATAGAACGAAAGCTCTAGTGTCTAGCTATCTATTGATATATACATTTTATATATTTATTAAAGAAGGTTGTGTAGTAAAAGATGAATATATACTTCCACTATTGAAACACCCATGTACAAGTAGTTGTTACTATCATAGAAACAGTAACAAGCAAGATTCCCACAGTTTGCCGACGAAACCCGTCACGGACAAGCACCGTAAATGCAGCATCCTGGATTGAAACCATTCTCTTTCGTTTCACTCAGGAGTCGTAACATTGATACAATTATTATAGTGTTTTATTCATTAAAAGCCTTGAAATTTGAAATTTGAGTAAAGCAAACTTTTATTACTTTTGTTATTGTAGTAAGTAACCTTTATTACCACTGTAACATCTTTCAAAACACTCCAGATATTACTGAAAGTGTTCAAACTTTCACTTTTGTGAACATTTTCTTCATATCCTTTGAAATATCCTGTCTATCAAAATTCTGAGCTCAAATTCAGGATCCTGAGGAAAATTTGGTCTAAATGACATATGTATCCATTTTTACATCAAAATATATTGATGTCATGTGATCTGCATCAGAAACAGGCCAATTGTCAAATAAGCGCCCATAAACCCAAACAATATGCTGTGTTACTCTTTTAGGCAATTTAGTAACATCTATCAACTTTACTCTTTTTTTTAAGGGGCCATGTATCTTATGATAATGATGGGCAGGCAGCTAACAAGGTCAGCCCCACGGTCCCGTACTAGGCACGTAGCAGAGAATTTTCACCTCAATATAGTCTAGATTTTTACTCTAGCTATATGTCAGTGAGAGAATAATGATTAATTGCTACCCCTCCAGAAAGAAATGCATTTACACAGATCGTCGGATTAGACAATACTGTGGGACTCCGCTGAACCACAATACCCACTAAAACTCCCTGGTGGTTTGTGCGGGATTGGAACCCGCGGCCTCAGACATTCATCATGAGGTGGCCTGAACGTGTGTCAGAACCGAGCGCGGGGCACATCTACTAAGCCACCGTGCCCCTTATCAACTTTACTCTTGATGCCATGTGAACTGATGCAATTGTTTGATTTTTCAACTATCAGTAAGTATAAGGTTTGTTGCTTTTGTTACTGAAGTAAGTAGACTTACTTACATCTTGGTTACCCCTATTCATCTCATATATTATTCATATCTACATAGTAAACACATCCACCTACTTATCAAGCCCCTACTAGTTATATTATTCAATTCCTCTACTTACCGGTATACAACCTATACAAAGTATAGTAAGTAAGTCTTACCCATCCTTACATACTCTAATGAGCCTTCCAGCACTTGTTCTTACGTTAGAAAGCCCCTAGCACCCATTTTCAAATATATTTTCATGTATTTAAATATTGTTATATCATAGGTTATGAATGTGCTGACACATTGCTAATGATGCCATTTTGAAAACTGGCGCCGTCCGGTCAGCACCAGTTTCCAAATTCTTGTGATATCCTCTTACTAGGTGGGCCGAGCTCTATTTGTGCATGTTTACTATGTTTCAAGTATGGAAATCCCAAGGTCACCAGTTCCAATCCTGTGGGTGTCACTTTTTGCATCTTTCTTTCAAGCCTGAAAGTGCATCAATAAAATTTGGAAAAATCGAAATATATTACGTCATACCGTATAATATGCTCTGATGCTCATGAGGTACATTTATAAAGGCATAAACAGGTACAAACTTTGAATCATACACATATTTGATCAGGAGGAAAAAGAAAACAAGTCATATCTTGTTTGCTACCAAACATATCATCACAATTTCTTTTCCAGTTTATTGGTATACTCTATAGGGCCAGGATATATGACTCTGATCATTGTAATCAAAGCCTATTACTTGTTCTAAACTGGTCCGGTCATATTTTCAGTTCCTCTCTGTGTACTTGTATCAAACCGTAGTTTAACCAGGTCTGTTCTATTGATCTCATCAATTTCTAGCCACCTACATACCTGCTAACATGTTTAGAGCATTAAGCATATAGTCAGGGGGCTGATTTTGAATTTATATGTCATCCTTGTCTTTCAAGGAATCATGTCAGGAATCATGCCAGGAATCATGCCATGCATCATGCCACACATGACACCATGTCCAATACCATGTCATATAGTATGGATGTACTTCAAGCACACATACAGTATGCAATACTACATGCTCGAGCTGCTTACAAAGTGCCTATAACACTTTGAAGCGGAGTTTGAAATTTCAGGTTGTCATCTCAAGCCATCCAGCTCATAATTTCCTCAAATCTCCACCTTTTGATATAAAAGTTGGATTATTCGAAAGGTCTTCTCAAAGGCTATAATCTGCTGTAGTTTTTCTGTAGATTGAATGTGTGATGACTCCTGCAAAAATCGAAAACTGTTTGACATCAAAAAAGCACTCAACTACAAACAAAAGCTAATGAATTTGTTATCCACTGTATTGGCAGAATTAGACACTGAGAAACCACTCGTGTTACATCTCGCAGTTGTCCAAAGTGCTAGCTCGCACTGGAACGATTCTTCTTTGTATCTTAGGAATCGTGAAAATTTAAAGGTAATCTTCCTCTATATATTTTCCTTGATCTAGTAACTCATAAGAACCCATAAGAATCTGCCATGCTGTCTCGTAGCACGCTCATATCATATCACGCAGTGCCACTATCAATTATTGCACTCCCACCCTTTATTTACCTTTCAAGTGTTTACATGGCCGATGGGCGGCCAATGTAAGATATGTAATTTACCATGTAAATAAAGGAATTTTTGTTTACTGTAAGATACAGGACAGTTTCTTACGCGACACTAATTTATTGAGCTGTTTACTTCCTTGTGCAATTCACTACTTGGGGGAGTGAGGCCATCAAGTGGCAAGTAACGATTCCTGAAGATAAGAGCCTATACACTTCAAAAGACAGTGAGTATGTATAGTTATCCATTTTGATATTCATAGACAAAGCACAGGACATCTATTACTTATTTGATAGGCGAAAACAATTATTTTTATGATACTGTCATTATTTGTATTTTATTACAAGAAAAATCCGTAGCTACTACTTAATTGGGTTATGTTTTGATGACATCAGACATGTTGCATTATGATATCATGTTCTGGCTGTATGACACTGCAAACTTGCAAAGAAATGTTCGAACTTTCATTTTACCCCATGAATATATTCTTTTGTGCTCATGTAAGCAGTATTACGAGGAGTTCAGAGCAAACACCCACAAAATGGCGCTTGTTCTGAACTCCTTGTAATACTGCTTAGATAATTGGCACAAGATCTAGGGCTTTCAATGTATTTTTCATCACAATTTTGCTGCAAGCTCATTTTGAGTCAGAAAAATGTTCAGAAATACGCATATAATTGCTGACGTGGAGACAAGCCATATATGTTAGAATCATGATTGTAACCTTTCCAAGCCATGCCACTACTGCTACCCCTATATCCAGTGCATTAAAATTGGGAAAATTAAAAAAATGCGAAATATATTCAATGTTCCTCGAATATCTTCTGAACCAGTGCAGCTATCGAATTTCTGAGATCAGATTCGGAATCCTGGGCAAAATCCGGTCCAGAAAACATATCTTTTATTTCTGACACCTGCATATGTTTGTGTCATGTGACACCATCCCAAAGAAGTAAAACGACAAAATAAGCGCCCAGGCGCCCGGGAAGGCGGTGAGAGCACTCCATTACCCTTTTAGGCAATCTGAAGCGAAAGCACTTGCATTTGATGGCCTAGAAACTCTTATTTTATTGATGTGGCCACTTTTCAGGCTTTTAATAAAATAGGAGCCCATGTACCTACCCTTTTGGGTTGTGATCTGCTTACTAGTATGATATTAGCCAAAAACAGAGGTCATTTGATTTGCTTCCGCAGTTTTGGCTCTTTTTAGTCAAATCTGATTATGTACTTCCTCAGCTCAAAAGGTTGCAAGTTCCAATCCCCTGGGTGCCACTTTTTCATTTGACCTAAAGCTTTATCCCAACATAATACAAAAATGTGATAAAATGATAATATAATCCATGAGTACATTGGTCATTTTATTACCACTGAACATAGAGTATAGAACTGGTGGCATTGAGATTACATGCAATTTTGTTGTCCGCTAATCATATGCTGTAGATCAGTAAGTGTGAACGTGATTTCGAGTTGTAGAAATATATCAACTCATTCAGTGATTATTTTATGCAATTTAGAGCATTTTTTCAATGTTGTATAGTTCGAAACAAGCAAGTTATGAAATGTAACCCAAGGGGGGATTGAACCCACAACCTTCTGAAGCCAGCAGTTGCAAGTTGTTTGCGCGCTTGAGCGCTTAAATCGGAGTTTGACTGAGTTTGAATGGTAAGTCCTCATCCAAAGCCATCCAGCTCATATCTTTTCCTATAGACCATATTTCTTCAAGATTGTATTATCATCTGATAGATCTTCTCGATAGCTACAATTTGGTGTATTAAACATGTAAAATGAGCAAGATTTGACTTCTTAATTCACAAATTACAGTTGTTACTATGAAAGTGTTACTGCAGTAACAACAATAACAAGCAGAATTCCCACGGTTTGGCAACGAAATCCGTGACGGACAAGCGCCGTTAAAGCACCACTTCAGATTGGAACGATTCTCTTTCGTTTCACTCAGGAATCGTAATACATCTCGTGACAGTAACATGTTCTCATTGTCAAACAGGTGCCTAATTTGAACGCAGACATCGGAAGTCACTCCCTTATACCACGAGCGCGTGTGTGCTACAAGCCTCAAGCGATGTAGAACCATCTTCCTGGCACTGGCCAAGGCAACAAACATTAGCTTTTTTGAACTGTGACCACGTGCTCAGGAGACTACTTGCCTTTGTAGAATAGCTCACAACTGATTTATTGGGTCTTCTACTTCCTTGTGCAATCCACTATACATCTCACGACAGTAATATGTTTTGTTGTCGAACGAGCGCCTAATGTGAACGCAGACAGCAAAAGTCACTTCCTCATACCACGACCGCATGTTTAGATAGGGGTCAGTATATGTAGCTAGTATTAGATAACTTATAGTGGACACTATCTCACAATGCGAGGTGTTCTACAAGCATTTACCTGCCATTGTGGAATATACAAGGTGGGCGCCCAAATCTGAAAGCGCAGGTGAACATGAAGCATAGATGAGGCAGGCATCTCATTAACGTCTCTTGATCTGCAACCACCACCATCTTGACCTACAGCACTACTAAAACAACAGCAGGTACAGTTATTGTAAGCATCATCTTGCATGTCTGTAGTCTATTACTGTACTAATGCCTAATATGACTGCAGTGAACCTCTGCTTTTGCATAGATGTCATCCCCATACGTTTTGGTGAAGCAGAATCCATGCTTTTTTCCTGTTGAGCACGAAATTGTCGAATTCTTAAAGATCGGCTCCTAGCCACAGCTCCTTACTCTCAGGGATTTTCAGGCCAAACTGTCTCTGCTGGGACATTGTCAATGCTAAGGAGTATTCTTCAGGAGATGCTTTCGGAGGAGCTGTCTGAAGTTTGGGTATGATACATCCTACATACTGGTGACTTTACTAATTACAATTCCTGAGTAAAACAAAAGAGAATCATTCCAATTTAGAGTAGTGCATTAACGACACTTGTCCATCATGCATTTTGTTGCCAAACCATGGGAATTCTGCTTGTTATTATTGTGTGGTAGTTCCATACCGACCAAGCATGTGGCAGGTAACAAGTTGTCTGCCACGGCCTTGGAAAATCATTGAGTCGCCATTATATTAGTCGAGCACTTTGAAGTCATCTTGTCGCGTGTGTGCCACGCTTTAAAGCTTTATATTATGTTATAATGCTCTGTCATCCGGAATCAGTTGATATCATTTTGATAAGATGAACAGGTTAAGATCTAATCAATTACTTGAACCATAGGGCCCTCACAAGCGGATGAGCCTACCATTTCATGATTCTCTACAACGACTTGCATCTTGCATCCTCTCGGATGATACACCACTTCAAATTCTCTCTTTCAACAATCAGTGTGTTTCTATTCATTCCTCTTCTGGCAGAGCTGTTCTGGCAAAGCTATATCAGTCCATAGGGCGTTAAGAGTAAGTTTGATAGTTGTTACTAAATTTCCTGAAAAAGTAACACAGGATGTTGTTTGCATTTATAGGCACTTATTTTGACAATTGACTTGTTTTTGATGCAGATCACATGACATCAATACATTTTGATGTCCAATGGATATATATGTCATTTGGGCCAAATTTTCCCCAGGATCCTGAATTTGAGCTCAGAATTTTAATAGGCAGGATATTTCAAAAGATATGAAGAAAATGTTCACAAAAGTGAAAGTTTGAACACTTTCAGTAATATCTGGAGTGTTTTGAAAGATGTTACAGTGGTAATAAAGGTTACTTACTACAATAACAAAAGTAATAAAAGTTTGCTTTACTCAAATTTCAAATTTCAAAAACTTTAATGAATAAAACACTATAATAATTGTATCAATGTTTTTATTAAAGTTACTTGATTGCGCAACTAGAGTAACAAACTTTGACTTGCTGCAAATAAAAAACACTTTTACGTTTACAGTTTTCCATTGCCTCAGTGATTGCTATAACTAATCGACATTACTAAATTGTCTAAAAAGTCAATTCTCTCATTTCTTATTCTTTTTGAGTGCCTAGTTTGATATTTTGCTTCTTTTGAATAACATAACATGACATTAATGTATTTTGAAGTCAAAATCAATATGTACCTTGCTGGGATCGTATTTTAACTAGAGCTCTGAATATGATCTCAGAATTTCAATATCTTCTGTGATTCAAAATATATAGAGAAAATGTTAGTACTGTTGTACAAGTTCAATAATCTTTGAACTTTGCTTTGTATTACATAGTCACATAAGTATAAATTAAACTTTATTATATTTATTATATTGCTTTGTTGAATCAAATACTTTCTATAGCAACAAAAATGATTCTGGAGATAATTTTGTAGTGTGACTAATTTCTAATGTTAATGTATTACATTTTATTTAGATCAAGTGTGTATTATTTCAAAATAGTATTACTAAATGTTCTATTTGATGAATAACAACTCATATGATCATCATAACTTATTATATATACCAGTACATTCCAGTAGTCGCAGGAATCATAATCCGTTGCTTACCGGCCTTGCTAACCACAAGTAGAATACTATACTCCTTGGTGAAGTTAAGAGTTGCTTTACCCTTCTTCGAGAACTTGAGTACTTGAAGGTGCTTCATCAGATCAGCAGAGATGCGATTACGGCAAGGAGTCCTAGTTTCTTGGCTCAACGAAAAAACTCGCTCACATGGAACTGAGGAGGCATGAATGTGCAGAATGTTTATTGCCATTTGAAAGAGTGTTAGGTATTAATGCTTGTTTTGCTAGATAAATTGTTAGTGTAGATGGCAAGTCTTGACGAACCCGAGGAACGAGGGTTGGTCTAGACTGAGGTCTATACACTGCTGGCAGGACGGGCATCTAAGACCTCCGCGCGCTCTGTCTTTGACCGCCACGTCCGTTCGTTCGGCTGGCCACCCCCTCACTCTCTCATCTACTAATTTTGACTATCTCTATTGAATTCATACCATTCGTTTAAGGCCATTGTAGCCGGAAGGCTCGCGGCGAAGGACACAGAAGAGGCAGCCATCGAATTCGCACGAGGCGTATGGCAGCTCATTTAAGATGAGCGGCTTCTCATGTGGGAACAAAGGAACCAAGATCTCGACGACGGGAATAGCGACCGGGAGCAGAGAGACCGATCAGAAGAACGCCCCCGTGAGGACAACAATCGTTGGTCTGCAGCCAGCTCCCCGAGCCCTCCTCGACAGCGCAGACAACGTGAGCAAGACAGAGATCGAGAAGAATCGCCCGAAGGCGACCGACAGCCGCCACATGGCAGGCAGCAAGTGCGCGCTCCCAGAGTGCCCAGACGGCAGAGGCCACCCGCGTCTCGCTCTCGTAGCGCAGACCCAGCCAGCGACGACGAAAGAGAGCCCAGATTCAAGGCCAGAGTAGTCAAAGGCCAAGCCGTCAGTGGCAACGCCTTCTACGAGCCCGACCCCAAAGCGCTCGCGAACCTGGCCGAGGGGAAGTTCGTACCGATGTACTTCTTCATGGACAGCGTCTGAAAGACGGCAGCCAAGAGGCAGGCAGCCGCGGGGGTGGAAGGCCTGACGCTGCAGGTCGACGGAAAGTCGCTGAGCGTGTCCGGCGACTCTACCACGGTATCCTCCAAGACAGTCCTACGGGATGACGAACTCCCGTACGACGACTTTCACCACGCCCAGCAACTCCTTATAGACAAGATGTCTGAGTGCCCTAGGTACTCGGATGAGCTTATCGAAGGCCTCAGCGAAATGTTCCATCGCCTCGACCGTCACGAAATCCGCAAGGAACTCTACGGTACCCTAGCCGTGTAGCGGTATGCCTGCATCGTGCGGATGGAGTGGCACGCGAGGTTGAACAACCCCACGATTTTCGACATCGGCGAGATCGGTGAGGTGAGGCTGCGGCTCATCCACTCGAAGATTGTCCTCGAGCAAACTAAGGAAGAGTACGTAATCCCTGTCCCCGAGTTAAGGGCTACCAAGCTAACCAATTACCTTTCCCTCTACTCTTTCTACCTAATCGTTTATTGCGGGCGATGCGTTGTGTTTGCCGTCTTAATCGTCATTGCGTGCGTGTTATTATGACGTGGCGTCGCGTGACTCGCCCATAACACCACGGTCGGTGTCGTCGCATGCGTATGTGCGGGCCCACGCGTGTTCGCCCTCGCGCGCTGCGTTCTCCTCGCGCAAATCGAACGTCGTTGTTCACGCAGGCGTGACCTCGTTCTTGCGTTACCCTGTGGGTCCTGAATGCACGGTTGAACCTCAGGAACGCGGAGCTGAAGAAGGAGGTGAACGAGATCAACCGGTGGCGTCACAGCATGCAGGCCAAGGGTTTCTCGACCGGCCAGAAGCGTAGCCGCTACGATGACGACGACGACGACGAGCGACCCAGGAAGGGCAGGGCCATCAGAGCGAGAGGAGGAGAGAAGGGTAGAACACGAGAGGCTAAGGAGGCAGCTTTGCGTACGCTAATGCTCTGCGCAGTCTGCTTGGGCATGCACACTGATGTGGCTAAATGCGACAGCGACACCTTCTGGAACGACAAGCCGGCTAGGTGCCATCGCAACGACGACGGGCGTCTCGTCAACCTGCAAGGCAGAGTACTCTGCCTCGACTGGCAGCGTTTCGGCAAGTGCGAGGGACGGGGCAACAAGCACGTCCACGAATGTTTGGGCTGCGGTGATCGTCATCACGCGGAGCCTGCAGATGTCCTCTCCGCCAGAAGGACTAAGGCTCACACCCCGCTGCGAGCAGAGGCCTGGCGCACAGCCCTCTCAGAAACAAAGCTTTCACAACGTTACCCTACCCTCGTCGACGATATCTCCAGCGGCTTTAATATTGGTTTCCCCAATATCGTATCTACCTTCGCGCCTCGCAATAGTCCGTCCATCGCTGCTAATATAAATTCCTTTAATGTAATTATTGCGCGTGAGCTAGAGACCAACCGATACGTGGGGCCCTTGTCCCGTAAGCAGGTCGAGTCCCTCATCGGCCCTTTCCAGTCGTCCCCTCTATCTATGATACCCAAACCGCACAAGCCCGACAAGTATCGTCTTATTCAGAATTTTTCCTACCCACGCGAACCCACCGACAAACACTCGTCGATGAACTATCACGTAAACTCGGACGACTACCCCTGCACATGGGGAACGTTCACGGCAGTAGCGTTGTTGCTTAGCCAACTCCCCCCGGGGTCACAGCTTGCGGTGCGGGACGTAGCGGAAGCTTATTGCACAATTCCCCTGCACCCTTCTCAATGGCCGGGCGCAGTGGTAAGGACTTCGAACGACGATGAGTTCTGTATCGACACGTGCGCGAGTTTCGGAGGCGCAGCCAATTGCGGGGTGTTTGGTCAATGCGCAGACGCAGCCTGTGATATCATGTGGGCCAAGGGAATAGGTCCAATCCTGAAATGGGTAGACGATCACATGTTTATACGGATTCAATCACGATTCATACGGGAGTTCAACAAGAAACGAGTCGAGTGGCGCAACGAAATTCGAAACGAAGGAGGAGCGCATCAGTCAGGGGGGAGAATCTGGTATGGCGGGAGCGCTCTGGCGGACGGCAGAATAAAGGAGTTTGCAGAAGATATGGAGTCTCCTCTACAGGTGCTCCAAGCAGGCGAATACCCGTACCAGCTCAGCCACATCACAGAGACCACGGACAAACTCGGCATTCCTTGGGAACTACTCAAAGACATCGATTTTCGCCCAAAGCAATATTTACAGGATTCGTTTGGGACCTGGAGAACTACACTGTAGCGTTAGCGGAGGAGAAGCGAGAGAAATATCTCGGAGCCATCGACGACTGGAGAGTGAGAGAGACACACACCTTGGAGCAGGTGCAACGACTGCATGGAAAGCTGATGCACGCGAGCGCCGTGGCCCCAGAAGGGCGAGCGTACTTGACTTGCCTAGAAAGGATGCTCGGCGTCTTCGGAGTTGAACCATTCAAACCCCGACACGCGCCGAGAGGCACAAACGTGGAAATCGACTGGTGGCGTCGTCTCCTCTCGTCTCGCTCGGTCGCTCGTCCCATACCTGGACCAGTCACTGTTCTCTCTATAGAAGCTTACTCGGATGCTAGCTCTCTTGTGGGAATCGGAATATGGATCGAGGGACGGTGGCACGCGTGGACACTGCAGAAGGATTGGAGAACGCGAGAGAGGCAGGAACGAGACATTGGGTGGGCAGAAGCGGTAGGTTTCGAGCTGCTGATCTACGCGGTGGCCGCTTCTAACCCCCCACACAACCACATCCGGGTGTACGGCAACAATCAGGGTGTTGTGGAAGGATGGCGAAACGGTTGCAGTCGCAACCCCCAGGTCAACACGGTTTTTCGTCGGATCCACGCATTCCTCAAGGCACGGGATCTCAACATCTACGCTAGCTACGTACAGAGCAAACACAACCCCGCAGACGAGCCTTCCAGAGGTGTTTTCCCCCCGCAACATTTGCTACTCCCGCCCATTCCATTACCTGCGGCCATCAAAGACTCGCTCGTCGCTGTCGAACGCCAACCAATCCCTGGTCACCACGCAGCCAAGAAGCCCCGCAAACACAGGTCGTCTCTCGACAACCACAAGACCACCGAACGCTACCGCGAACACGACGACGAGGCGTTCCGCGCGGTCAAGGAATGTGAATAGGCCTAACAGGCGGGAGGGTCGACAGCTGGCTGTGCACCCGCCACCTGTGACCTACGACGACGACGAGGCAGTCGAGGAGTTCAATATCCTGAGACCTGACTGCCTCGCCAAGGACCGCCTGCTTTTATGGCGGCCCTCGCGCCCCGTTGAATCGTCCTCTCGGGGCCTATCTCTTCAAGACCGTGCGCAAGTCACGCAAGCGAGCGTCGAAGCGTTCAACGTTTCAACGCGGGCAACTTACGGAGCGGGTCTCAAGCTGTACATGGAAGTATGCGACGCTAAAGATATACCTGACCGCGACCGAGTACCTGCGAGCAAGGAACTCGTAGCGGTATTTCTAGCTCAACTGGTTGGTGCTTATTCAGCAAGCGCCGCGAAGAACTATTATTCAGAATTACGTGCATGGCACATTATTCACGGGTTTGGGTGGCACGAAGACAGGCTCCAGTTCGATGTTCTATTGCGAGCAGCGGTAGCTATGGCCCTCGAGGAGTCAACCCAATCGAAGAAGCCACCATACACAGTGGAGGCTTTAGAGAAGATAGCAGCCCAACTGGACCGAGCAGTCCCGCTAGACGCGGTCGTCGCAGCCACCGCAAACATTCTTTTCTGGGGGCTGGGAAGGTTGGGCGAGCTTACGGTGAAGAAGCAGAAGGAGTACTCGCCGTTGATTCACGTGCGCATAACTGACTTTTCCGAGAGCGTCGACAGGGATGGCAATCCAGTGTGGAGTTTGCGGATCCCGCGCACCAAGGTCGCCCCTAGGGGGGAGAGGTTGCAGTGGGGCAGGCAGACAGGCTTAATGGACGCGGTCGCGGCCATGGAGAATCACATTGCGGTGAACAACCCGGGACCCCAGGAGCACCTCTTTACGTACCAGACGGTATACAAGAACGGCAGGAGAAGACGTATCCCTTTGGTGAGGGACGTATTCGTAGCGCGAATTCGGAGCGCAGCACGAGAGGCGGGAGTCCCAAGCCTAGCGGGACACGCCTTTCGAGTCGGAGGAACACTTGAGTACCTCCTTCGAAAGGTACCGTTTGAAGTTGTCAAGTCTCACGGGCGTTGGAAAGGCGACGCCTTTCAGCTGTACCTGCGCAAGCACTCTCAAATTCTGGCGCCTTACTTGCAAGCAGTCCCCGAACTACAGGCCGCATTCATTGGCAGTATGTTACCGCGGGTTCGTTGACCAGGTGCGTTTACGCTCCTACTAGGATGGGTAACAGCCGCGGCTGATGTGTCGCTCCAACTCCTAGTATTGGGGGATCGCCGCTCCTGTTGTTTCCCATCCATTTTTAGTTCTAGTCCCTGGTCCTTTTCGGCTCGTCGGGAGGCTGGCCCCTACGGGGCGGCCTTCGCCCTCCTATGTTCTGCCTTGTGTCCTCAGACCGTCAGTGTCCTCAACCCTTGTTGTTCTCTATCTCACCATCATGTACCCTTTTCACTCTCCTTACCCTTTCCTTCTTTCCATATACCTTTGTCGCTAGTGCAATCACGATTCTCATTTTAGTCTGACTGACAGACGGACGGAAGCTAAGTGATAGAATATACAATACATGAAGAAAGTGCATACTGCTCCGTAGATCAAAATATCCAAGCTTGAAGTCAGCTCATGTAGATATTGATCTACTTTGTTCTTCAACACAACAGTGGATGCAATTTTCTTTCGCTTGAGCCTGAGTATGTCACGAGCATCTTCTTAAGCTCGAGCTTCTGTATTGAGTGATTGTGATTGTTCGTAGCTTTGACCTTCTGGACCTTTGTTTGTTTCATGCTGAGATTGATAATTACAAGCCTAAACATAGTTAGTAGCTATTGCCATTTGTATAGAAACTTAGATTGGGAGATTAACTCGACCAAACTAGGGCCTAGGACGTCAGGACTGCAGACTGAGATGAGCAACTAGCATAATATTGAGGAATATACACAACAACATACCTGCAGACTGAAATGAGCAACTAGAGGTTGCCTAGAGGTCTCAGGCTGCAGGATGAGCGACTCAGGGTGCTTGAATGTGGCAAATGCCGTAGAAAGCGCCCAGGAGCGCAGAAACTGCAAAGTCCAAAGTCTACACTATAGTGGAGGCATAGATATGGCCACAGAGACTTGGGAAAAATCAGGAAAAATGCAAGAAAAATACTAACACTACTGTGGAGTGGGATAGACAAGCATGTGCTCACAGCACTATATCCAACATAAAATAATATACCTGTGCTAAGAATACAGCCTTTGCTGTTTGCTTATCCTTTTCATCATCAAAGAATTTGAGTTTGTAGGCTGGATTCAACACTACCAAAATATAATTTGAAAAATCACATGTGAACAGAGAATTGACCAGAAACCACATACTTGTGGCCAGTGGCCCATATAAGTGAGGTTTGCAAATGCTCACTCTTTATACTCACCTAGCTTAGCAAGACCTATGTCAATCACGCTCTTTGTCTCAGATCACTCATGCACCTGCATGGCTGATTCCCCTTTTGGGCATGGCTATATCATCACGTGAAGTCTCCCAAACGTCATAGACTGACCGGGCGCTCGCTGGCAGAGTATGAACATTGTGTATAGAGTTACCAGTCCTTGCGCCCAATTTATTTCCTTAATATAATATTGGTATGGAAGAAGCAGGTGCACTGATTTACTCACATATACTACTCTCAACTTACTTGTAATAATACTAATAGGCTGTCGACTACTATATTTACAACCATACTCATCAGACTTCAATCTGATCGAGTATGCTTTTGTGTCTGTGAAGGCCTATCTTCGCCATCATTGGCAAGACAGGAATCTCATGAGTGTGGTCTATGCACTTAGCAATATGACTCCTGAAATGGCTGTGGGATGGTACATAGATGCAGGATATATATGATGAGTGGGGGGACGTTTATAATTTGCAAAAACATGTATCTATACTAGTACAGCTCCCATAAGAACTTTCATACTACTAGACCATTGCCTCATGGCGCCAGAGTTCACTGTTATCATCAAAAAAATCTCCTGGAAGCAGAGCATAATAGCCAAGAGGAACAGGATCCCAGTCATCTGTAGCGAGATCTTTGTAGTGAATATGGTTGTCTGCCACTTGTCTATTTCCATGGACTAGCGGACCACCCATCCAATGTTGCATAGTCTCATTCAGAAATGTACCACGATAGTACCACTCACTGGGTTTATGATGAACGACTTGAACATTGTGGTCAAAGTCATTGAGTGAGCAGCGCTTCTTGACATGGTGACTGAAATCCACATCGTGCTCGATGTCCTGACACCTCACATGTACGCTTTCCACGGATGTTCCACCATTCTTGTGCCGCATTCCGTAAGCGAAGAGCATTCCTGGGCATGGCACCAACTTCGAAACCGGTCAATTCTTCGACAGACACCTGATGGAGAATGTCGGAACCATACCTCTTACTCTGCAACCCCTCTACGTATTGAGGTGCGACGGTTACTCCTTGATTGTCCTTCATGTGCTTGAGAAAGCGAAAAGTATCATTGGGACTATGAGGAGGGTGCCATGTCCGAGATGCTGTGGGGTCATGACAATTCAGAACTGGTGTCCATCCTCGTTGAGCTACTTGCCTTCAAGTGGCGGCAGCTGCAGCTACACCGCACCCTGCAGCCAATGACAGCGGTGCCGTTGCACAACTTGCAACAGCTGTAGTTGAACTTGCAAAGACAGCCTTCTCCTCTTTTCCCATCGCTCCGACTATCCCGCACCAAAAACACATTGTGTCATTGCTTCTGTTTGGCTGTTCTCCATTACATTCTCACTTCATTGTCCTTCTGCACAAGTAGCTGTAAAATAATTAGGTGTGATGATAAACATAAAATTGTTGTCACATACCATGCCATTCCTTGATCATTGCTGGCGTAAATGGCAGTCGGTAGTTCTCATTGTACTCAAAGGTGAATCCTGGCTGCCCGTTTGGGTTGGCATACTTCTTCTCAAGTTGGGGGCGATTTTTGGCAAGCACAACTTTAAGCAAATCAAGATCGTGTTCTTCCTCTTGATGAATTATAATTAAGCACAGTACAGCCCTCTCCATATAGATCATACCTATTGTTCTTGTCAATCACCATCTGAAGCACAAAGGTGGGTAGGTAGGCAATGTCTCCCTAATGCTGATATTGGTCCAGAGCTTGGTGGAGCAAACTTTGTGAATAGTGCCTCAAGGTGAAAGTCCTCGTACCTGAGGCTACTGCTATGGCGCACAGACCCGAGCAATCTCATGGCACAACCAATAGCTGTGGGTGGGTGAATGGAGGTTTCTCTAAGCACAATTTTGAGGCATTTAAACTTGCCAACCAGGGGAAACAAAAGGTACTCGTAGAAGGCTGAAATTCATTGATTTCTGTAGAATTGGTTTGTTGCTGCTAGAATAGTATGTTCTACTTGCATATACGGAATCTGTACCTCACATGTTGGTCTCCGGGCTGGCGCTTCGACAGCTGATGTCATCACACCCTGTGATGTCATAGGGAACATACACGAGTACCTGACGTTCAACGTTTAACAATAATCATACTCACACATCATTCATTTAGCGCATTCAAATATCACTCACACAACATATTTTCTTGTTGTTTAGCCCTTTGGTGGTGTACAAGTCTCTCGAGGAAAGTGAAGACTTTGGCCATCCAAACCAACCGAGTACCCAGAATCTGCAAGACAGATATATCAGTTCATCCGATTGAAAGCAACTGCAAACCTACCAGAAGGCACAATATAATCTGTTGCAATATGTAATATACCATAATCAAGCAGTGTACGGTCAATCTTGTTGGTGATCTCAGTCGGGAAGCATTTTCGAAAGAATTGCCAGGCAAGGCTAGCTGCACCAACGATCTGGGCATCCTGCGACTCATGATCTAACTCGCTGAGCTTTTGGGCTGTAAAGCTCTTTGCAAATCCAAAAATCTGTGCATGACAAGGACCAGCATTATAACCTGTCTGGGTAATATCCCCATACACCTCGGGCAAAACGCAATCACTGCCGCTCGACGTTCCGCAGAATAATAATTACTGAGTATTCCTTTTTGATGGTGGCTGATTAGTCAATGATGGATACGTTATGTTACCTTTCAAGCCAAAATGTGCGTGTTTTTCTCCCCTCGAAAAGGTTTCCTTTGTACTAGACGAACAATCATCGAAAAGTCGTCGATGAGGCATCCTTTTCGACACGCACAAAGGTAACCTCGCGGCACTTTTCCGGATCGGGCTGCACCAGATCGCTCCTCAAGGCTCCCGATTGCTCTTTGAGAGCTTGTTTACCTTTGTGCGGGTTGAAAAGGATGCCTCATCGACGACTTTTCGATGATTGTTCGACAAGCTCTTTATCTTACTTTTCTACTTCAGATGAATGCTCACAAAATAGCTACAAAGGTAAGCTTTTCTGAGATGGAAAAGCCGTGTGGAAGCGTCTAATTAGGAATACTCAGGGATTATTATTCTACGGAAATTCGCGCGCCTGTGATTGCGTTTTGCCCGAGGTGATAGTGGGTTGGCTAGTATCGGTATTTAGCTTAAGAGTTCTGGCGTAAAGTAGTGAAACTTCCACGGCAATTGGACTGCAGTGAGGTTTACGTCATTCAACCAGTCTCGGAGACGGACCCATGTCTGTATGTCTTGACCATATGGCTTACTAACATTGCGAGCGACAACAAGTTGAATCCTCCCGTTGCCTAGCACTAAAGTCAGTACTTAGTTCTGAGCCACACGATAACCATACAATAAGCTTTGCACACAGACAGATTACATCGTTCAGAATAAAAGACAATAGCTATTGAGCATGACTCAGGCTTACTGCAGACTCTACTTACAATTGCTCGGCGGTTTGAGCTCGAAATCACCTGGCGAGATAATTGTCGCTGCTTTGGTTCATCCTGACGCTAGCAAGAATGTGAGTTATTTGCATGGAATATAGACCATACTCTTCATTAATTGTGATGCTCGTCGGATCAACACATTTCTTCATGACACGAGCTCATTAAGCAAGCTCTCCAAGAGTACCCAGGTTCTCGTCAACTATCTCAGAAATACTGCGAGGCAGGTTCAACATTGTCCAAAAAGGCAGTTAAAGCTTGGTATCCAGCCCCTCCTTCTCGGCCGTGCAGCACAAGGAAATGAGCACCCTGATCATCTCCGGGCTTTGCAGGTCTTCAAGTGTCATGTGGCACGAACTATGATGAGAAATGAGGTAGCACATGGTTATAAGGTTGTCACTCACGTGTGAGAAGTGCCAAACGGCTATGAGATGGCTTCCTTGCCTTTGCCATGGACTGAAATCAGTTCTCCAAAGTGGGTTCGTGAACAGTATGGACCAGCCTCCATCGCATTATCAGTATTTCCTGTCCTCAATCTTGAAATCTTCGCCCCGTGAAGCCATCTCTTTGCCTCTGGCCCATTCCCTCGCCGCCTGTCCTCTCTATTTGTCCTCTATCCCCTCCTAGACGTCTCTATCGCCCTCTATATACTCCCAAACGTCCTCTGGACCACGCGTTCCAGCCCTCAAGAGTGGCAACTACCCTGAGTGGTCTGAAGACATGAGGGCCTGGCTGATGAGTAAGAGCTTGTGAAGGCTGGTCAAGGGAGATGAGAAGGAGCCTGTTGCAGCGGATGATTCGAAGCCTACAGCTCAAGGCAGCTGGTGAGCCTTATTTGGCCCTCTCAGACGACCAGAAGACATGCTTGGATGCCATTAAGGACGACCCTGTCAAGATTTGGGCCAAACTCGCCTCTGTACACCTCCAAAAGGTCCCTGGAGCGCGTTTCAACGCTTGGGAGTCGTTAATCTCCATCCAAATGCGTCCTGAGGAGTCCCTATGCGACCTCATGAGCAGGATCGACACTGCCATGCTCAAAGTCAAGAACCTTCGCCCAGACACCTACACCATCAAGGAATTGGACGAAGAACTCGTCTGTATGACGGTGATTTGAGCTCTACCTGCTGAGTACCAGTCCTTTGCCTCCTCCCTTTAACTCCTCGACCATATCTCGAAGGACAAGCTCTAGGCCGCCTTCATCAACGAGCAGCAGCTCAGGTCGTCGTCCCTGTCCACTTCCCAGTCCCCCAGTCATGTCATCATGCAGGCCTCTCAGCTGGTGTGCTCGTTCTGTGACCTTCCTGGCCATGTTGGTCGACACCTGCACTCGATATCGCTCTGCCAAGGCCACAGCCTTGAAGAACGCGTCCCAGAAGCAGGAGGAGCGCAGGAAGGCGAAGAAACGTGGTGGCAAGGCCCAGGCAGCTCAGGAGGTCACTTCTGAATGAAGTCCATGTGCTCAGATGAGATAATGGACGTTTAAACGTTGTTTCTGGCAAAGTAGAGCACAGAGAGTAAGATTGGATCCCAATTCTGGTACATGCAGGACTCTAGAGAACTCGACATAGCGCACAGACTCCCCCTCAACCTCTGGAGCAAACACCACCGACCCTACACCTGCAGAATGAACGACTGTGTTGTTGGCAAGCCGGATGGGGATGGAGAGAGGCTTGTAATTGCGCAACCAGTGTCTGTGGGGCGTCATATGAGAAGTGGCACCTGTATCTGCGGTCCAGAGGTGGTCAGATGGGGTCTGAGGCGTGGAAGAGGTGGGAGAAGAAGGAGAACTTGCTTTGCCAGCGAACTCCGAGGTAGATGAGGCATCAGAGGGTGTAGGACTCTGTCATTCGCTTCTGTGCACCCATTGACACATCCAACACTGCCCACCTCGCTGGCAACGTCATCCCTGCTCCAGAATCTGCTCTAGTTAGCGCAACTTCGACTCTACCTCTAGATGAGTCTCTCTGGCACCGTCGCTTTGCCCACCACTATCATGCTGGTGTCAAGAAGCTTATCTCTGAGGGTGTTGTTCTGGGCCTCAAGCTCGACTCGACTGCTCCTGCAGATCCTATCTGTGAACCATGCCTTGCAGGCAAGCTCAACGCAGCTCCATTCCCTTCCTCCACCTCTAGAACTGCTCGACCTCTCGCCCTCATTCACTCTGACGTCCATGGACCTCTCCCTGTCCGCACACACTCTGGCTACCGCTACTGGAGCACCTGGATCGACGACTATGGCCGCTTCAAGGTGGTGATTCCCATGAAAGCCAAGTCTGAGACCTTTGATGCCTTCAAACGGTTCAAAGCCTATGCAGAGACTCAGCTATGCGCAAAATCGCCGCTCTCCAGGACGACAAGGGTGGAGAATATATGTCGAAGGAGTTTGAGCAGTACTGCATTGACTATGGCATTGCCAGACGTCACACAGTGCGCAACAGGCCTCAGCAGAATGGTGTAGCAGAGCGATACACTATAGTGGGGGCATAAATTTGGCCACAGAGACTTGGGAAAAATCAGGAAAAATGCGAGAAAAATATTCACACTACTGTGAAGTGAGATAGACCATGTGTGAGTGATAAAAGGAGTGAAAACGACCATAATAAATGCAAAATAAGCGGAAAGCATGTGCTCACAGCACTATATTCAACACTCCCCCTTGATGTAGCACATCCTGGAGCTGTGTCAGACACTCCCCCTCAATCTAGCATCACTCTAGCCCCATCAGCTTGCGCAAATAAGAGACCTTGCAGCCACATTCAAAACGATAGGCCCCCTTCGCCAAACATACACACAGTCGGACTTCGCTGAAACACGCACCCGACTCTCTTCTCTCCCTCCCTAGCGAATAGGAATGAGGCGGCCATCACGATTCCTTCGTCCCGCCCACCTCCGCCTGTGATCAGCTCGAGCCGAGGCTCGGGCCTCTGCGATTTTTTCTTTACGGGCCTATCGTTCTGAATCCGGCTGTAACAGGAGCCAAAGCCTTGGTCAACAGATCTGCTGGCATCTCGGCTGTGGGACAGTACACAGGTTGAACCATGCCTTTACCAACCTTCTCTTTCACACAATACAACCGCAAATTGATGTGCTTCATTCACCCTAGAGAACTTCTCCAGGTTTTTGGCAACAGAAATCGCAGAGTTGTTGTCCACAAAGATGGCAGAGGGCGACTTGAACTTGTAACCAAGCTCAGTGAGCAGATTACGCATCCACAAGGCCTCCTTGGCAGCTTCCACAGCAGCAACGTACTCTGCCTCAGTGGTAGACAGAGTTACACATGGCTGAAGCTTGCTACTCCAGTTGACTGCGCCAGATCCCATGCAGACAAGGTATCCACCTGTAGAGCGATGAGAATCCGGGTCCATACCAAAGTCTGCGTCCGAATAGGTGCAGAACAGCTCTGGTTTCGACGAGTCAGGACCATAAGTGAGTTTCAGGTCCATGGTTCCCTTCAAGTACCGGAACGGATGCTTTACAGCAGCCCAGTGCGCTTTACCAGGACTGGAGTTGAAGCAGGCCAGCTTGGACACAGTATAGGCGATGTCTGGACGAGTGGAAGTGGCCAAGTACATTAGTGCGCCCACTGCATTGATGTAGGGGAACTGTTGCATGTACGCACACTCCGAGGACGAGTTGGGGCAGTCAGCAGCACTGAGATGCGTGTTGAGTATCATAGGAGTCAACACAGAGGAGCAATCAGAGAAACCATACGTCTCAAGCATGTCTACAATGTATTGACGTTGAGAGTGAGGGACAGCTTCTGAATGACTAGAGTGTGCCCTTGCAACATATTTGCCGTCTGTATCATCATCCTCTTCATCAGGATCAAGTGAACTGGTCACCTCGTTCTCAGAATCCTCCTCAGCATGACTAGGCTCAGCAGGAGCTGGCGAAGAAGAGGCTGGCTCAGGTCAGGAGTAGATGACTCTGGACTAGGACTTGGTTGAACCTTCCACCATTCACCTGGAAGGTTTCTGGTACGTCTGAGATAGCGTGCAGCAATGAGATGCCCAGGAGCAGAATCACCTGCTTCTGAGGAGGGGGAAGAAACAGCACCACAACGACGGGCGCGCTGAGGAGCAGCAGAGGGACCAGCCTGTGGCTCAGAGCGCACAGACTGGGGAGGTGCAGGCGGCACAGGACAAGCCTGAGGAGCTGGTTGGACAGCAGGGCGCACAGAGGGCGCAGGAGTGGATGGTGGTAGTGGGGCTGGGACAGGATCGACTTGGACACTAAGAGGGAGTTGCTGGAGGCGCATCTGGACGAGCAGGCGCATTATCGACAGCAGGAGTAGGTTCCTCCCCCTCAAGTCGAGGCTGTGGCAGCATAGGAAGTGTAGGAGGAGCTGGGGAAGCATCTTCATCGAGTCCAGAGTTCAAGATGAGAGGTGTGTCGGTTGTGGGAGGGACAGAGCGATAAGAAGGTACAGAGGACCAGTTCTTGAGCCCAGGGAAGTACCTCTCGTCGAATACAGCACGTTCAGAGATAACAGTGTGTTTGGTGGCTGGATTGTAGAACTTCCAGCCTTTGTAGTCTGGAGGATAACCAATGAAGATGCACTTCTCAATGTGAGAGCCCAGCTGGCCTCGTTTGTCCTTCTGCACGTGCACATAGGCCAAGCATCCCCAAATCCGAAGATTAGAGACATCCGGCTTGCACTTGAATCACACTTCATAGGGAGTAGTGGTGGGCGCATTAGAAATGGGTACATGGTTCAGGACGTGAACAAGGGCAGCTAGAGTCTCCCCCCAGAATGACAGTGGCAGACCAGCTTCCTGGAGAATAGCAGTGATCCCTTCACCAAGAATACGATTGTAGACTTGGACTTTGCAGTTTCTGCGCTCCTGGGCGCTTTGTACGGCATTTGCCGCGTTTAAGCGCCTTGAGTCGCTCATCCTGCAGCCTGAGACCTCGAGGCAACCTCTAGTTGCTCATTTCAGTCTGCAGGTATGTTGTTGTGTATATTCCTCAATATTGTGCTAGTTGCTCATCTCAGTCTGCAGTCCTGACGTCCTAGGCCCTAGTTTGGTCGAGTTAAGCTCCCAAACTAAGTTCAATCTGCACAAAAAACTATATCAGATTATAGCGCTTTGGAATAACTTTCAAATGATCCAATTTGAATATCAAAAGGTGGAGATTTGGGAAAGTTATGAGTTAGATGGCTTTGGATAACAACCTGAGATTTCAAACTCTGCTTCAAAATTCTATAGCCCACTTTGTAAACATCTCAGCATGTGGTATTATACCTGGCACATGTATTTGAGGTATGCCCATACTATAGGATGTAGTATTGAACATGGTGTAGTGTGTGGCATGATTCCTGACATAATTCCCGACATAATTCCTTCAAAGACAAGAATGATGTATATGTTCATTTGACATGAAAAATAAGTCAGTTGTCATAATAAGCGCTCATAAACACAAAAAACCATGCTGTGTTACTCGTTTAGGCAATTTAGTAACAACTATTGAATTTATTCTTAATGCCCCATGAACTGATGCCATTCTTCAATTTTTCAACCATCAGTAAGTATAAAGTTTATTACTGTTGTTACTGACATAAGTAAACTTACTTATTCATCTCACATATACTCATATTTACACAACAAACATGTTCACTTACTTATCCAGCCCCTACCAGTTACATCATCAAATTTCTCTACTTACCAGTATACAACCTATACAAAGTATAGTAAAGATACAAACTCGACAGAGGGCGGCATGTGGTGCCGCGGGTGCATTAGAAGTATGAGTTAAACTTTATTTTATTCATGATAAAGAGTTCATAAACTAATGTCCCTTTCGTAGACGCACTGGCGCGACGATGACCACACCTCCAACTCCATCTCCTAAGTAAGCTCTATGCAAACGTATTGTAGCATTCTCAAATAGTTTCACACGTAGGAAAAATCCAAAGAAGAGGTGCAGCTGATAAAGTCAATTTATATGTCCTGGACTAACATTTTTATAGGTCTGCCACTCCTTTCTCACCAGAAGCTAACACTGCAGCCGCTGTCAAAGAAGAGGAAGATGTTGACGAGGATGCCTATCAGGCTGAACCAGTCACACCTGTCTGTAGACACAAGTCCAAGCCCAAGTGAGTTGTAATTGGCACCTAATGCCTATTTGATGAATAATAACATATATATACTGGAATGTCTCAGTAGCCTCAAGAATCATGATCTGCCACTTGCCAGCCTTGCTAACCACAAGTTACTTTTCAATGAGTGATTCAATGAATCATTCAATGATTATTCACTGAGTGATTCAGTGAATGATTTACTGTATCATTCATTGTATTATTTGCTGTGTGGTCTAGGAGAGTGTCCTTTTTAAAGAGCAAAGAGAGGAGATTGGGCACCTATATTCAAAGCTTAGTCCATCACCAAAGTCCCTCATTTAGTATGATGTGACTAGTTATGTGCGGCTGAGAATAATACTGAAGAATGTGATTTCCAAACTGGTGTTGCCACAATTTTTCAGATCAATGTGACATTTGCAAGTACTTGTTTTGCAAACGACTACTGTGTGTACACCCGTTGATCTCAGAAAAATTGTCAGATTGGGCAATCACATCATATTTGGTCCTCATCTGTTTAACTCAATGTCAAATTTGAAGAGATCACTGAAAAGCATCTTTTTGTTGTTGTTGTTGCAATCAAGAAGAGGCCGTGTGTTGAATGTGATGACAGAACAGTGTTGTCATATTCAAAAAGGAGGATGTCGCAAAATTCTGAGTAGACAGTATCTATGGTGCTGTCTGCATTCTCTATAGTCATGATAGTTCAGTCTACTCCGTGTTACACAGAGAATGCAACAAGATGTCTGACTTGCCTCATTGTTCTCTTCAAGTTGGGTGAGAGTCGGCCTCTTCCTTCTTGATTTTGCTAACAATTCAGATGACCAAAAATTCAGATGACCAAACGACAACTGGCAGTAGCCTGTTGAAAAAAGCAAGCAGTCAAGTAAACTCGGATGAGAGAGTCAGGGATATGATCTAAATACAGCAGATGTGTGAAGTACAGTAAATGTTGGTTGAAGTAGTGGTATTGGTGTGAGTGAGTGTTCAGATTCGTTAGATGTAACATAGCATGACAGAACTGTGCTGTATAGCCACGATGGTAGACAGGTCGTCGTCAAGTTCATAGACAGGTTTGTAGATGCAACATAATATTGCAATCACATAGCATGATGTTTATACTTGAGGTAAGTTTGTAAGTACTATTAGTTAAATATGAAGCTGTTTCTACATGAGATAATAGTGCTCATCTGATTAGCAAAAATAATACAATCTGACTTCTTAAAGGTTCAATATACATAAACTGTATTACTATAAATGCTATTATACTATGTCTCAAAGTATTTCTAAATATGTATAAGTGTACTACCAGAGTAAGCAAGATCAATTTTCAAGTAATAAGTATAATAAAATTTTATGTTCAAAAAATAAAAAATCATTTTGATTAATGTCAAGAGTAAATCTAAGTATTGTGCTATATAAGTGTGAGAGTATTACTAAAGCAAACAACATTCATAATTTTAGTAATGGCAATAACAAACTTTAATTTACCGCAAATTCAAAAGATAAAAGCTTTGACAATTTTGGTTGATATTTCAATTGAGTATGAATATATAAAATTACTATAGTAAGCAATGGAGCAGTTGGGAAAAGATAAATTTTGCACTCCAATATGTGAGACTTATGTTCAAGTAGATTTCTAATTACTGATATATGAAAGTTTTGATGATGCTTACTCAAAAAATATGACATCACCACTATCACAATGCTAAAATTTGATTGTGAGGAATTAGTCAGAAAATAAATAGTACTCAAAAACAGTATATTTTCTACCTGTCAGCCTACTCAATTCTAGTAGATACTTAGACTACTACTAAAAATACTACTTAAGTGAGTATACATTTATTGATTCATAACATTTGATATATCTAGAGTACAATGAAAGACTTAACTAAAATAGGAATACAACTGCAATGAGAGTAGGTATTACTGCTTACTTCAGTAACAAAGTTAACAAAATTTGTTAATAAAATTTAACTAATTCTGATTAAGATACTGAACTTCTACCATTGTAATATTGACATTTGATGATGTAGAACAGGTTAAAATACTGAGAAAATGTATCCTTGTCGCTTGCCGGCCTGCTCAAAACAAGTTTGTTACCCACTGTATTGGTAATATTAGACACTGAGGAACTACTCATGTTACTTTCATAGTTGCATAGTTGTCCAAAGCGCTAGCTCGCACTGAAACAATTCTTCTTTGTACATCAGGAATGTGAACTTTGATGGCTCCTCTGCCCGAGCGACATGCAAAAAAAGACAGCCGAAGAATTGCTGAGGAGCAAGCTTTTTTGACCTCACAGTGCAGATGTCAGAATTTCTGCTATCGTTCACGATCCCTAAGGTACGAAAAAGAATCGTTCCAGTGCGAGCTACCGCTTTGGACAACTGCAAGATGTAACGCGAGTGGTTACTCAGCGTCTAATTCTGCCAATACAATGGATAACAAATTCATTAGCTTTTGCTTGTAGTTGGGCACTTTTTTAATGTCAAACAGTTTTCGATTTTTTGATGGCCATCACACAACTGATCTACACAAAACCTATATAAAATTGTAGCCCTTGGAAATACCTTTCCAACTGTTTAACTTTCATTCTAAAAGGTGAAGATTTGAGGGAGTTATGAGCTGGATGGCTTTGATTGATGACCTGAAAATTCAAACTCCGCTTCAAAATTTTATAGGCACTTTATAAGCAGCTCAAACATATAGTATTACACACTGCACATGTGTTTGAAGTAAGCCCATATATAAGATGTAATATCGGACATGGTGTAATGTGCAGCATGATACATGGCATGATTCCTAGCATGATTTCTGGCATGATTTCTGGCATGATTCCTGACACAATTTCTAAAAGACAAGGATAGCCCACTAGCTATATACTCAATGTTATAAGCATGTAAGCAGGTATGTAGATGGCTAGAAATTGATGAGATCAATAGAACAGTTCTAGTTAGACTATGGTCTGATACAAATTCAGAGAGCAACTAAAAATATGACCAAACCAGTTTATAATCAAAGCTATGTATTTTGGCCATATAGAGTATATTGACAAGCTGAAAAGTAAGTTGTACTGATATGTTGGGCAGAAAACAAGATACAATTTTTTTTTCCATTTCCTCCTGACCCAATACGTGTATGATTCAAAGTTTGTACCTGTTTATGCCTTATAAATGTACCTCATGAGCATCATAGCATATTATATGGTATGACGTAATATATTCTGATTTTTCCAAATTTTATTGATGCACTTTCAGGCTTGAAAGAAAGATGCAAAAAGTGACACCCACAGGATTGAAACTGGTGACCTTGATAGTAAACATGCACAAATAGAGCCTGGCCCACCTACTAAGAGGATATCACGAGAATTTGAAAACTGGTGTGGACTGGACAGCGCCAGTTTTCAAAATGGCATCATTAGCAATGTGTCAGCACATTCATAACCTATGATATAAAAATATTCAAAAACATTAAAACAATTTGAAATTGGTACTGGGCGGCTTTCAGGCGTAAGAATGAGTGCTGGAAGGCTCATTAGAGTATGTAAGAATGGGTAAGACTTACTTCTTTGTATATGTTGTATACTAGTAAGTAGAGAAATTTGATAACAAAACTAGTAAATGCTTAATGAGTAAGTAGATGTGTTTACTGTGTACATATGAGTATATATGAGATGAATAGGATATTAGTACATTTCAGTAGCCTCAGGAATCGTTTGCTGGCCTTGCTAACTACAAGTAAAAAAAAGCTTTTTGTTTTGTGAATATGTGTCAGGTCACCATGGCACTACTATGGGTTTGTTATATCGTACCTAATACATAGTAATAGCTGACTCAGTACCATCTACTCTATTTACACCCTGTTACTCAAAGCTCTGTTGCAATGTTATCTATAATTTAGTCTGTAAGTTACCATGTCTGCTCACACTCTTTTCTCTGAAAGTTCCAAATCTGGTAAGTCTACATGATATACCCTCAGTGCAATTAGGAATAACTCTGCAGACCAGGGGTGAAGCCTTCATAAGTTAGCAAACACTTTGTTTCAAAGCTTTGGAGCCTCCAATCTGTTTTGAATGTAATACGTGAGGAACTAGACGCTTTGATAAATGCCAACATCACTCTCCTTAAGTCTTTGACCTGATAAGCCACTTCAACCCCCAACAACGACACACTTTCGATTTCCTCTGGAGAATAGATTTAGTCAGAAAGCAACAGATATTCATTTCAAAGCGTACAGGACACCAATGAAACTTCAGTGAACGGGTGAAGCTCGTTGCATAGAAGTCCAACTAACACAGTTATAGAGTGGGTCCTAGTAAGTTCTATGGTCATGCTTATGATTGCTCTCGCTGCTTATAGTTTACCTGTTTCTGGTTACTAGTGAACTCACTGACAGTTAGGAAGATGTTGAGATAATGCTCAAACAGTTGCCTAATAGAGCAACTCACTGTATTCAATGCTTACCATTCAGTTCAACCATTTTAAACCTCTCTGACAAAAGTGATTATGGAGAACAAGTCTGAGAGATTAGTAACAGCTACAAAAGAAGTTGTGGCCATTGAGTTATTGCTCAGCAATGATAATGTGATTCTATACAACTATGAACAAGAACTCATAATCAGAAGACATGTTGGTAAGCCTGTAAAGGCAGGGCAGAGTTTGTTAGATCAACTGAACAAAGAGAAAGGTCGTCTTGGTGATGAACATTTTGCCGTAATCACAACAAGTCATGCAAAGTGCATGGTCCTCTTCTTTTGTATATCAAAGATTTCTTTGGTTCTTCTTTCAAATTTTTGCAGAGTTAACTCTAATTTGTACCATATAGTAATGTTGCAGCTTTGGCAGAGAACTGGCATAGTGCTTGAATATGCATATATACGTTGTCGCAGTGAAAATATATCTGATTTGAATCACCTTTTGGTGAAACAGTTTTGATGCTCGCCCCTTGGAGTTTAAACTATTTTACAAAGTTATTGCTTTGATGCTTCTTATAGTAACATATAATGAGGTCTATGTTTGATTGTTTTACTATAGTCACAAATTTATCAAAACTCAGGAATCGTTTCTTGCCACTTGATGGCCTCACTCTCACAAGTGAGAGTTTAGGTCGTTATCCAAAGCCATCCAGCTCATAACTTCCTCAAATCTCCACCTTTTGATATGACAGTTGGATCATTTGAAAGGTATTCTCAAGGGCTACAATCTGATGTAGGTTCTGTGTGGAATGCATGTGTGATGGCCCCTAAGAGAATCAAAAACTGTTTGAGCCCAAAAAAACGCCTAACTACATGCAAAGCTAATGAATTTGTTACCCACTGTATTAGCAGAATTAGACACTGAGGAGCCACTTGTGTTACATGTCGCAGTTGTCCAAAGCGCTAGCTTGCACTGAAACGAAGATCTAAACAATGTGTACAAAGTGCGTACAAAGAAAATAATCTTCCTATCAAGGACAAGGATCATGAAGGCATTAGCCTTTTGACTCAACAAGTTAAGAAGCTGTGACTCACGGTGGGTGTCACGAAACTGGTGGGCAACACTGTAACCTGGTGAATGAGCGGGGAACAGAGGTGTCCTAACGGATACAGGCATAGTTAGACGAGAAGGAATCTACCCACTCACAGGGTAGTCGTTCAAAGGTGTGCGAGTCCTCTTGAATTCCCAAATCATCTTCCTTCGCACTCTGGCGAGGAAACAATGTTAGGAGTAGTAAAAGAGTGAATATTCCGTATGCCACGAGGGCCAAGGGCGTCAAGTATAAGTACAAATGCTGAGTTACATGCAGTAGCCTCATGCATTATCAGCATGGACACCAATCTAATCGCGCATTGGACCGAGCCACATGAGATCTCTCTCACTGTGACCGAGGTTCGACGTGCCCAAATGACTAAAAAATGTTAAATAAAAAGAGAAAAATACAGGTACTCGGTTACAGAAGCGCACCACAAAGAAGACTTGTTGCGAAGGGCAGGGGCGCAGGGCCTCTAATATTACTAAGCTTTCAGAGAGAACTAACAGTGATTCAGATGAAGAATAGGCCAGGCTACAGAGGTATGAAGGTCTTGCACTTGTTAATGAAAAGTTTCAACTTATTGCACCTGTTGAGCAGCATGGCAAATCAAGTCACATGTGTGTCAGAAATCTTTGTTTTAAGAACTCCAACTGGTTTGATAATAATGTCACAACCTCTGAAGACAACAATGAAGGCACAGATTAATTTATTTACTTCTATCCATGTAACTACAACACATAGAACAATGTCGCAGGCCTGAAAATCTGTAGCGAAGTCACAAGAGAGTGAGAGGCTGGTGACATGAGACAGTTAGAACGTAGAGGTGAGGATAACACATATGTGATGTATGCTATGCTCTATGCATGTTAGAGTGCAGTAACAGAATGCAACATATGTACTGAAGATGGTGGCCCCAAAGAACGGCGTGATGGCCAATTTCCCAGGCAGACTCGCATTGCCACTGTACATAAACCTTGGCCAGTGCAACACAAAACAGTCTTCGACTTCTGTACTGTAGAGTGTCATAAGAAAGGTGACAGCGAAGTGTTTACGGAGTGCAAGAACCTCAAGCAGCTGAAGCTGCACTTCGTACACCGGATAACCTCTAAATTTTTACTTGCGAATACTGTCAAAGCATCATCCTTTCTAGTCCCCTTGAATCTCACATAACCTGTGTCCACCACTACTTGTGCCTTGTGCGAGGCCTTCTTGGGAAGAAGAACAGGAAACTGTGTATCAACCACGTCTTGAGCTCCCATGGGGTAATCGTGAGCGAGGAACTCCCATCTCTGTCACTTCCCCTCACTGCCCCCATCTCAGCATTGGACATCCAATGTGCTCAAAACGCTAACTTTGGTGATGTCACTCTCTCAGATCTTCACTTGTGGTTAGCAAGGCCAGCAAGCGGCAGATCTCAATTCCTAAGGCTACTAAAATGTACCAATATATATAATAAGTTATGATGATCATACAAGTTGTTATTTATCAAATGAGCCATTTAGTAACACTGATTTGAAATAATACACACTTGATCTCAATAAAAATGTAATACATTAGTATTAGAAATTAGCTGCGCTACAAAATTATTTTTGTTGCTGCAGAAGGTATTTGATTCGATAAAGCAATATTCAGAATAGAACAAAGTTCAACTTATACGTATGTTACTTTGTAATACAAAGTAAAGTTCAAAGATTATTCAACCTGTACTATGGTACTAATATTTTTGCTATATCTTTTTAACCACAGAAGATATTGGAATTCTGAGATCATACTCAGAAGTCTAGTTAAAATATAATCCCATCAAGCTATATATTAATTTTGACATCAAAATACATTGATGTCATATTATGTTGCTCAAAATAAGCAATCAAAAAGAATCAGAAATGAGAGAACGGCCTCTTTAGGCAATTTAATGATGTCTATTAGCTATAACAGTCATTGAAGCAATAGATAACTATGAAATTTGCGGTCAGCAAGGCCGGCAAGTGGCAAATCATGATTAAGATAAAACTTAACTCATATCCATGTCACTATGTAATACAAAGCAAAGTTCACAGATTATTCAACCTGTACAACAGAACTAATATTTTCTCTAAATCTTTCGAGCAATAGAAGATATTGAATTTTTCAGATCATATTCAGAACTCTGGGTAAAATACGATCCCGGCAAGATATGTATTAATTTTGATATCAAAATACATTGATGTCATGTTATGTCATTCAAAAGAAGCAAAATATAAAATAAACGCTCAAAAAGAATAAGAAATGAGGGAATTGCCTTTTTAGGCAATTTAATAATGTCTATCTATTAGTTACAGCAATCATTGAAGCAATAGAAAATTGTAAACGTAAAAGTGTTTTTCAATTGCAGCAAGTCAAAGTTTGTTACTCTAGTTACACAATTGAGTAACTTTAATCAATATATTGATACAATTATTATAGTGTTTTATTTCTCAAAGTTTTTGAATTTTGAAATTTGAGTAAGCAAACTTTTCTTACTATTGTTATTGCAGTAAGCAGCTTTTGTTACCACTATAATGTCTCTCAAAACACTCTAGATATTAGTGAAAGTGTTCAAACTTCTCAGTTTTTGTAAAGATTTACTTCATATCTTTTGAAATATTCTGCCTATCAAAATTCTGAGCTCAAATTCAGAATCCTAGGGAAAGTTCAGTCGAGATGATGTCACCTCGGGCAAAAGCTGATTGGAGAGCACCTGAAATCCGTGAGGAAAACATCGATTCACACACCTAACAGTCTGAAAGTTAAATAAACTACCAGTTAAATGGACGTTTATAGCCGGTCGGAAACTTACGATGTTAGAGGGTTGATTTGGTAACCTACACAGAAAGGGAAAATCCGCTGATTATCACACCCTTTTGGCGGTTTTGCGATTGTCAGAAAAGCCCTGACGAGTTTACCCATCCACCAATAGACAAAGCGCAGATTAGTTTTTCTTTGTGCGCGCTGAGAAACCATCAGATTGGTTACCTATCTCAAAATCCAGTCCGCCTCGAAAAGGTGCCTATGTGATTACCTCTTTGCGCGGTGCGAAACGACGCCTTTGTTAAACAAATCAATCGTTTTCATTGCGTCTGAGCGTATCACTTTTCGACGTCGGATTTCTTTCCTGAAAGGGACCAATTCCATCAATTTTGACATGTGCTAATAATTTATATCATCTGGCGCAAGAAAATGGCCAGATAATGGGTAGATAGTTTACCTCTCCACTCGAAATAAATCTGCTGGCTGGGCGTGTGAATTGATGCATTTCTCACGGATTTCAGGCACTCTCCAATCAGCTTTTTCCCGAGGTGTGTATATATCCATTTTACATCAAAATATGTTGATATCATATCATCTGCATCAAAAACTGATCAATTGTCAGAATAAATGCCCATAAACGCAAACAACATACTGTGTTACTCCTTTAGGCAATTTAGTAACAACTATCAAACTTACTCTTAATGTCATGTGAACTGATGCAATTTTTCATTTTTTCAACTATCAGTAAGTATAAAGTTTGTTACTATTGTTACTGAAGTAAGTAAACTTACTTACCACTTTGTTACCCTCATTCATCTCACATGTACTCATATTTACACAGTCAACACATCTACTTACCCGTCAAGCACTTACCAGTTATGTTATCAAATTTCTCTACTTACCGATATAGATCCTATACAAAGTATAGTAAGTAAGTCTTACCTATCATTACATACTCTAATCAGTCTCCCAGCACTCATTCTTACACCAGAAAGCCGCCCAGTACCAATTTCAAATATATTTTGATATTTTTGAATATTTTTATATCATAGGTTATGAATGTGCTGACACATTGCTAATGATGCCATTTTGAAAACTGGCGCCGTCCGGTCAGCACCAGTTTCCAAATTCTCGTCATATCCTCTTAGTAGGTGGGCCAGGCTCTATTTGTGCATGTTTACTATGTTTCAAGTATGGAAATCCCAAGGTCACCAGTTCCAATCCTGTGGGTGTCACTTTTTGCATCTTTCTTTCAAGCCTGAAAGTGCATCAATAAAATTTGGAAAAATCGGAATATATTACGTCATACCGTATAATATGCTATGATGCTCATGAGGTACATTTATAAGGCATAAACAGGTACAAACTTTGAATCATACACAAATTTAGTTAGGAGGAAAGGGAAACAAATTGTATCTTGTTTTCTACCCAACATATCAGTACAATTTCCTTTCCAGCTTGTCAATATACTCTATATGGCTAAAATACATAGCTCTGATTATTGCCATCAAAGTCTATAATTGGTTATAAATTGATTCAATCATATTTTAGTTGGTCTCTGGATTTGTATCAAACTATGGGCTAATCAAAATTATTCTATGGATCTCATCAATTTCTGATGACCTACATACCTACTGATGTGGTTAGAGTATTAATAGTAATATTGCTAGTGAGCTGGTTTTGAATTCATACGACATCCTCGTCCTTTGAGAAATCATGCTACACATTACACCATGCCCGATACTACATTTTATAGTATGGGCTTACTTCAAATACATGCACAGTGTGTAATACTACATGCTTGAACTGCTTACAAAGTGCCTATAAAAATTTGAAGCGGAGTTTGAAACTTCAGGGCGTCAATCAAAGCCATCCAGCTCATAACTTCCTCAAATCTCCACCTTCTGATATGAAAGTTAAATCATTTGAAAGGTCTTCTCAACGGCTATAATCTGATGTAATTCTTGTGTAGAATGAATGTGTTATAGCTTCTACAAAAATTAAAAACAGTTTGACATGCAAAAAGTGCCCAACTACAAGCAAAAGCTAATGAATTGGTTACCTACCGTATTGGTGAAATTAGACACTGAGGAACCACTCACGTTGACACGCTCAACATACGCCACGCCTCCTCAGAACTCTAACAGCTTCTTTTCGACTTCTCAGAAGCCCTGGGCATAGTCCTGCGCGGACTTGGGCACGTTCGAGTGCCCGTGGTCAAGCCTCGGCCCCAGCCTCGAACCTCGGTCAATGACGTCTCTTTCAGCACCCGCTCGCCCGACTCTGTTACCGTTTTTGGTCTACCCCGCCTATACACACCACCTTCCCGCCTCTCTTCCCGTGCTAATCGACTAGCCTACTTGTGCACAAGGCTCCTTGCGTTAACTCGACCAAGACTTCCACACTATCGATGTTCGGCATTGGCTGCTTGGCTCCCTCGGCCTTGCGTTCCCTTAGACGAGTCCTCAGGTGCACTGCGCCGATGCGCCACTAGCCTTGAGGCTCACACCCCCGATGTCGCGGAGTTTCTCTGTCACCTCTCTTTGTGTTCATTATTATTCTCATCTTCCTCCCTCCCTTGTCCTATTCGACCTTGCCTTCCTCCTGTCCTACTCTATCGTGCTCTTAGGACACTTGTGTGGAGCAGGCCGGCAAGCGGCAGGATACGATTCCTGAAACTCATCATGTGAAATTATAACTCATTGTAAGTAGGCCAGCAAGCGGCAAAAATACAATTGCAAGTATTGAATCGGTTCTATATTTTCAAATACAATAAGATAAATTTCAGTATTTATAATACTTATATAGATACTGGAATTGACTCTGCAAGATTCAGATATCTAGTGGTACATTTCTATCTGATATTGATTATACTTGAAACTAAATAAGAATAATCTATCTCTTAGATTCTCAACAAGTTGAATTTGATTAACATGTTTTGTTGCACAAGTAGGTGATACTACTTATCTTCATTACAATCCCATGCTCATCCTAGTTAAATGCTCTATCTTACTATAGATATAAATTAAAGTCACAAGTAACATTATAAGTTCTATTATTAGTAAATTATATTTTGTTTTATTATGTACTTGAGTAACAAACATACAGTCAGGTAATACTTTCAAATTTACTTGGCTTACTATCTAAGTACATGTCTGAGACTACTTCAATAAGTTTATATTGACTGTACACAAAAAGCATTCATTCATATTAAGAATATTGCAATCAAGTCTAATATGATTTGAGCTATGTTTGAGCTAATGTAAGCATAATAAGGCTAAAGCATAGATAGACACCTCAAACATTGCCTGGCTATGAATCAACCTCATTTGTATTACATTATTTGTAAAGTGCCCAATTCAAATGCTACCCAAGGAAAATTCTTTTCAGATTCAAATGATACTTGTTTTAATTCAGAAAAGAAAAATAGTCAGCAAATCAAAGTATACCAAAGACCACTGATCAATAATTCAATATACACTAGTTCATTAAATTGCATAGCACTTAAGTGATTATCAATAAGTCTCTCAGCTATATTTTCAGATATTTGATATATTACCATATTTAGACATTGTTTGATTGACATCAAATTCTACCCAAGCATACTTCTCATGTTCTAGGTTGCTATGCTCAAATTTTGTATGAATCTATACAAGGGTTCAAGAGATATCTGAAGATCAATGCTAGATCTGTCCAGATCTAACATTGATTGCCATTTTGTGCAAGATCCAATCATCAGTATGACATAATTCTTATAGATTCATGATTCCCCAAGTCTATAGATCATACCTAAACAAAGTTATCATTAGCCAATCAGAGGCCACCATCAATTTGATGTCCCATCACAACTGTGCAAATGATTATATAAGCGCCAAATAAGCGCCCATTATCAATATTTGATCGCATTCCCTATTATGATAGGTAGCTGGCTCTTTTTGTTCTATTACATCAGCAATTTTACGCATGTAGTTGGCTGAACCAGTCTTGAGCCAACCTGATATGCAATTGTGTTTATGTAATGACTTTGGCTGAATTCTACCTCTGTCACTTCTGGGCGCTAGTTCGTGTTATCATAAAAGGCAACAGTTTCCCACGGATGGAACATGAAAGTTACATGTCGCCAGCACAGCGCACAAGTGCGCACTGGAAACGATTCAACTTCGTTCCTCAGGAATCGTAAATTTTCTTAGTAACCTTCCTCGCTTGTTACTCTCTCGGCCCTCCCTTGGCGTGTTTCACCCGACGTTCCTTGGCATATTTTCCGTTACATGCTCGGCCCTTCGTCTTACTCATTCTCGTTTCTCGGCCAAAGCCTTACCTTTGTCGTTCTGTCGTTTCCTTCTCTGCTAGACTTATACAGACAGACATTGGCCTCGGACACATATAAATAGGGCATATATGTGTAGAGTAGCAACAAGCAATCTACGCCGCACATTTCACCCTCAAACTTCGCGCTCTCAGCTTGACTTCACTGTGTCCGACTTTCCCCAGCGTCCCTCTGTGTTACTTGCGAATACCCTGTGTCTGTGTTGCATCCTTTGCATTTATTATTGTTCCTTTGCATCTGTACCCATTTACCCACCTTCCACAGTGTTCTTGCTCAGCTCGAACCTACCTTAGACGACAGGATTAGTTGTCTGAGAGGTTCAGCCAAGGTCTTGTTGCGTTGCAGGCGGTGTTGCACGAGTATTAGTAGGACGTATACGGGTAGCTCTTGCTGCTTGGCCCTGCTGTTGATTGTTCAGTTGTTCGGCCTCGGATTACTCAGTGTTGCACACCCCTTAAGCTTGTCTTAGGGTCAGACAGATATTTATACCTAGTGTTGCGACGTTGTCGGTCAAGCTTGGGACTCAGAGGCCCTTGCATTTCTCGTACACCCCCTCGCTCTCGGCCGGTGACACGTGGCTGAACGGCTGCACGTTCCAGACTCCTGAAATCGGCATTTTTCGCTCGATCCGTCGTCATCGCGGAACCTCGTATACGTTCGTCGCAGAACCCTTCGAACCGCGGAACTCTGTCGTCACGGAACGTCTGCCTGTACCCTCATCCCTTCCTCGTGACCTCCCGGATCGCTCTACTCGTCACGGATCTTCAAATTAACGACGGGACCCTGGCAACCACGGACGACCATGTGCTTCCCCTCGGACAACCGACACATCGCTCCCGTTCGGACCACGGACGACCCTCTTCGGTGCTATCGGGCGAACAAGAATAGCTGCCTGTCAAATTGGTTGCTAGCGCCCTTAGCCTCGTGCTCGCAACTCCCGACGACTGCCCCTTTGGACCATATGACCACCGCTCCACCTCCCGCCTTGGCGCCCGTTACCCTTGTCTTCCCATTCGCTGTTACCCTCTCCCTCACATGATTCTTTATTTTCCCCGCTTCCCATTCGTCCATGTCCGCGTTCCGCGCTGCACTATCCTTTCCGTCTCTCCCCGACGTACCTGTTTCATGCTATATTTTATCTTCTGACTCATTTCTTGGCACGGATCGTGTCATCTCTCCTTACACTCACTTAGTCACCCACGGACAATATTTCTCTAAGTTCGATTTTGCTTATGGACGTTCTACCGTATATAAAGAGGCCTGTACTCGTAGGATAGGGACAAGAAATCCACCCGCTACAGTTTACCCCTCAAACTTGCGTCCGGAACTCCTTCACGACCTCTAAACTCTCTCTACCAAAACCCTTTACTGCGACTTTGCGACTCTGCGTTTACTGCGACTGCGTTATACTGCGTTTGCGACTGCGACTGCGACTGCGTTACTGTGTTCTCCTTTGCGACTTTGCGTGTTCCGTTTCCGTGCGTCCGATCCGTGCGTACGGTCTGCGTTCCGTCCTACCTTCCTCGGATCTCGTAGTCCTGTTGTACCCCCGGACTGTGTTAGAGTCTTCCGTGGTTTCTTGGTGCTTGCGCGTGGTTGCGACCAGTCTTAGTAGGACGTACACTTCTGTCTACGGACGGAAGGCCCTGCTGTGTGTGTCACGATTGTCGTTCCGGTTCCGTCTCTAGCAGCCACACTTGACCTAGTGTTGAGTTCGGATTGACTACCTCTGCGTTGCGGTGTCGGTTGTTGGTTAGTCAGTCTTGGGACTCAGAGACCCTCGCACTACTACACACTTCCTCACTCATCGCAGGCCACGTTATCGCTCCGTTCCGGGGTTAGGTGGTCTGTAGGTTCTTGTCTCTTATCCGAGCGCGGCCTGGTGTCTCACCGGACCACGTTATTGCTCCTATATTGGGGTTAGGTGGTTTGGTAGGTTCGTCCTTTGTCTGAGTGCGGCTTGGTGTCTCAACGTTACATCTCACAGTTGTCCAAAGCGCTAGCTCGCACTGGAACAATTCTTCTTTGTACCTTAGGAATTGTGAATAAGTACATGCTTTTGCTTGATAACAAACACTCAATAAATCAATATTATTTATACAAGTGCACCTACCCTCAAGAGCTTTGTCTTCCATATTCTCATCTTTGTCTGCAATGGCTGCTGTCGTCTCCCCCACTGTTCTTTTCTTACAAGAACTTGTGGTTAGCAAGGCCGGCAAGCGGCAGATCACGATTCCTGAGGCTACTGGGATGCACCAATATATATAATAAGTTACAGTGATCATATGAGTTGTTATCTATCAGATAGACATTTAAAAACACTATTTTGAAACAAGACACACTTGATCTAAATACAATAGTATACATTAATATTAGAAATTAGTCGAGATCATATTCAGAAGGTACGTATTGATTTTGACATCAAAATACATTGATGTCATGTTATGCTATTCAAAAGAAGCAAAATATTTAAATAAGCACGCAAGAAAAATAGGAAATGAGAGAATTGCCTTTTTAGGCAATATAATAATGTATATTAGCTATAACAATCATTCAAGCAATAGAAAACTATCAATATGAAAGTGTTTCTTATCTGCAGCAAGTCAAAGTTTGTTACTCTAGTTACACAGTTATTTTAGTGTTTTATTTGAAATTTGAGTAAGCAAAGTTTTCTTACTTTTGTTATTGCAGTAAGTAAACTCTGTTACCACTGTAATGTCTTTCAAAACACTCCAGATATTACTGAAAATATTTAAACTCCCAACTTTTACGCACACTTTCTTCATATCTTTTGAAGTACTCTGCCTATGGAAATTCTGAGCTCAAATTCAGAATCCTGGGGAAAATTCGGTCCAGATGACATATATATCCATTTTACATCAAAATATATTGATGTCATGTGATCTGCATCAAAAACGGGCCAATTGTCAAATTAAGCGCCCATGAACGCAAACAACACACTGTGTTACCCCTTTAGGCCATTTAGTAACAACTATCCAATCTACTCTTGATGTTCTATGAACTGATGCAATTTTTCAATTTTTCAACTATCAGTAAGTATCAGGTTTGTTATTTGTGTTACTGACATAAGTAAACTTACTTACCTCTTGACTATTTCTATTTATCTCATATATACTTATATGTACACAGTAAACACATTCACTCACTTATCAAGCACCTACCAGTTACGTCATCAAGTTTCTTTACTTACTGGCATAGAGCCTATACAATGTATAGTAAGAACCACATGTTACATGTCGCAGTTGTCCAAAGCACTATCACGCATTGAAACAATTCTTCTCCGTACCTCAGGGATTGTGAACAATCAAGTAACTTTAATCAACACATTGACACAATTATTATGATGTTTTATTCATCAAAGTTTTTGAATTTTGAAATATGAGTAAGCAAAGTTTTATTACTTTTGTTATTGCAGTAAGTAACCTCTATTACCATTGTAATGTCTTTCCAAACACTTCACATATTACTGAAACTGTTCAAACTTCCAACTTTTGTGAACATTCTCTTCATATCTTTTGAAATATTCCTCCTATCAAAATTCTGAGGTCAAATTCAGAATCCTGGGGAAAATTCGGTCCAGATGACATATATATCCATTTTACATCAAAATATATTGATGTCATGTGATCTGCATCAAAAACGGGCCAATTGTCAAATTAAGCGCCCATATATGTAAACAACATGCTGTGTTACTCCTTTAGGCAATTTAGTAACACCTACTCTTGATGTTCTCTGAACTGATGCAATTTTTCAATTTTTCAACTATCAGTAAGTATAAAGTTTGTTACTGTTGTTATCGAAGTAAGCAAACTTATTTACCGCTTTGTTACCCCTATTCATCTCATATATACTCATATTTACACAGTAAACACATCTACTTACTCATCAAGCACCTACCAGTTACGTCATCAAGTTTTTTTACTTACTGGCCCAGAGCCTATACAAAGTGTAGTAAGTAAGTCTTACCCATCATTACATACTCTAATGAGCCTCCTAGCACTCATTGTTACGCTATAAAGCCCCCCAACATCCATTTTCAAATATATTTTCATGTATTTAAATATTTTTATATCATAGGTTATGAATGTGCTGACACATTGCTAATGATGCCATTTTGGAAACTGGCGCTGACCGGTCAGCGCCAGTTTCCAAATTCTCGTGATATCCTCTTAGTAGGTGGACCGGGCTCTATTTGTGCATGTTTACTATGTTTCAAATATGGAAATCCAAAGGTCACCGGTTCCAATCCTGTAGGTGCCACTTTTGCATCCTTCTTTCAAGGCTGAAAGTGCATCAATAAAATTCGGAAAAATCAGAATATATTATGTCATACCCTCTGATATATCATGATGCTTGTGCATTACATTTATAAACACATAAATAGGTAAAAACTTTGAATCATGCACACATTTGGTTAGGAGGAAAAGAGAAAAAAATCATATCTTGTTTTCTACCAAACATATCATCACAATTTCTCTCCCAGCTCGTCAATATACTCTATAGGGCCAGGATGCATGGCCCTGATCATTGTAATCAAAGTCTATTACTTGTTCTAGACTGGTTTGGTCGTATTTTTAGTTTCTCTCTGTGTACTTGTATCAAACTGTAGTCTGACCAGGACTGTTCTATTGACCTCATCAATTTCTGGCCACCTACATACCTGCTGACATGTTGATAGCATTAAGCATATAGCCAGTGGGCTAATTTTGAATTTATATGTCATTCTCATCTTTTAAGGAATCATGTTAGGAATCATGTTAGGAATCATGCCAGGAATCATGCCATGCATCATGCCACGCATGACACCATGTCATATAGTATGGGCTTACTTCAAATAGATGTACCGAGTGTAATACTACGTGCTTGAGATATTTACAAGGTGGCTATAAAATTTTGAAGCGGAGTTTGAAATCTCAGGTTGTCATCCAAAGCCATCCAGCCCATAACTTCCTCAAATCTCCACGTTTTGATATGAAAGTTGGATCATTCGAGAGGTCTTCTCAAGGGCTATAATCTGATGTAGTTTTTGTGCAGGTTGAATATGTGATGGCTCCTGCAAAAATCGAAAACTGTTTGACATCAAAAAAGCGCCCAACTACAAGCAAAAGCTAATGAATTTGTTATTCAGTGTATTGGCAGAATTAGACGCTGAGGGACCACTCGCGTTACATCTCGCAGTTGTCCAAAGTGCTAGGTCGCACTGGAACGATTCTTCTTCGTACCTCAGGAATCGTGAATCTTCTAATGCTAAGTGCTCACGCATTGCTATTTCCCCTTCCCTTCCAGCTGCCAATCCCGAGCTGTATCACCTCTCTACTGCTGGATCCTTGCCTATGGAGGGGAAACAGCCTTCTTCTGCACCTCCTGCAAAAAAAAACCATGTGAACAAAGACAGCCGCTGCAAAGAAGAAGGATGATAGTGATGCTGGTCAGGTTTCTACTCGTTGTTCTGCTTGTAGTATGTGACACATGTACTATATTTTCAGTTTGTCATTTTTTCATATCATTCTAGCACAAATAACACCTAGTATTTACACAGGAGCCATGTGCAAATGAAAAATAGTATGATGAAGCTAGCCTCCGGGGATGCTAAGGTATTGTATATATTTATAGAAGTATACTGGTATATGTCACTATTATGGATCAGTTGGTATAGTACTCTATAGTAGTGCAAGCGTAAAGCAGATAAGTTGAGTAAGACAGAGGGTTTGAATTCTTCAGTGTTCTCCTTCTAAAAAGGCAATAAACTGGTTACCCTCAAGTAAGAGAAGTAGAAGTAACTAATAACAATGGTAATGGGATTAATATAAGATAAGATATAAGAGAAAGTCAGGTAAGACAAGAATGTGAAGTACAATATAACAAGAAGGGTCAGTAGAGTCAGGTAAGCAATACTACAAAGGTGCAGTAAGTAAAGTAAGTAAAGTATGAAAGTAAACTAGATAGTAAGTAAGCAAGGTAGATAATGAACTGAACGAAGATCTGTTACCTTGAGATCTGTACATCGGAAGGAATCTGAAAGCACAGGTTGCTTTTTGAGACACCTCGAGAAGAGAATAGTCTGCCCCCTGAAGGCATCTAGATAAGGTGCGTGCTCCTGTAGATAAGACCTTCACAAGAAGCCTCCAGTTGATGACCCTTCGTATTTGAATAGCATCTCGATCAAATTGTTTCTTCTGACATGCCTACTGATCTGGCATCTGGCACAAAACATCTGAAGGCAATGAGATTCCTCATGAGGCACTAAAAGATTTTCCGAGATTCACTTTGTATTATTACCTCTGTCCCTCCATGTCAACTCTGTCCTCTGACCGGAGTCAGCCTCGTGACCTTAATAGTCTGAAACTCAACAGTCAGATAGAAAATAAAATGCTGAAAGTCACAGTCATGCTAAGATAAGTCATTTCATAACACTGGATCACTCCTAGTAAAGAATAACATGTGACCATGAATGAACACATATTTGTAGTCATGTACCTGTAGACCCTGAGGCAGTGAACTTGATTTGTTACCCTTTCAGGACAAGTCCATGAGAAGAGAAATGTGAGTTGTTCCTGAGGGTCTGGTATAGCTAGTAGAGGCAGGTGTAACACAATCACACATGACCTATCTCAAGCTCAGCTGCTCCAGAGTCTGTCTCAATTTGCAGAACTTAGAGGTCTTGTTTTATTTTTTGTAGAATCCATGTACATTGTAACTCCAACTCTTACAATAATTACACATAAAGTAAGACTCAGACGGCCGTGAGAGATCAAAATGTGAGTTCATAAGGCAAGCAATTTACTACCCACTTGCTCAGCTGCCTGCCATTTTGAGTAACATGGATTGAGCTACACTCTGGTGGTTCAGAACCACCAGACGTTCTAAAAGGGACCATGCACTTAGATTTGTCAAATACTTGTTTCAAATAGGACAAATCTCTGGGCATGAGACTAACTATCTAAATAAAGTAACTAATTATAATCACATTTAGCACAAAAGTTGCTAAAAGGGATGACACAAGAAAGTAACACTTCCTTATAATATGAATAAGGAGAAACTATAATTCTAACATTACCTCTATCTCTCTACCCTAAACTCTAATTTTAAACCCTGCTATATCATCTCCACTCATACATAATCATCTACCCTCCACTCAAGCCTAATTTGAGTAGCCTCTCATGACTGCCTCTGCCTCTGCCTAATTCCCCTAATCTCAGCGCCCAAATCCAGCACTCTCTTGTCTTTGATCCACCACATCGCCTCTACACAAACCAAATCGTCATCAGCATCATGTCACTCACAGCACCCAAGGAAGGAAAATGAAAGCCCAAGGAAGAAAGATGACTGAGGGTCAACGAAGCATGCATCTTGGTAAGTCATAGGCATGACTGTCCTTGCCACAGGCTCGCCCTCCTCCTTGCACCACGTAAACCGGAAATTGTTAGTCAGCTCTTCTAGGCTAGTTTTGATGTCTATTACTGTTGCTTTCACTCTCATGTGCTACATCCATTCATTCATCTATCCAACAACGTATCATCATCATAAGCAGCAGCAAAAATATTATCAACAAAAGTGGGTCGTCAGCATAAAGAGAATTAAGCAGTGGAGCAAATGATTGGAACCACAAATCAGTCTGAGAATATGCACAGGTCTGAGTTAGTATCTGTATCCAAACTGTTGAATATACACTAGATGCTATCTGACCACACAGCAAAGGGTGTTGAAGAGCTGACTCCTCTTGAAGTCCTAGACAATCTCACGAAACAACCTCTGAAAGAGGATCTTCCTGATGAGGACTTCTGGTAATGACAGATCTCGCAAAGAGCAACGGTACCGGGACAGAAACAATGGGGCTTCTTAACACCACCGGTACCAGTGCTCTGTTGTAGAGCGAGTAATCAGTATCAGTTTTCTTGAAGTATCACAGAACACTGAGAACAGCACTTACTGAGGTGGCCTGGCGAGCTGCTTACGAGGGGTTTACCACCAGTGGACTTGCGAGCGGTCTGTTTGGTGCGAATCATTGTTGACGAAGTGAGAGATGGTATTGTAGAAGTGGGTGGGTGGTTGTGGTTAGGATAAAGGCGGCGACTTGAACGGCCTCACTGCGTCAACTAATTACATATAGTCTGACATGAGATGCTTGTGTGACATCACATATCTCTCTCACCACAGCTATATGAAGATACTGTATAACTGCGCTTGAAACAAATGCTAAGTAATCCTTGATTGGAAACTATTCAGTGAATGAAGGAACCAATTTAACACACTGTGTCGACCACACCGACATTTTAAATTGTTACGATTCCTGAGTGAAACGAAGAAGAATCGTCACAATCCAGGGTGGTGCATTCACGGCGCTTGTAAGTGACGGATTCCGTTGCCAAACCGTGGGAGTTCTGCTTGTTACTGCTCCTGCTACAGCGTAAGGAAGACTTGTATGTGGGCGCTTTGTAGGTGAGATATATATTTGGACTCTCATGTATGACTACTTCAGATAAATATATATAATGTATATATGGATAGATAGCTGAAAACAACAGCTTTTGTTTGACACAACTATCATAAGATTTGGACTAAAATTGAAGTATATATGGGCTGGATAGTATCAGATGATGACCTGGATTTTCAAACTCAGACAAACTCCGGCTTGAGACATGTGGAAATGCACAAGCGTGAACGCACAAGACTCAAGTTCGACTCCTCTTTGAGTCATTTTCTTAACTTGCTCGATTTGATTTGTATGATGCTCAAGAATAATCTGAAGTTGCAGAAATAATACATTGACTCATCAATTGTCTCATAGTTATTTTTTGTTGCTGTGGAAAGCTATAATTTTTATTGTTCTAATAGAGATATATGCCTGACGCTCTATTTGCTGCAAACCTGTGCAACAATGATGCCATCAAAGGATGCGCACAAACGGTAGCTTTCGTTTGATACAAAAATCGTGCAGATTGGATGAAAACTCATGAAGATATGAGGGAAATGACATGAAATGACACCAAGAGCTTATAAATATGACCTAAGACTGCTTACCTGGATTTCCACTCAGGCGCTGACCGGTCAGCGCCTGAGTGGGATTCCACATAAGCATGATTACATAGCTCAAAAACCAGTGCAGATTGACTGCACTTTGTTTTCTGCATATTGTGAGTGTAATTCATAGGATTTTCATCAGTGTTACATCAAACTAGCATTGCCATCAATAGTGATGTGATTGATGCCATCAAAGGGACTTCATAAAATGGAAAAAGGAGCAAAAATGACATCAATTCAAATAAAACTGCCAGTAGTTGGAGAACAAAAATAGACTTTGTCGCGCCAGTTGTTGCATCACTTTCTGGTGACTGCAGTCATGTATAGAAGATATTATGACAGTAAGTATTGTTGTTTACTCTAGTAAGAAAGGTAACAATACTACTTATGTATATAATAACGGTAACAAAAGTTTGTTAACTAGAACTTCAAAATGCAAAAAGTACCTTCATTTGAATGATCTTCAAGGTAAGTTTTGAAGCTTTATTAAAGTAAATAGTATCAATTATGTTTGTAATGAGAGTAAGAAAAGTCAATATATAAAAAGTTGAAACATGAAAATTGAAACACATTGCACGTGATCTGAAGTATGATTAAATGAAATGTAACATAAGTTTGAATGTGTCATTAGGGTACATAAAACTACGTACGTACATAAGAATAATATGGAAAGTAGGGCACAAAATGCATGTAACTGCTTCTATACCAGATCTAATATATGTTTAAAATTGTTATCAATATTGAGTTTCAATCACATCAAAAAATTAGCTCGTAGTGTACTGATATATAAGAGTTGCCTAAAAAGGCAATAGGATCAGTAGAGTATTTGGGCACTTATTTTGACATTTTATACATTTTGAGTCAGATCACATGACATCAATATTTTTTGATAAAAACCACATGTATATGTTTTCTGGACCAAATTTCTCCTAGGATTCCAAATTTATACTCAGAATTTGGTCATCGTTCACCATTCATTAAGTATAGGCTGTTTATTATATACACTTTCTGAAACATGATATCATGGTTCAAAATATCAATTCCTATACCAGCATATAAATGTGTTGAGTTTATTCCTCTGCAGAATTTTGAATTCAAACTAATCAAATCAGTAGTCAAATGTGGCACAAATAGCTTAAATGACTATTAAAACTTTTATATAGTTCCTTTGTTATGCCCAACTATTCCTCTTTGAAGTAATGCTTGACACTCATTCCTGCTTCAATTTACACCAGCTTTGTAAGTAACTTTATATTTGTTAGATTAATATATATTGATGTAGAAGGTGTTTTTCTGTTCTTGAAACTTATTCAACATCTCAGGAATCGTTACCTGCCACTTGATGGCCTCACTCCCACAAGTCAAGTGTGTTTGCTCGCTGTTCTGAGCAATTGTGCGAACTATCTCCCACTCATACCACATCCAGAGTCACGGGATAGGACAATGTCAGTACTAAACTAGTTCTACCGCGTATCTTTGCCCTGAACTCCTAGTAGCAGTTGATAATCTGTGGCTGCCCTCGTCGCAATGGGTATGTACTGGACAATACCACCGATAGGCTAATGATGTTCATGCTTATGCAGGAAATGAATCGTGTCGAAGAAGAATCAGCAGAACCCATAGGCAATAAGTGTATTCATCTCGCGGTATGCATACATGTATCCCTCTCTATACTACCTGCCTTCTGATCATCGCGAACCCTCCAGAATATAGGCTTTGTCCCTTCGAAACTAATGAAACCAACAGAGAACGGTCAAGTACGCATTCCGTCCCGTAGGCAGATCAACGGGATGCAAAAGGTAGTGACAATCATTGAAGACTGCCCTAGTGAAATCATTGCAGAAGGAGACATATATATACACCCTGAAGCCCTCATCAGAGACACTTTGTCTGTGGATGAGACTGAAAAGTGCGATGATTACATGCATGGCAGGGGAGGAGAGCATAGATGCCAGGTACCTAGGATGCCATCTCAGGGAACATCAATATCGGTCATGCCGCAATGTATAGAGCACCTGGAAACCGCTCAAGTGGGCAAGTACGCAGAGCAGATTTAGGGAAACACGTTCGCCAATCATAGATGATTTGATTTTGGGCGAATTGGAGGATTTCCAGGTAATGCTACTTACAATGCAAGAGAGCATCAAAGGCCTTCATCAGCAGCTCGACAAATTGAGCGAAGGGCAAGATTCTGGAGGAGTCTACGACATATCTGTGAGTAGGTACTCTCATGGCAGGCTCTTAACCTTCGTACTGACACACTTTGACACTCATACAGCTATTACGGGAATTTTCAGCGTGGTCTGCGAAGGCTCTGGCTATCTTTATACTTGTGTATCTTGGGAAAGCGCTGCTGGCCACCGCTATGTTTATTTGACGTCTTCTAGTGGTCGAGAGACCACAATATCCTCCGTCATGCGCCGTTGTATGTGACAAAAAGGGTACTGAACTTATTTAATGACACAATATACAAGGGAAGACAGTTTGTAATCTGAGCTCACAGTACACCAACGAATAAAGACCAATACCAATTATCGGTCACAGGCTTCCTTCCTGTTACGATTCCTGAGTGTAATGAAGTAGAATCGTCTCAATCGGATATGCTGCATTTACGGTGCTTGTAAGTAACGGATTCCGTTGACAAACTGTGGAAATCTTGCTTGTTTACCTTTCGCATTGCAGCAACAAAGTCTTGTATGTGGGTGCTTTAGTGATGAGAGTATATATTTGAGCTTTTCTGTATCATCTACTTTGAAAAACATATATCATGTATACATCAAAAGATAGCTAGACAGTAGAGCTTTCATTTCATGTAAGTATCATGAACTTTGGATGAAAACTGAATGAAGTATGAGCTGGATGGCATGAGATGACGACCCGAGTTTCAAACTCAGACAAACTCCAAAGTTAAGCGCTTGACATTGAGCACACATGAGCTTGAAATATTTCAGTTTAGGAGGTTGTGTGTTCGAATCCCCATTGTGTCATTTTCTAGGCTTGCTCGTGTTTGATTCAATAATGTATAAAAAAAGTGTGAAATAATGTTCAGAAAAACTGCCTAATATAGACATATATCTCATATATTTTGTATGACACAGTATTACACATTCATCTGTCAGTTCACAACATACATATATTGTACTTCATTGTGCACGGTGGATAGGAATGTGACATGTGACAAAATGTTTCGTAGCAGATGAGAGAATGGTGCGCGGGGATTTTGTGACACCGGTATGATGTGGATGGAGTAAGTGCTCCACAGAGGCAAAAGTATTGCCCAAAAATTGAAATATAATTGTTTCAGCTGTCACAAGCGGATGGTCGCTGTGCAACATGTGACAGCTGAGCTGTAGTGGCAAGGATAGAGTGGTTGTGATGTGTGACCATCTGCTCTGCGCGATGAAGTACAATAGTGAGCTATGTAATATTGCACTCACGAGAGATTCCACATAAACTATGCCCTCTTGATTATGTAAGTAAACATGGCATACACTTTATAGCACATCAAGAATTATATTCTGATTTTCTGGTGTTTTTATGACTCAAAATGAGCTCACAACGGGCATATAGCAGAAAAATGCATTAAAATCTAGGATCTTAAAGCCATTATCTAAGCATGCTGATGCAGTACTTGGGACAAGCGCCGTTTATGGGCGCTTATCCCAAACTAATCATAATAGTGCTTACATGAGTGAGAAAGTTCATATTTATAGGGTAAAATGAAAGTTTGAACGTTTTATTGCAGATTTATGACATCATAAAGCTTTGACATGAGATAATAACACAACATGTGTGGTGTCAATGTCATCAAAACATAGCCCAGTTTGGTAAGAAGTATGGACTTTCATTTTATTAAAAGCAGAATCATGACCACACCACTAAAATACTGAGTTTTGACCTATAGGTAATAGACATATTATAGTTTGTTCATAATTGCCTAAAAGGGTAATTGTATAGATTCACCACCTTTTAAGTGTTTAAGCGCTTATTTTCAACTGTTTATTGTTTTAGAATGGTATCATATGTCAGAAACATATGCAAATGTCAAAAAACATATAATATGTTTTTTGACCGGATTTTGCTCAGTATTTCAAATTTGGCCTCAGAATTCTCATAGCTATCATGATATGTGATATATTCAATATTTACTTGATGCATATTTGCATTTTGAATTTTATCAGACTTTGTTTACATTTCAATTTGATACAAGATCACTTCGTCTTATGACATTTATGTTTCAAACCAGTTGCACATGTATACTCAATGGAATCACTTTGACTCAATATTCTCTGATGTTATATTTGACCACCATAGTGTATTCACATTAGAAACCATGATACATGTGCACAAACTGTTTTTATTACCAGAAAAAATCAGGAATCGGCATTTGCCACTTGATGGCCTCACTCCCACAAGTCAGTCATACTTGAAATGTGGTCGACTCCCGCGCATAGACATCTACATTCTCACACTCGTCAACAACGTTATTCCAAATATACAGGCAGAGCAAAACGAGAAAGTCAACGTTGAACAATATCAGCAAAGCCTAATGTCAATGCCTGGACCATGCTCTGCCAAACAAGTATCAACAACCACCGCGATAGGCAGCGACGAGCCAGCCGCACCTGAAAATCCCTTGCAAACTTGCACAGTCCCTGAGGCAGACCTGGACATGCTGGAATACGACGAGAAAGACAATGATGAGGAGGAATATGATTCAACTGCAGTGGACACTTCAGACGACAAGTACAGTTGTGTTCTCAAAGTGAAAGCCAGTGCAATTCAGGCCGACGTGGTGATGGAATACGTAACCCAGGACATCACAGATCCATCAGATAATGATTCCGACTACTACTGGGGTGAAGATTATGCTCTACACAACATTGATATCATTGAACATCTTTCATCGGACATGCCTATTGAATGTCAATGGCCGTCAGTTTAGAAACCACCTCTGTCGACTGATAATGTACTTGCTTACTTACATGAAGAAGACGAACGCGCACTGGAAAGCAAACGAGGCCTGTTATGGCGCCAACTCAAATTATCTCAGGATCAGTCGACACGATGTGTAAAGGAATTATTTCAACTTAGTGCATCAGAAGAGCAGTTGAAACCATATCTTTTGCCATTCGTCTGCACCCCGCCCCTGCTCAAATTCTGGACACAGCAAGGACTTACGCACCAAAGCGGCAAGGCGAGGATCTGGAGACGGACACATGGGCGTCAAAGAAAGCGAAGTTTGAACGGCAGGTGACGGAGGCTCGCAAGGAATCTTACAGATTGAGATGATTGACATTGTTGTAATATCATTCTTATGTCTATATATGGTACATTGCTACATGTAAAATGAGAGAGGCTGACCCGCCAGTATTGCCTAATGAGGGAGTTTTAATTCTCAACTCGACCGTTGGAAGGCACTAATTGCTTATGTAATGGTGTGATCAACCTGTGCGAGTATGAAATCCCTCGTAATGGCGCTGATCGGACTCTGTTTGTGCATGTTTGCTATGTCCCAAGTATGAAAATCCAAAGGTCACCGGTTCCAATACTGGGGGTGCCACTTTTTGCATCTTTCCCCCAAGGCTGAAAGTGCATCAATAAAATGCGAAAAAATCAGAATATATCAATTCATACCATCTAATATACTATGATGCTTATGACTTATATTTATAAGAGTATAAATAGGTACAAACTTTGAACCATACACATATTTGGTTAGGAGAAAGAGGGAAAAAAATCATATCTTGTTTTCTAATAAACATATCATCACAATTTCTTTTTCAGCTCGTCAATATACTCTTTAGGGCTAGTATAAATAGCTCCCATCATTACATTAAAGTCTATAATTGGTTATAAAGTGGTTCAATCATATTTTCAGTCGCTCTCTGGATTTGTATCAAATCATAGTCTAACCAGAACTGTTCTATTGATCTCATCAATTTCTGGCCACCTAAATACCTGCTAATATGCTTAGAACATAAAGTATATAGTTGGTGGACTAATTTTGAATTCATACATCATCCTCGTCTTTCGAGGAATTATGCCAGGAATTATGCCATGTATCATGCCACGTATCATGCCATGTATCATGCTGCACATTACACCATGTCCGATACTGCATCTTATAGTATGGGCTTACTTCAAATACATGTACAGTTTGTAATACTACATGCTTGAACTGCTTACAAAGTGCCTATAAAATTTTGAAGTGGAGTTTGAAACTTCAGATTGTCATCCAAAGCCATCCAGCTCATAACTTCCCCAAATCTCCACCTTTTGATATGAAAGTCAAGTCATTCAAAAGGTATTCTCAAGGGCTATAATCTGATATAACTTTGTGTAGAATGTATGTGTGATGGCTCCTACAAAAATTGAAAACAGTTTGACATCAAAAAAGCGCCCAACTACAAGTAAAAGCTAATGAATTTGTTATCCACTGTATTGGCAGAATTAAATGCTGAGGGACCACTTGCGTTACACTCGCAGTTGTCTAAAGCACTAGCTCGCACTGAAACGATTCTTTTTCATATCTCAGGAACCGTGAACAGGTAAGAGAACACATTAGTAACAGCATGTTACACATGGAGAGACTTACTCATCAGACAGAGCTACGATGGCGCTATCAACTTTGCTACAGATGCGTGGACCTCACTTAATCAAGCATGAGGGAAAACCATTGGTCCTTCTGCTCGACTTGCTCAAAGTGCCGTGTTCACACTCTGGACGAATTCTTACAGAGGAGTTTGAAGCGCTACTAGAAGAGTTCAGGATAGCATGAAAGGTAAGTACACTGTGTGCATTCGTTATGATAGTTAGAGAACTTACCAACATATTATCAGCTTGCCGACAGTGCGTCTGCCATAGATGCCATGGTCAATGTGCTCGGATTGTTGATTGACAGCTTCGACTGTGCCGCCAACCGCACTCAGTGTTTTGCACACATCGCCAATCTGATTGCCAAGGCGATTCTGAAGCTGTTCGACATTAGGAAGAGTAGTAGCGCCAGACAGTTTGAGGATGCTGATGCAACACTGCAGGAGTTAACGGAAGAGCTTGACGTAGAGGATGTGGCTGCAATGGATGAGCATGACCAGGAAGACGGAGTAGATAATGAGGATGAGTGGCTGGAGGAGTTGGCACAACTGTCAGCTGTAGAGCAGAACGAGCTGTGCGAAAGTGTGCAGCTCATTCAACTCATCCTAGTAAAGGTATATTAGTATTAAAAATATGAGAATTGTACTTATCTCTCTCCTCAGATCCACAAAGTCTCCTTTTCAATCATCCATTCCTCCACCATTCTCCTCCTAGCGTAGAAGCGCACTCTAAAAGAACTGAAGCTAAACGAATATCAGCTTCCTTGCAATGTTCGAATAAGATGGAACTCAACCTAACACATGCTATTGGTAGCAATCAAGTACCGAGCGACAATCGACCAGATGACAGGAGACAGAAACTTAGGGATGCGGAAATACGAAATGAGTGAGGATGAGTGGAAGATCGCAACACAGCTGCGAGACGTTCTGAAGGCAAATCGCTACTGGCATTGATTCAAAACCATGAATTGCTTACATTTTTCCCACTGCAGATCTTCAACAATGTTACGCTTTTCTTTTCACAGGGCATTCCTAACTTCGCTAAGGTCATTCCTGCTATGGATACCATTGACGAGAAGCTCACCACTGGTGTCGTCAATTTCCTACTTGATCCTTCCATCTACATCGCACTCAGCCTTGGGAAGAAGACACTAGAAAGATATTACAGCAAAACCAATGAGATAGAGGCATACCGGATATATATGAGTAAGTTCATTATTATTTCTATCATGTATTGATGTGCTGAATCCCAAGTACCTAGTGCTTCACCCACAGTACAAACAAAAATACTTCGAAACCGCTAAGCGGCAGCCAGCGTGGATCAAAAATGGCAAAGACATTGTTCGCACCCAATGGAAGGAGAAGTACGCCGACCGACCGCATGTGCAAGATAATGTTTCAGATGATGTTGTGACTAGGAATGGCAACTGTGACAAGGTGTGTAAACTATTGTCTTAATGTCTATCACAACTTGCTAATAATAATGTATGCTGTGCATACTTAGTCAGATTCAGAGAACATTTTTTACCATTCGTATCTCCTGCAAGCCTCCCACGATACACGTGACCCACTCGAGAGGTTCTTGCAAGACCCAGTTGAACTGGTCAATGCTCCTCTAGCTTGGTGGGATCGGCACTCGGAACGCTACGACTCACGCCTCGCTCGAATGGCTAAGGACTATCTGAGTATGCCAGGTACGTGTTTCATGTTGTAATCGCTAACCCTTTTGATAACAAATTGCTTATTTACTATCACAGCAACCTCTATTGATGTCAAAAGAGTCTTCAGCATGGAATGACTCTTACTTATCCATATCCAAAACTGTCTTTCAGCTCAAATGACTTACACACTCCTTTGCTTAAATAGCTGGAGCAAAATGGGCCTTGTCAAGGATGAAGATATCATGGAAGCAACTCTCCAGGATGAGCTAACAGGAGCTGAGACTGCAGAGGAGGTTGCTGATGGGTGGGACCGCATCCTGTCTTAGAGCAGGACATAGTGTTCTTCTTCTCACCTCTAAGTTTTCACTGGCCTATAGTTGTCTATCCTGTCATGTATAGTATTCTCACATGCTTATTTGATAAGCCAAAACAATGCTCACTACCATCTGATACTTATTAACAATGATTCTGTACTTTATTGAGCTAAAATAATATGCTACTTTGTGCAGAATAAAGGGAAACCCTTGGAGGGTATATACCCTTCAAACCCTTGTGAGTACCCCTACCCTTCTGAAGGGTAAGAGTTTTTGAGGGGTAAGGGTAAGGGTACAGATAGATTTTGGGGGGTTAACCCTCACTGTTCACTGAGAATTGGCACGATGGCGGACACATTGCAGCTCGTGTTCTCCATGGAATCTCACAAAATTCCTATTACAGTATGTTTAACGTAATCATGTTCAAATTTGACCTCATATTGACAGACTTGATTTTTCTGAGTGTGACAGACCTGGTTATACTGTAGACAGTATTCGCTCTAGCTGCACCGTATTTACATAGATACAATTTAAACTATCTCTAGTGAACGGCAAGGGTAAGGGTAACCCTCAGGGTTGAGGGGTAGGGGTACAGGGGGTAAGGGTAGGGGTACTATTAGTCTGACCCTTCATACTCTTCTATAACCCCTCGTGGTTTTCTGCTTATATTGCCTCTGTAGCGTAGTGGACAGCATGTCAGCTTACTGTGCAAAAGCCTGCGGGTTCGAGACTGCACGATACATCTTTTTCTTTCTCGAAATGCTATTTAGCTATGACTCACACATAGGCATTCTTCGGCACACATCAAACTTTAAAGTTTAAACTATAAAGGTTACTAGTCTGGCGACAACTTTCCGACAGTGTGGTATAATACATTCCTCAGCCTCAAGGCATCAGTCAGGGTTCAACGGCGCTGCATAGGAAACAATGGCACCGAACAAACGAAAGGCTAATAATGATTCTCAGGGCCGTGAGAAGCGCATACGAGGATCGAGTTCTACAACGAAAAGTTGCAGCGCAAGTGTGGAGGAGGTAGACGACGTCGAAGAAGATGGGCTTGATGTAGTTGAAGAGATTGAGAAACCTGCTGAGACCCCCGAAGATGAATTGAGTAAGTATGAGATGACGCGAAAGTACAGCCTACTCACCGTGATGATAGAACGTCTCCAAAAGGGCTGGAAGGCCCCGGTATATGCATTGTACAGGCCGGATGTCAAGATCGTCCATAAGGGCACCCGTGTCATTCATCGCTTCTTTTGCGCCGGACCTGGATGTAAGCAATATGTTAACCGGTATATTGATGGTAACGACTCGACGTCGACAAGCAACCTACGCACGCACATAAAAAAGTGTGTCGGTTGGGGGCCGGGTACATTAGAAGCTATTGATAAGGTGAATACGAAGGAGGAGGCGTTGAAGGCTCTGCAGAAGGTAACAAGAGGCGAAGTGGCATCAATAAAAATGGTGTTCGAGCGAACAGGCAAAGGGAAGGTTTCATACTCAACAAGGCAGTTGACCACAACAGAGTCCCGGTACGTACGAACAATTGATGTTTTGTAGATCGTACTTACGATTTCCGTCGATTCATGCAGGGCTGCCATGGTTAGATGGTGTGCCGAAAGTCTACGACCGTTTACCGTGGCTAGTGACAAGCAGTTTAATTTTTTAATGAAAACTGGAAGGCCATCGCAGTACATACCTTCTCCGTCTACAGTATCCCGCGACACTCGACGCGTGTTTCAACGAGTTCGCGAACGTATTGCAGTAATGCTACAGGTACGGAGTTGTCAGTATACGAAACAGCAATAATAACTTACCGGCTTCTAGAACTACGACGGAAAGATCAACTTCGCTACGGACGCGTGGACTTCACCAAACCACCGTGCGTTCGTTGCGTTCACCGTTCATATTGAGCACAACGGCGAGCCGCTTGGTTTTCTGCTTGACCTGCTGGAGGTTCCGTACTCGCATTCGGGTTCCAACCTGGCGCACGAGTTTGAAGCGCTCCTAAAGCAATTTGGCATCAGTAGTAAGGTCAGTCGTGCCTCGTCTCATATTCTGATACATCATTACTTACTATTTTCTAGCTTGGTGAAGTCACAGCGGACAGCGCGTCGTCCATGGACACAATGGTTGACGAACTTCAGATACTGGTCGACGGCTTCGACGGGGCAGCCAACCGTACCCGATGCTTTGCGCATATTGCAAACTTAATCGCAAAAGCGATTCTTCGCCCGTTCGACGTTGGTAAGGGGAGTAAGGGGGCAGATAGTTTTGATGATGCAGATGCGGCGGCGGCAGCGCTGAGGGAATTGGCAGATGGGCTTGATGTTGAGGAAACTGTCACGTCAGTGGAGCGAGCAAGTGAGGGAATTGATGAGGATGGTGACAACGAAGGTGACTGGCTTGCAGAGTTGGAAGAGCTGACGTCCGTCGAGCAAGACGAGCTTAGGGAAAGCTCACGCCCAGTGAAGTTCGTCCTAGTCAAGGTAGTGTGTCAGCATATGAGCATACTGACAGCTCTCTTACCTTTTGCTCTCTAGATACGCAAGCTCTCTTTTGCCATTATCCATTCGTCAACAATCCTCCTCCCCGCATGGAAGCGTATTGTAAAAGAGCTGAAACTGGAGGAGCGTCAACTACCACGAGACGTAAGAACTAGGTGGAATTCAACATACCAGATGCTCAGTGTTGCGGTGAAGTATAAAGCTGCAATAGATCAGATGACAGGGAGTCGCGAGTTGGGATTGCGGAAGTACGAGCTGAGTGAGGATGAGTGGGCCATTGCGACCCAGTTGCGAGACGTCCTTAAAGTAGGTGATAGCTCACACGATACTGGCGCCGATGCGATCAATGCTGTTGAGTATTGGCACTAACACTACACGTCTATTATAGATCTTTAATGATGTTACGAACTTCTTCTCTCGTGGCTCCCCAAACCTTGCCAAGGTTATCCCGGCGATGGACACAATCGACGAAAAACTCACATCGTCGATCGTCAACTCGCAGCTGGACCCCTCCATTCGCATCGCACTCAGTCTCGGGAAGAAAACGTTGGAAAGGTACTACAGTAAAACAGACGATACTGAGGCTTATCGCATTTGCATGAGTAAGTAATCATCTCCGAGTCGTCTCAGATATTAACGTCAATCTCACAGAGTATTCTAGTGCTGCACCCGCAGTTCAAACGCCAATACTTCAAGGCAGCAAAATGGGAGCCGGCGTGGATCAAGACTGCCGAGGAGATTGTACGAGGGCAATGGGAGGAGAGTTATGCTGTTCGCCCGCTTGAAGAGAGTGATATGAATGAGGGTACAGCTGCCGAAGATCACAACGACGATGAGGTGCGCACTTCGTTTATATCATCATAAACGAGTACTTGCTACCGCAAACTACAACTGTTTCGCTTTCACAGTCCGGCAATATCTTCGACCGATTATACACTGCGCAGCCCGATGCAAGTCAAGGTGATGCGCTCCAACGTTTCTTAGACGACCCCGTTGAAACAGTGAGCGATCCTCTTGCTTGGTGGGATAAAAACTCCGAGAGGTATGACCCTCGTCTTGCGCGCATGGCCAAAGATTATCTCAGTATTCCCGGTAAGCATGTTTAACTACTATCATCTGCATAATCTGACATATAATCTAGCTACGTCGGTCGATGTTGAGCGGGTGTTTAGCACCGGCCGCCTCCTCCTCAGCCACATCCGCAACCGTCTATCAGCACAAACCACCCGCGCACTTCTGTGTCTAAACAATTGGAGCAAATTGGGCCTTGTTAAGGACGAAGATGTTATGCTCGCAGCTACGGAGAACGAGGTAGATACTGCTGAGACAGCTGATGAAGTAGCAGATGGCTGGGACCAGATTTTACTGAAGACTTAGCACTTTGCGCAGTCGTTTTTGCCTCATATGTGGCCCCTATATTCTCGTCTCGGTCGCTTTTGCAGTATGTAACTGATAATGTATGCCAGAAACGTTCTATTGATTGATATTTACACTGTTGATACTGCTATAAAATGCGAAACCCTCCGGTTAACCCTGAGGGTTAGCTAACCCCTCTAACCCCTGCAAAAACACTTACCCTCGTGGAGGGTAGGGGTATCGGAGGGGTAAGGGTAAGGGTATAAAACTTTATAAGGGGGTTTACCCCTGCCGTTCACTAACTATCTCCTTGTACCCCGCAAATATTCTGGGCCACTTACAACTTGTGGTTCATTGCTGACACCATTCGCAAGGTTTTTGACGCCTGCAAGTATCACTGTAGCGAGTGCAATCTCATAATGTTCTTCTCAAGCTCGGTTAATTATTTTCTGCAGTAGAAACTCTAATTCTTAATTCTAACATTACCACTATCTCTCTATACTAACATTCTAATTTTAAACCCCTCTATATCACCTGCACTAACACATCTACCCTCCCCAGAAACCCAGCCCCTCACCACTGCCTCTGCCTCTGCCTAATCCCCCTAATCTCCGCGCCCAAATCCAGCGCTCTCTTGCCTTCAATCCACCACATTGCCTCTGCATTCCCAAAATTTCATAGTCATCATCAGCACTGCACACAAATGAAAGGAAAATGAAGTGAGATTCAAAGAAGTACGCACCTTGGTAAGTCATAGGCACGACCGTCCTCGCCACCGGCTCGCCCTCCTCCTTGCACCACGTAAACCGGAAGTCGTTAGTTAGCTCTTCGAGGCCGGTCTTGATGTCTATCACTGTTGCTTTTACGCCCACATGCTACATCATCATCCATCCAAGTTCACATCATCATCGTCGTCATCATCATCATCACCAACAGAAGGAGGATCAGCAAAAACAGACTTAAGAAGTGGGCTTGGTACGTACGATCAAAGTAGGATACCGCTCCGTACCAACAGTATGCAAAATATGCGACGTGAGGTGGAGGACGGACCCGATAGGTACGGGTTTGGCGAAGGCGATGGAGTCGAGGGAGAGGAAGCGGACGGGGCCGCGGGTGAAGAGCATTGAGTTTGTGTAGCCCAGCTGTTCGAAGATCGGTGTTCAAGGTCAATGTTGAGAGGCGTAAGATGGGAGATGGGAGAGAGGAATAAGTACCTCGTAGGCGAGGCGCATGAGGTATCCTACAGACAGTGAATGTTAATGATCGGCTTGTCGTACTGTGGGACTAAGACGTACCTCCGAAGATCTTCTGATGCACACTACCCTCAAAGACTCCCAGTTAGCACACCCCAAGAACAAAGAAAAGCAAAGAAACGAAAGACAAAACGCACTTCCTCTCCTGCGGATACATAGTCAACGTCTTCTCCACCCTCGTATCCTCCATCTTCACCCTCTCAATCTCAATCTCCTTCTTCCCATCTATCTCCTTCTTCCCTTCCGATTCTGTATTACTAGGGGAGGGGGAAGAGGGAGAGGTAGATTGTAGATAAAGGGCGTGCAGAGCTGCTGCTTCTTCGGAGGAGGGAGGGACGCGGGCGAGGGATTGGATCGCGTGGCGGTGGCGGCGGTTTTTGTGCGCTGGATGTCGGTGAGTTAGCGGTCGGTAAAGTCGGGGTGGGCGTGAAAGTGAATGTGCAAGTGAAAGTGAAAGTGAATGCGGAGAGTTTGGATGCGGATAAGGTGGATGAGAAAGAGGAGAAACGTACCCTCGCCGATAGCGTTCAACCGCCTGTCCTCCTCGCTCTCGATAACAAGCGGGTTCACAGCTCTCGCCTTATGCGTCTTGCTATCCCTACAAACCATACAAAATCTCCCTATATATGCATATGCATTGCTCGTCAGCGAATACGGCGAAGAGAGATGAGATGAAGAGAGATGAGGTGAAGAGAGTGAGAGAGGAGGGAGAGTGAGACGCACCGAGCATGACGGTCTTCCCCTGTGCATCTTCGTTAGTGTGTCCTGGGTCGAGTGCTTCCATTCGAACTACGATCTCCATGCTGGAGCGGCCGACGTGGATGACTTGGCCGGAGAGTCTGAGGTCGCGGACTGGGTATAGCGGGGCTAGCATGTCTAGTCTACACAATCACAATCCTCATTATGAGTAGCCGGAGGACAAAGGAAGAGAGAGGGAGAAGGAGCTCACCGATCAACGCTAGCAGTAACGATATAATACCCCAACTCACTCACACTCCTCCCTCCTTCGCCTCCCTCGTCGCCAAGCATATACTTATAAGCAATGCTCCCGGCGATATTATCCAGATGCTCCATCAACATCCCCGTGCGGATCCCGCCGGAGGTGTTGGTGTATGCTTCGAGGAGGTCGGAGGAGGAGTGGAAGGGGAGGATTGTTTCTGTGTAGGAGGTGGACATGTGGCGGGGTTCGAGGGTTGGTTGGGTGGTGGTGGTGGAAGGGGAAGGGGAAGGAGAGGGAGGGGGAGAGGAGGGCGAGGTGGGGGAAGGGGAGAGGCGGAGGCGGAGGGTGTCTTGCCATTTTCCGCGGGATCTGACGGGGATGAGTCTATGAGAGAGAAGTGTTAGTTGCACTGTGTGTATGTGCGATAAGTAAAACGGTACCTTTGGTTCGACGGGCTTGCTTTTGCTCCTACACGTCCAAGATAAGTTTAGTACGAAATCAAAAGGAGATTAGCACCCACTGGTAGCCTTCAAGAGCGCGTCCATTGCGGTGACATCCTGCGTCTCAGCAGCAGCGCCGACCTCTTTCGAACGGTGGACATCAGCAGCAGTGTTCCACCGGGCGCACGAGTGTACAAACGTCCGATATCTGATGCGCGGGAGAAAGGGTCTCAACGTCGTCCGAGTCGCAAGCATGACTTTGACGATGAGAGTAGCAGAAAGAGAGGGACATGATATTATTTTGAGTGGAGGTGTCTGCGATCGACACCATCAAAATTCGTGCTTTCAGATATTCCCCCGGCCCGCCCACCCGTACCCACCCCTCCTGCGGCAGACGCTAACCCTCCTCTCCCCACCTGCGATGTCCAACTCCTCGAACACCGAATCCACCTTCCGCGCGAACCTGTCTCAGTTCCGCTGGGCCCGCGGCAACACCGACGACTCCCACCAACAAGACTCATCCAGCTCCAACCCGTTCTCTCGATTCTATAATGCTGTTGCTAGTGGTGGTGGGTACGTCCCGCTAAGGTCGAACGAGCGGTCGAATGAGGAGGAGGCGTATTTTGCGCTGTCTAGATGGGACAGGTGCGTCGTTCTTCAGCTGGGTGGAGATCGCTGCTGAAAGAGAGCTACAGGTTGTTGGGCTTTGGAGGGTGCTTGATTGGGGCTGCTGTATGCTTCTTCGTTTCGTTCCTCACGCTGCCTATGATTGCCCTCCGACCATCCAAGTTTGCCCTATCCTTCAGGTACGCCGCCGTTGTGTCTCCTACCCATTGCCTCCCCTTACAATCATTCCACACAGTCTGGGATCGCTGCTAGTCATGTTCGGGTACGCCTACGCGTTCTCCCCGCCTCCTACTTACAACTAAACTACGCCGCAGCTTCTCAGTACTCATCGGTCCCCTCAACCACATCAAACACCTCATCTCCCGCGAACGACTACCCTTCTCTTTCGCCTACCTTACCAGTCTCGGACTAACACTATACTTCTCTCTCGGGGTGCGCTGCTTCTGTTGCTCTGTCCCCTCCATGGCTGACTTCCTACTCCTTCACTCTATAAGGCACACTCGTACCTCGGATCCCTCATAAGCGCGATCGTCCAGGTACGCTCATCCTCCCTATGTCTCAACTCCTTACCCCACCAGCCCAATATCTCGCCCCACACCTACCACCATCACCCCACCAAAATACTCCCTCAACTAACCCCCACACCATCCAACAGGTAGTCGCACTAGTCTCATACGTCGTAGCCTACTTCCCAGGCGGGACACAAACACTACGCTTCGGCGGGCAAATGGCCTTGCGCGGAGCCGGAAGCCTTCTACCAATCTGAGTCTGCTACCAATCTGAGGTGTTCACCCGGTAGGATTGAGAGTGGGTGGGAGGTGAGGTACGGGTACGGGTGATTGTGGGTTGGGTTGGATGAATAGGAAGGGAGGTGAGTTCCTTAACCTCGTCTTCGTCATTCATCATTCGCCATAAGGCTCACCTCCCTACCCAGATGGTTCTCCGTACACTGTATACCCAACACGGAAAATGTACCCTACACTACACGACTTGCATCTAGCCAGCTATTTATGTCTTTCTCTATTCTTCTATTCGTTCATGCTGATCATGACTCGTTCGAAGCGGAGCAAGCTTGGATTGGTGAGTCGGTGAGTTGGTGTGTAGACTGTCTCCCGGAAACGATGGAGCAAGCGACACGTACTCGAGTTCGCCGGATAGGAACTTCAGCTCGATCTTTTAGGCTCTTGCTCTCATCTAGAAAAAGCCGCTGGCACCCGTGTTATGGCATTTAACATAAGGTTCTTCAACTATCGACGCCCCGCTGACTTCAACATTCATTGGACACGCTATTTACGAGCCACGGTATAGCTTCAGTTGATTGTCGTGAGTTGGAAGCGGGAACAGACTAGGTGGAGGCAGAAGCGATGGACGAGTACCAGTGAGTTATACTATTATCTCTTCTCCGTCAAAACCCATTTTGATGCCGACATACCGACATGCAGCATATCCCATACCCCACAAGATGCATCCAAACAGTGCACCCGTGTCCTTCATTTCAGAGCGTCCCTGCGTCAAGCCAGGGTCTGCGTACAGTCGCATCGGCACTTTCCACTCCTCGAACGCCCTAAAGCTCAAAACCACACAGCTTCAATCACAGCAAACCGGCGCGTCCTAGCACACCATCCAAAAATACCCTCAGTAACAGGGCCCAACACACCCCTTTGTCATCACGCCCTACTAAGCCGCGAACCTCTGACACCCGTCCGCGTAGTCACCACACTCGGATGACGGTAATCTAAGTATCTCGCAGCTTGCTTACGATGCTACTTACTGAACGCTTTCTATAGGGAGGGTATATAACGCTCACCATGAACCTCAGGTCTAAGTACCACCTGACAGAGACAGCTACACGTAACTAGTTTTCAGCATGTCTGATACAGAAACGTCCACCCTCAACTTGAACGTACTCGCCATCGGTGCCTCCCGGCGCATCGGCTACTTCGCCTCTCTCCGGCTTCTCCGTGCGTCCACTTCCACTCCCACCTCCATCCTAATACCCCTATATTTTTGCATTCTAACCATAAGATATATTGGCAGGCAAAGGCGCGACCGTGACGTTCCTCCTCCGTACGCCAAGTGTGTTCGACGACGACGTCGAAATACAGGGCTACGTCCGTTCGAATAAGGCTGTTCTCGTACGGGGCGATGCGTTGAAGAGGGGGGACGTCGTGAGGGGGTGGGAGGCTGCGCTGGGGGCTTCGCCTACTGGGCACGTTGATCTTGTGGTGTCTACCGTTGGTAAGCCCACGACCTCACTCCAATCAAGCTCAGCAGCCATAGCTAACACCTCTGGAATTGATCCTCAGGCGGCGAACCCACCTACACCTGGCCCAAAGGCTTCACCATAACCCCTCCCAACCTCTGCACTACCGCCTTCCTAAACCTCCTCACCACAACGCCTCCCTCCCTGCGCCCCACCATCAAGATCCTAGCAATATCAGCAGCAGGGTGCACCCGCTCCTCCTTCCGCAAGCTCCCGCTCGCATGGAAGCCCGTATACGCACACACGCTTACCCCGCTTCTGAGAGACAAAGAAGGCATGGAGCGGGTCGTCTCGCACTGTACGGGCGAGCGGTGGGAGGAGAGGGAGGTGGGGGAGGGGATATTGGGGAGGGGTGGGAGGGGGTGGAGGGGATGCCGGAGAGGGGAGAGATGAGGAGGTTTGTGCTTGTGAGGCCGGCGGCGTTGACGGATGGGGTGTGTCGTGCTGAGGCTGCTGTGGACGGGAAGCAGAGGAAGGGAAAGAAGGGGAAGAATGGGGAGAATGGGAAGAACGGGAGGAATGGGAAGGATGGGAGGGATGGGGAGGGGTATAGGTATGGGACGGACAGTGAGATGAGGAATAATGGGTATTCGGTGTCGAGGGGTGATGTGGCGCATTTTATGGTTGAGAGGGTTGTGGAGGAGTGGGAGAGGTTTGAGGGGAAGAGGATTAATGTTTGTTACTGATTCTTTCTTTTGTTATGATTCATTCTTGTAATCTTTACCGGCTCTTGAAACTCGTCTAATGGGTTTTTATCTTATACAACTACGATATATTACAATATTGTTACAACTGTGATTCCGTTGTTTCGACCAATCGAGTTGCGGCCACACGGTCACAGTATTCGGTCACGAACGCGTGACTCAATTTAGCAAGCATGGGCGCCTATTAGATGCAATTGCTTCATGGACGACCAAGAGGAGGGGTGGAATTCGTCCGTGCCAGTCTGGCGGGGTCTGTCCCTTGCAGACCCTGTTAAAGCGGTAGAGGTGCGTGGAAATTCAATACGTTTCGTATAGCTTGATTTACCGCGTTGTTCAGGACAAATGGCTTCTCTTACCCGCCTTCCTCAAGGTCAAGGGTCTGGTTAAGCAGCACATCGACTCCTTCAACTACTTCGTCGACACAGACATCAAGAACATCGTGAAGGCGAACAGCAAGGTTACCTCAGACGTCGACCCCCGATTTTGGCTCAAGTACACCGACGTTCATGTCAGTTTCCCCGACCGCACGGATCCAGATGCCATAGACAAGTCTATCACCCCCCACGAATGCAGGCTACGAGACACCACCTACGCCGCACAGATAATCGTGACTATACAGTACACGAGAGGCAAGCAGCTCGTACGCCGTCCAGGCGTGAACATCGGCCGTCTTCCTATCATGCTCCGGAGTAACAAGTGCGTCCTCAGCGGTCAGTCCGAGGCATCTCTCGCTCGCATGAACGAGTGCCCCCTCGACCCCGGAGGATACTTCATCGTGAAAGGAACAGAGAAGGTTATCTTGGTCCAGGAGCAGCTGAGCAAGAACCGTATCATCGTCGAGGTCGACCCCGTCAAGGGTATCGTCCAGGCATCCTGTACGTCCTCGACTCATGGTGGCTTGAAGTCTAAAACATATGTTGCGACCAAGAAGTCCAAAATCTACCTCCGGCATAACTCCATTCACGAGGACATTCCTATCGTCATCGCGCTGAAAGCACTCGGTGTCCAGTCGGACAAGGAGATTCTCTTGCTTACTGCAGGCAACAACGACGCGTACAAATCCGCGTTCAGCCCTAATCTTGAGGAGGCGGCGAAGCTTGGGGTGTTCACGAGGCATCAGGCTCTGGAGTATATCGGAAGCAAGGTCAAGGTGAACCGCAAGATCATCGGTCCCCGTCGGCCAGTTTGGGAAGAGGCTCTCGAGGCTCTGGCGACCATCGTTCTCGCTCATGTTCCCGTCGTCAACCTCGACTTCCGCGGCAAAGCTATTTTTGTGGCTACGATGACACGTAGGGTGCTCATGGCCATGGACGACGAGAAAATGGTGGACGATCGGGACTACGTAGGAAACAAGCGTCTCGAGCTGTACGTTTCTCCGTCCCCTCGATCATGTATGAAGCTTACTGGCGTCGTAGGGCCGGCCAGCTGCTCGCGCTGCTGTTCGAAGATCTGTTCAAGACCTTCAACACGAATCTCAAGTCCGCGATCGACAAGAACCTGAGCAAGACCTCCCGAACGTCCGAGTTTGACGCATTCAACACGATGAAGTTCCAGGGCGATCATATAACCGCTGGCTTCATACGCGCTATCAGTACGGGAAACTGGTCGCTCAAACGGTTCAAGATGGAGCGGGCGGGAGTGACACATGTGCTCAGCCGCCTGTCCTACATCAGCGCACTCGGGATGATGACCCGTATCTCCTCACAGTTCGAGAAGACGCGGAAAGTCAGTGGTCCTCGAGCGCTGCAGCCCAGTCAGTGGGGTATGTTGTGCCCCAGTGATACACCTGAAGGAGAGGCGTGTGGTCTAGTGAAGAACCTTGCGTTGATGACTCATATCACCACCGATGTCGAAGAAGGGCCTATAATCAAGCTTGCATTCATGTTGGGCGTAGAAGGTTAGTCGAACCCTGTCAAGCCAAACTCTGAGCTGTGCTAACGTCCTCAAAAATCCCAAAACCCCGTCGTTTCACCTTTCAGACATCGCGCTTGCCACCGGCGCCGAGATTTACGGTCTCCATACATACGTTGTTAACGTTAACGGCTCGATTATCGGTCTCACGCGCTACCCCGCCCGGTTTGTGGGTAATTTCCGGAAACTGCGCCGTGCGGGTCGAGTCAGCGAGTTTGTTAGTGTGTATATCAACAATCATCACCGTACGGTCTTGATCGCCAGCGATGGCGGTCGGATCTGTCGACCGATGATTATTGTCGAGCGTGGTCGCCCAAGAGTAACGTCTCAACATATCGCGGTGTGTAGTACAGCGCTACTTGTTATCCAGTCTTTTCGATACTTACGGCCATTATAGGAACTCAAGGCGGGTAATCTGACATTCGACGACTTCCTGCGCAAGGGACTCGTCGAGTATTTGGACGTCAACGAGGAGAATGACTCTTACATCGCGCTATACGAGGCTGACATCGTGCCTACGACGACTCATCTCGAGATCGAACCGTTTACGCTCCTAGGCGCCGTCGCAGGTCTCATCCCCTATCCTCATCACAACCAATCCCCTCGTAACACATATCAATGTGCCATGGGTAAACAAGCGATTGGGGCGATCGGATTCAACCAACTCAATCGTATCGACACTTTACTCTATTTGTCGGTGTACCCGCAACAGCCGATGGTGAAGACGAAGACGATAGAGTTGATTGGGTATGATAGGTTACCTGCCGGCCAGAACGCTACTGTGGCGGTCATGAGTTATTCGGGGTATGATATTGAGGACGCGCTGATTCAAAATAAGGTGAGTCGCCCGCTTATCTTGGCACCCAATCGATGTCGTTTCTCCGTTAGTGCAATGGCATTTATTTGCTGCCTGCATCATGTCGGAGCTATCGTAGCCTCAAGGCAGTTTTTTGACAAGGTTTCCGCCACTTTGGCGGATGCTTCGTGTTGCGCCCATACTTAGGCATCCATGACATTGACATGTTGTCTCACAGGCTAGCTTGGATCGAGGCTATGGACGGTGCCAAGTCCTCCGGAAGAATGCCACGCTCATTCGAAAGTACCCTAACGGCACGTGAGTTCCTTTTCAATTGACTTCTCGTCTGTCCCGAGTGCCGTTTAATTGAACGGATTGGTCGGCGTGTATTGTAGGTTTGATCGGTTAGCAGACGCACCAGTAGACGATAACGGCCAAGTGCAGAAGAAATATGACATTATTCAAGCCGATGGTCTTGCTGGTGTCGGCGAGCGTGTCGATCCAGGAGATGTATACATCAACAAGCAGACACCGACGAACGCCAACGCCAACGCCAATGACACAACGTCCTTTTCGGGTAATCAAGCCGCGACCGTTCCGTATAAGAACACACCAATGACATACAAGTCCCCTGTGGCGGGACACATTGACAAGGTGATGATCACGGACACCGAGAACGATCATACATTGATCAAGGTGCTCATCCGTCAAACACGGCGCCCTGAGTTGGGGGACAAGTTCTCGTCGCGGCACGGACAGAAGGGAGTGTGCGGGTTGATTGTTAATCAGGAGGACATGCCGTTTAACGATCAGGGTGTTGTACCTGGTGCGTGTTTGTCTGCGTGTTATGTGCGTCATGAAACCCTGGTGTGCTGACATGCCGTTCACGGGAAAGATACCATTATGAACCCTCACGGGTTCCCTTCACGCATGACGGTTGGAAAGATGATTGAGTTGCTTGCTGGAAAGGTATGTGTGAATGATACCGATCACAGCTCGTGCTTGTGCCTTCAGACCTTCACACAAAGTTGTCAGTGGCTGAATCTCTGACGTCTGGATATTTTTAGGCCGGAGTTCTCGCTGGTAAACTGCAATATGGAACGGCTTTCGGTGGATCAAAGGCAAGTTCGCCTGTTCGCTCGATAGATGAGCGTATGTACTAAAGCCGTGGTCAACACAGGTTGAGGACATGTCTCGGATCTTGATTGAGAATGGCTTCAGCTATGCAGGGAAAGACATGCTCACGAGCGGTATCACCGGTGAACCTTTGGAGGCATACGTGTACTTTGGACCAATCTATTATCAGGTGTGTTCTCACCGCTGATTAGACACTCCGGAGAGATCGGTTTTGTTGACATGACTTCTTTCTCAGAAACTGAGTACGCCTCTTCATTGTGAATTCAGTTTTTGAAAGACAAACGCTGACCACTACACTAGAACACATGGTCATGGACAAGATGCATGCTCGTGCCAGGTGAGTTTCTCTTTCAATACGTGCTCCAAACACGAGGCGATGAATGTATGACTGACGGGAGTTTATCAGAGGACCGCGTGCGACTTTGACGCGCCAGCCCACCGAGGGACGATCTCGCGAAGGAGGACTTCGTCTCGGCGAGATGGAGCGAGACTGTCTGATTGGATATGGGGCTACGCAGTTGCTTCTCGAACGGCTTATGATCTCATCCGACAAATTTGAAGTCAACGCCTGTGAAGAGTGCGGACTTATGGGATACAATGGATGGTGCACTTATTGCAAAAGTTCGAAAAAGATGGCACAGCTTACGATTCCGTATGCTGCGAAGCTGCTGTTCCAGGAGGTGAGTTCTGATGCTTCTCATTCTCAAGTCTCCACCCCCTAACGGGAGGTCTTATTCTCTCATTACTGAGTATCTTGCTAATTCTTGTCTACGTAGCTGATGGCGATGAACATCGTTCCGCGCCTGGTCTTGGACGACGCCTGAGACCGCAAGGTTTTGAGGTGTTAGACTGAACACGGTTTAGATGGAAAAAGCAACTTAATCTATGTATCAATATTCTTCCTCCTCTCTTGTAACCTGACATGTGTATCATACACCTTGCTACAACTACTCATTCCGATCACTCTCGGACCCCTCTGCCCAAGGCTACTGAAGTCGATCATTGGGATAATTCTCTCCGCTTTGCGCGCCCGATGCTGAACAAGCATCCAAGCTGCCGCCTTCTCACTCAACACCTTCCTGTTTGGGTTGCAGGAGTAGTGCGTGCTCATTCCGCGATGCCGGCTACTCATCCGGGCTGTTTTGGCCCTGTGACTCGGGAGGCTGGGGTAGGTTCGAGACTTACTTGGAGATATCTCGATGGCACTGAATAACCTCGTGATAAGGGTGGTTCGGCCAACACTGATCTGGCTCTAGCTTCAATGGGCGGGGAAAGGGTTTTTACGACTGAGGCTACGATAGTAACTGAGTTGTTGTATACGGCCCGGTACTACTGAATATTGAACGGTACGTTGCAGGGTGCTTTGATCAAGTTCACTAGTCTGAGGTACCTAGAAGGTGCCCATATGGGATTCATCTTGTCGTGCTAGCGAACAGTTCATAGAGCTTCAAGTTTGTCCCTATATTTCGACCGAAATCCCCATCGGGTAGTACACGCTGGGCGCCAGTTCAGCCGGCCCAGTGACGTTGCGTGAAGAGCGCGTGGCCGAAACGCCAGAGACGTGTTTACCTGTTTCCCTCATCTCGCTGTCTCTTTCTTATATTCTACTTGTGTTATCTTTCAAACAGAATGGCTCCCGGTGGCAGTTCTACGGCTGCAAAGCGGCTGATGACAGAATACAAGCAACTGACTTCTCAAGGTATGCCCGCAAGACCGAAGGATCCATCCATTCATCTCACATACTTGAGCACCCAGGTGCCCCAGATGGAATGTTTGAAGCAGGTAGGCCTCAATGAAAGCCCACGGAAATGTAGTGGACTCTGACAGCCGCTCTACTTGACTCATCTAACGCTGCCTACCACATAGGTCCAATCTCCGAGTCTGACATTTTCACCTGGGAGGCACTCATTATGGGCCCGAAGGATACCCCTTTCGAGGGCGGTGTCTTCGCAGCCAAACTAACATTCGTAAGTATAGTACTAGATTCTACTGGTGTATAACGATGTCCCTCTTTTCTGTGCACTGCCGTGGCTTCATTCATTTACGATCGCACTGACTCCTGCTCTAGCCCTCAGATTACCCGCTATCGCCATTCAAGATGAAGTTCGAGCCCCCGTTGTTTCATCCCAACAGTAAGCCGACATCTCGCTTCTCACTTCCACCGTCGTGCGCTCTGCCTTATCTCGCGTTTATCGATGCACATCCAATTTTACGCACGACACGACACAGCACCCTACGATCGTTTGTCGTTTGGCGGACCACTCAGCTGACATTCCAGCTTGCTGACAGTTTATCCCGATGGAACGGTCTGCATTTCCATCCTACACAACCCGGGAGACGATCCTCTGATGTACGAACAAGCGTCTGAGCGCTGGAGCCCAGTCCAGAGCGTAGAGAAAGTCCTCCTGAGTGTGATTTCTATGCTAGCCGGTGCGTCATACCATCCCATACATACTTGTCGTCTATTCTATTGAGTTCTGACACTGTTCCGTTCATATTGGTCTTCCCGTCCGTTCATGTTCCTCTTCTTCATTAGAGCCAAACCTTGAAAGTGGCGCCAACATAGATTGCTGCAAGCTATACAGGGACAATAAGCCGGTACGTCTGAGCGTTATTCGTCGGTTTTGAAAGTGGCGTCCACGGCGAGACTGATCGAAATGATGTCGCTATCGTGTAGGAATACGAACGCATCGTGCGTGAGTCGATCAAGCAGCAACTCGGGCTCTGAAGGCGTTCCGTGCGAGGGATCTCGTACTCGCTCATGAATCATCCATTACTTGGGAGAAGAGGTTATGACTGTACACTATGAAACACACAATTGGAAATTTCATACTCGATTTACTCACGGGGACAACATACGCGCAAATACTCTGCGAGAGCGTAATGCACGCGAATCACATCGCGCAGGGTGCCAGGTTCTCATCGTCCCTGGGTATCTGCTACTGACGTATCGATCCATTTCCCCAGCCACGAAGCATGGACACTCCGTTCCGTGTGAGTAAAGTCTAAAAACAGAGCTGTTCATTCCCTCGTTGTGGAAGACTACTAGAAATAAGGCTATAATTGATAATCGAAGTGGGCTCTACACTAAGGGATTTCCAACCATTACTACATACGTATGGTGACTAACTAGCTACAGCGTTATGAAACTGGCCAACGAAGATGCGGAAGAGATAGGTACCGTGATTAAGGCATCGACAATACAAATGGAGGGACATGCAAGCAGAACGACAAATGAAGCGGAGGAAGAACAGATGCGAATAAGTCAGCAATAAAAATGTCGAGCGAAAATTGCGAATACAAGGGACGGCATGCAGGTGGAACATTCGTGAGTGGAATTCCCAGACTGACAGTGTTCGTTGGAGTGGCGGTGGAAGAAAATGTGTGACAGAGAGGGGTGCTGCTTACGCACTGCATAGATCAACATCCACCGCTCGCACAGATGAAAGCCGAAGTCGTGTCAAATGAAAGGAGAAGAGGAAGTGACTTTGCAGTGTTGCGTGGGTAGCGGACTCGGTGAGGTGCTGAGCTTACTTGATTCGTTTGTACACCCGCTCGCCAAACGCTTCTCCCTGTTGGTCAAAGATGTGCCGTTGGACGTACTCGTTCCGGAACATGCCGTTTGGATCGACATCGTCCAGGACACGAACAAAGTCGTCGAAGTGGGGATAGAGCTGGCGGAGGTCGTCCGGACGCAGAGGGTGGGATTTTGCCCAATGGGGCCGGCCTTCGTGGCGTGCGAGAATCTGCTCGAAGCGGGAGAAGAGCTTGCGGTACGGCACGTTGAGCCCATACGGCCTGCGAAAGGAAGACAGAAAGTGAGGTTTGTCAGCGGAGTGAGAAGACAGAGCGCGGGAGAGACCGAGGAGCAGAAGGAAATACACGCACTTGTACTGGATGATGCCGATCCACGTTGTCTTCCTCCCATAACTCGGACTCAGCCACACGTCGTCGGAATCAGAGAACCGGATTTCGATTGGAAAATGGGGGCGTAGACCGTTGGGATCAGCATGCTCTTGTTGAAGCCAGTCTCGGAGTTCGTTCATGCACGCTGCCGTTTGTTCGTAAGGAATCGCCCATTCGGTCGTGTATTGTGGGTACTATATACGGAGGAAGGTTTTCATAAGTACGACATATCCCTCGCGAATAAGGACTAGCTCAAGGGACTGACCTTGCAGTCAACGTTGAACACTCGCCAACTGTCATCGATGGCCACTGTTTTGGTCCGATCGAGCCATACACAAAAGCGACAGATGAGGGAGTTGATTGAAGGCAGGTACCGACCGATGAAGAGCAGAAGCTGGACCAAGTGGAACCCGATGAGCGAGTGCCATAGAAAGGTTGCGGGAGGCTTCCGAGGCTGAGTGATGGCAACGATGTGAGCATTTCAAGTCCGCTCAAGACGAAAGGAGATGGGAGATGGACTGACCTCGTATGTGCGATCTGCAGAGCTCACACGGACGGTGTCGGCCTGCGGGAACCACCAGAGCCGTACGTGTTCCGAGGCGCGAGAGATGGAGTCGAGGTTGCTTGCAACGTCGTGAAAGGGAATGGACTCTTGGGTCTCCTTCAGACGGAACGCGGGGCCGACCTCCAGTTGAATCTGCAAAATGAGACCGGTGCTGCCGAGGCTGCACAGGGACGCAATGAAGAGCTCGGGGTGATCCTGCCGCGAACAGCGGACTTTGGTGCCATCGGCAAGGAGGACGATGAGTGACAGGACGTGCGTTGAAATCACCTTGAAGTCCATCCCCGTTCCATGCGTGGCAGTGGTGACCACCCCAGCAAGAGTCTGGTCCGAGATGGAACCGACATTGATCATGGCGAGATTGTGTTGGGCGAGAGCGGTATGCAGGTCATTGAGGATGATTCCGGCTTGCGCGACAACGTAGTTCTTCTCTCTATTGATCTGTGGACATGGTGTGAGGACGATGATTCAACATAGATGACGAGATAATTATCGCGAGAGAGATTGCGTTCATGTGCCTGAGAGAGCATTTGAGATCCCTCACGCGCAGCTGCGATCCCAGGGATGCCTCGGAGATCCCCAGCAATAGCAGGAACGCACAGCCCGCCAACAATTTGGCAGAGCAAATAGGCAAAACGATGTCGGCGAGAAGAAAAAAAAGGTAGATGAGCTCAGAGCAGACCACTGACCTCGATGATCTTATTCAGCTTCTCGGTGCGCAACATGAATTCCTTGGTGCACGCGAGATCGCTTGGGCTGTGACCTACGCCTGCAGCACGGACTGTCTTGCCCTCCCGTCTTGCTAGCTCGAGGATGAGCTCACACTGATACTCGGTTTCTGGCTCGAACACGGTCAGCGGTGTGCACTCATAGCTGAGGCCCCAGTTGACGAAACGGGCCCGGGGCGCGGTGCTGGGGACAGTGATCGGTCGGAGGAGGGCATAGAGGGTGTTGAGAGGCAGCTCTGAGGGAGGTGAGTTGGGCATGGTGAGTGAAGCGATACGTTTGGCCGAGCACCCGGGAAACGATTGACCTCCGTCGTAGCATCTTGCTGGGTTTTATATGTTTTTTCAAGGCGGGACTGATGCAGCCAAACCGCCAGCCTCGATCGATTGACTCAGCCGAGGTGGCACTGGCAGACGCAGACATCCGTTCGGATACCGCCGAGCAGTGCCCTGGAGATCTCCGCTAGTGTTAGTAGTAGTCTGAAATAAAATGTAATACCAGACAGAAAGGGGAAAATACAACAAGAAAGGTGGCCAGCTTTGTGATGCAGCCTTGTGATTGCAACTGGTTTGAGACTCGGAGACTGCGTCAAATTCGCCCCTTACCTCCGTGCCGTGAACCGCTCGCCAGGCGGGCGTCTCCGAGAGACTGCTAGCTCAGATCGCCTCCTCCCTGCCCCTTCTCCCCTTCCAACATCTCCGGAACATGCAGACAGCCACCGAGATTGAGTGGGCAGCAGCGTCATTACTTAGATGTCCGCTTGCCTGCTTGAGCCCGGCCTTACCGCTGCAAGATACCGCCTATATAAGACAACCCACGCCCGGCACGTCTCATGTCAGGCTTTAGGCTAGTGAGTAAAGACGAGCGATAATGACAATGTCCGCGATAGTAACCATCACGCTATCTGTATCCGAAAGACGACACCATGTGCCACCGCACACAGAGCACGCAAACATTTGCATTGCAATCCCAGCTGGGTTTATAGTGCACGTTCTTTGCTGACTCACGTAGTTCGGAGTTGCCGTTGGCCAGGAATCGCACACTTCCAACAAACACTGGAACATATCCCATTGGAGGGCATGGCTGATCGGTTCATGCATCTCTCCAGGTGATTGGCCAGGGCCACCGACGTATATGTACGTACAGACGTGTGAGCGGTACCTCTCCAGATTAGACTATAGGAGAAGACTATCCAACGCTTCGACGCTAGATGTAAAGCTACATGGCTGTACGATGGCAAGTTGACATTGGAAAACCGGCCTTTCGGAGGGCTTTTCCACCTAAGCTTAATCCAGCGGACTTGCTAGCAGGACATCCGCGTAGAATCCGGGCCCGGCCAACGGCAAACAGTACTGCTAAATGACAGAAGGCTAACGTACTACGCAGCAGTCGCACTGTAGCAAAGTAGATGATGGCAGTGCTGACGGTTTAAGGTCAGATCGTGCCCACGATGAGGATGCGAGCATCACAGACAAGATAGCGTCGTGAATGTTTGGTGTACGATATCGCGAAGAGCATTCTCTCGCGTGCTTGTCGGACCTGGCGAAGATGACCTTGAGTGGATGAGCTCGAGGTTAGCCGCAGATGGGCAGATCCGCCTGAGTCTTCTGTACCCAAGCCAAGCAAGCCTTGTCTATACTACCCGGATCGATAGATCTATACTCACGAGCATTCTTTCCATCTCAACATCGCTCCCGTTTGCACCGCCTCTAAACTGCACGCACCTCTATCCGCAGTGTAAGTCTCCTACATCCTAGCACGCGTACAACATTGACGTACATTGACGGGACATTATCGCAAGTCCGATATCGGGCCTTGGACATGATCCTGCCAATGCAATCAAGTACCGCACCGACATCCGCGTGGAGCAGCGTAGCAAATATATATGTATGTTCCTATGAAACAAGACATCAAGCCTACTATAGAAGATGTTTATAGATTCAAGCAAAAGCAGAAGATAAAGTAAATCAAGCCCACAGAATAGTGATGTATGCCAGGTATCAACGGTAACCAACGCCGAGAGTATAGTTCTTCGAGCTTCAAGAACGGAAGTCAAATACGACTCGTCCCCAATCTTGGCCTTCATGGATGAGCACACCACGAACTTCGGCACTGTCCAGTTCGAGACCGAGTTCAAATTCTACATAAGGATATGAATAGTCAGTTGAATAGCATCACAGAAACATAGAAGACCGACTAACCAGTGTAAAATCCATTAGGATTTGGCATGCTTGCGTTTTCTTGGAAGCTTGGCAAGACGCTCAAGTCCACGGTCCACTTACACAGCTCAGTGGTCTCACCCTAGAGTAATACCCGTAGCCCACGGAAAGAAGAGAGCGAAGAGAACCACGACGACCCTACGTATCAGCACGTGTCCCGATGTCGTTGAGCCGCCTCAAACGAACGCACCTCGTCCGTATAACGCATGATCTTGTCGGTGTCCGAAGTGAAGAGCGTTGCAACAAAGATGCGATCTGAAAATGAACGAAGACGTTCGTTAGCCGTCTCCCGCAATAGAATCTCGCTGCTGGCCAGGTGGCGGTGACCCTTCCCTGTCAACAACAAACGATATCTGCTCACCTTGGCCATTCTGCGAAAATTTGCTTGATGACGGCGGTCGGTACGTCAGATATGGGCGTTCGGATGAAGAAGGAAGCGGGGCGGTGGGAGTTTAGGATATGAAGGGCAAGTCTCACCAGAATTTGTGCTGGATTCGCTGTCTGGACATTTCCATATACGGGGATCAAAACCGCAGTTCCTGAACACAAATAAACAGCGGACACTCACCCTTTTCTCAATATCGCGCCCTTGGCGACGAGATACTGAAGCCTAGTTTGGTGTGCGGGCAACAGATGGGGATCATGTGAGCGGGAAACAGCGAGAGTGCCTTGCTGAACGCAAGGTTACCATGACGCCACTTACCTATTCTCGCAAATGGGAACACCAGCGTCATTTGTTCGGATGTACGCGGGTCGTTTGAGTTGGTCTTCTGGCTCAGCAGGCAATTTGACCTGCACAGGAAGGTCAATAAGAAAGAAGCCTTGAGGCTTGCGATGACATGCGGACAGGAAACTGCCGTGCCGCGTAATGGGTTCTCGCAGCACACCGGACATTTGTTCCCACTCACCTTCATCATGTAGGACTGTGGCGCGATGACACTAGAGACTAGTGCACGACCTGCCAGCCCATACTGCGCGGCGCCCCTCAGGGTGGCCGTATCGCAATCCGGAGGCCGAGATATGACGGAAATGCGCGAAGAGAATCGTTCCTGCGAAGGGAAGAACCACCATAAGAAACGCCAAACCGATGGAGCTATACAAGACAACACAAACCTGCACACGCTGGAATAGGTATTCGCTGCCTATGGATGATTGACTCAGTCAGGCGCACGCTATTTTCGTCGAGAGAAGGAAGCGGAGAAGAAGCGTACCGCTGAAACCACCAACGAGCAACAGCGCGTGGACCGGCTGATCTATCTTCTTCGTCTGTTCCTCTATCAAATCCAGTACCTGCGGGAGCGGGAGCAGGTTTCATGGAATGAATGTATTGGTTGAATGAGCGCTCTTATGTTTCACACAAACTAGGTTCCTTACCTCGTGCACCACCGGGTCAAACACTTCACGCCGCAACAGGACGCCTGGAATGGCGAGATCTCCATGGATCAATCCGACAGAGGGGTCGTGGGGGTCGTCCGTATTGAAACACGTAAAGTGGAACATTTTGTCTGCCGCCACAGTCAACAAATTGGCTCTTGTCAGTTAATTGTAAACAGGGGGACCGCCACACATTACGAGAACCACAAGAACAGAACAGAACAATGGCGCACATACCATCGTCCACTTCCCCTCGATAAACCATCTTGGTCGCTTCGGAGAAATTATGCTGGAAGTACGCCAGGGAGCCAGCTGCCCAATCGCGATCGGTGTTAGCAGGTTACTGACGCGTAGATAGAAGAGCGCTGTTAAGGAAGTGTGCACACTCACCATCGAGATGGACAGGATGATCGGCCAGAAGAGTCCTGACGAGTTCACGGAATCGCAGATCGAGGAACAGCGAACCGCAGTTCGCCCCGGACCGTGCGCACATCTCTGCGATCTCGAGACTCGACAGCATGCCGATAATTTTGTACACCGCCAGATCCTGCACCACGTCAAGTCAACAAACCAAATAGCGATATGATATGGATATGAGTGAGTTTTTGGGTTGGGCGGCGGGGGCGGTGGGGCGCTGAAAATACAAGAGACAAGACGTACGACGGTACCGCCACCAGCGTCACATATCATAAAGTTTTGGCTAGGTCGTAGTTTATGGAGGTCCGTAAGGTAGGCACAATGCACCGCGGCCGCCTCGGGCTCCCTAAGGGACAAAAATTAGGGTTATTTTACGATATGGCCGCTGAACGTCAACCTAATGCACGTACGTTATAATCCGGAGACGCTCTCTCCAGGTGGTATCACCCGCGCGAGAGGCTTGCACGAGCTCGGCCGCGATGGCAGCGTCTCGCATCATTTGGCATCCCCGGGCATCCCATGCAGCGGGCACTGTCAACCAAACATCAGCAGAATCTGTAGAAAAAAGGGTCAGAGAAGGATAAGGTAAGAGTTTAGAGGACGCGCGGGAACCGACCTAGGTCCGCGACGGCGCCGATCTCGCGCGTTATTTGTTCCTTCGCGTAGCTCCAGAGGCAGCGCAAGAAGTCAATAATGACGTCGAGTGCCTGTTTCCCGGCCTGTGTCCGCCGCAGGGAATATATTCAGTGAGTACGTGTGCACGAAACATTCGAGGGTTTGTACGTGTACGTACAGGTAATGAAGGCAAACGTGGGTCAATGGCGGCTTCGTCTCTAAGAGCGTGCGGCTCCAAGAACAGTTTGAACCTAACAAACAAAGGTAACGTAGTTCACGTCAGCCTATCCCGACAAAACAAAACCCGCGAAAAAGGGCTCAGGCTCACCATTCACATTTAATAGCACCCCCCATCGGCGTCGCGTTCTTCGCCTCAATCCCCCACGCTATAATCTGCCCATACTCGTCGTAGAGCATGCACGTGGGGATTTTGCGGAACGTCTCGAAGGAGCCGGGCCAGTTGAGGATTTGTTGGACTTTGCCGGCTGCGATGCGCGAGGATCCGTATGCCTGTCACGAAAGGAAGCTGTCAGCCAAGTGTTGTGTTGGTCGAATTGGGTAGGATAGTGCAGAGAAGGCAAGTGTCCACCGAAAAGAGAAGGTATATGCGATAGCGAAGGTAAATGCAGACAATTAAGGCAAGGCAAGAAGACCCCTTGCTATGCTACACCGCCCGCCCGTGCAAATGCCTCTATCCCTAGCCTAGCCATGCATGGCTCGAGATGTCCACCAGCACGGTCCTGAGAGTATAGTACCCCCAGTAGCTGCGGTCAGCAAAACTTCCCCTAGAAGTCATGTCAATCGCGACCGTATCTGAGACCGTGCAGATTCCCATGGCCATTTTTTCACATATCGGGCTCCGCCGCAAGGTTGGGACCATAATGTCCTACTGTCGGGAAGGCAGAATGATCATAGAACAGCCACTGGCATGGAAGACAACGTTCTGACCATGACATCAGTTGTGCAATGGTCGACGAGTCTGATGCATGCAGCTGGGAGTAACCAGTTGCTGGAAATACACCAGAGCGAGTGGTCATGCTGATCAACAAAGGGCGTGTATCACCACAGCTGCAGACCCGCAAAAACCAATGACTGCCCTTGCAAAGAGTGCCCGTGCATCGATAAAACAAGGGCCCCTCCCATCGAGAAAGGATGACTGACGCACGTCTGTAGATCTTCGTAGCCTGAAAGCGTGAAACATGCATGCATCCAGGACAGCGGGTAACACGGTCTCCAACCGTCCCCGTCTTCAATAGCAACATAGCTATAGATATCTCAACCTCAACGTAAAAGTTGAAATTCCAGCGTCGCAGATGGCAACGGGGGGTGGGGTAGGTGACCCTGGATTGCATATAACACCATAACACCACGACGCGAGGGTTTGTTTTCGGTAGACGCAGAATGAAACTGAAACTGGATAGCATAACATAGAATGGAAATGGAAGCAGGGGTGGGTTGGATCACTTACCACACCAGAGAACGTCGTACCTGAAATCAACATTAGTTTTAGTTCAGTTGAGTAGTGCTCGAGATACAGCAGAAACACGCGTCGGAGACGTACCAAAATCGATAGACACGGATATCTTGCCCTCGTCCGAAGGAGCAGCAAAGTCCTTCTGGCTGAGCGGTTTGCTCGCGGACCCTCGACCTGTGACAGTCATCCTGTTCGCGGTGTACGCGATGCCCGGTTGCGCGAGGCCATATGCACTGGGAGGAGGTGATGGGGTAGTCGCAGAGTAGCCATTTAGCGAGCCATTGAACAGAGTGGGACTGGCCGTGTTCGTCGGGAGTGGAGGAGAAGCACTGGGCGCATACGGATTGAACTGAGCTGCAGGCTGCTGCGCCCAAGGTTGCTGAACCTGGTTTTGCTGGTACCCAAGTTGAACTGCTGGCGGAGGAGTAGTGATGCTTGGTGGCTGAAATGCGAGGGACTTCTCCTGCCACTGTGGCACAGACTGACCACTGGGCTGCTGAGTGATAGGCTGGCCCTCCTTGAACGGGGTGATCCTGTTGCCCTCCTCTGGTACGGGCTTGTCTCTAGACTCTCCGCAACAGCCCATGACTAGAAGATGGTGGTTTGAGGCAGGGGACTGTTGGGGCTGTCCCCGCCTTTCGCTGCACCGCCCAAGCTGTCTCGCGTTCCTTAGACTCGCCAGCCAGTCCGGTCACAAGCTGATGCGCGCCAACCGAGACAAGCAAAGGAGGCGCGAGCTTGCGAGCGGACTGGGATACTCGGGCGCCGATTGTCGACTTGACCGATTGGCGCTGAGCGTGTGAATTTTAACTTAGAATTATCGCGCATTCGTCGTCTGGCCACACAAAATCTTCTCTACACGTCTCAATTTACCCCCAGACACAAAATGTATTTATAGAGAAGTGATAAACAAGCATGGAATTGACAAAGTATCGATTAAACGAGCTACCTCATACATCTTTTGTACTCCTGTGAGCGATAACAGGCTATATGTCAGTGCCCGCCACTGTAGTCCTGTCTTTCTTGTCAACAAGTAACGTCTGAAGCTTGAAACAGTCAGCAACAATGTGCATGCAGTTTGCGTACTTGTATTCCTTCTTGGTGGCTCGATAGTAACCTCAAACCTTGTCGTCGGACAAGATATCCAACCGGTTGGGAGTCAGGGGCCAAGAGCCGTTGATGCACGAAATTGAGCTTCCTTGCAGAGTTGTTCGCGTTCAAGACCCGATGGGGGAGTATTTCGTAGGCACATTCAAATGTTTCGGCAGTGTTGGCAGACGCGGGAGAGCACAGACTCGGAGACGGACCATTAACCCATACCACCCTTGTGAGGCCACTGCAATAGCCTACTATGGGTCGAAACGAGAGGCGAGGACTCCCAAATCACTTCCTCGGAAGATGGCTCCAATCACTGACTGAGTTATCCGCTGCATTACGAGGTTCAGGGAGGAGTATCACTGAGAATGCAGGATGCGGCAAGTTTCAGCGATCACTCACAAATATTGGCCATAGCGGTGGGGTCACTTTCTGGGCGATAGCATCACACTTCCAGAGACTGGATAGACATCTACTATGGGGGTAACCAGGGAGTGTGGATGCTCCAGCAAGCATCGGTTGGCTGATGGAAACTTTAGAGCTAGGTCGTCCCAATGTCAATAAGCGGTGTTTCTCGTACAACATGCGACGCACCAAACGGTTCAAAAGCCGTATCATTTCTCCGATACCCTTGCCTCCCCAGTCTATCGATGGTCTACACTCCGCGCAACTGGAAGGCCTCCTAGTTGTGTTGCCTTCTAAACGACATCGAGCTCGTCTAAAGGCACGTTCAAGTCAGCGGCAACTATCAAAAGCGTAGTGGTAAGGTGAGAAGCATGATTCCTGTACTCGCCGTTATACGTGCCAATTTCGAGTCAGAAGATGATGATAGTGAGATACCAAGCCGACTCGCACCCCGGAGTCTGCTGATGACAACTTTCAGAGTACGCGCGCCTCTTCGATTGCCTCTGTTCTGAAACTACTCACGACCATCATCGCAAGCCTCTTGACAAGAGACGGCCTCACAACAACAAGATTTTTCGTTATCTGAGTGCTTTTATGTCGGATTGAGCTCATCCTACTCACCCGTCTTCACCACCATCTATTAGGCGATACAAGCCAAAGCTCACAAGTCTTTTGCAAGTTCCTTTTTCGCCTCTCAGTCGTTCTGCCTTCTCATCCTTCGTTTCAGTGAAAAGACTCGATCGTTCCTAGCAAGACAGGAACAGTGTAACTACACTGTTAGCTGGTGGAATGACAAAGCGAGACGACGACGTCGCGTCGTCTCGCTCGATCACTCCAGATTACATACTCCACAAGAAAGGTGTGAATTCGCTACCTATATGCTCTAGCCTCTAAGTCTCTACTATTACCTCTAGCTATTGCGGCAAGCATCCACTGCTCTGCAACACACACATCCTCGCCTGCTCTCGCAATCACCTTATGCGCTACCCCGGCGTGTCAGTCGCACACGGCCTAAGCCTCCGACAAAGGTGTTTACGTCGGCCACTCGCATTTCGGCACACATAAGTACTCACATATCTATATCTCTGAACACCTATGCTTATGCGTTGCTGTGGCATAGTGACTGCGCCTTCAATGGCGCTTCCATGGCTCGGCCCTATTGCACTATCAGCGAGCGGCCTTGATACTATTGCAAGGTCTCGATAATCACGGAGAAACACAAAGGCACCACACAAATGGTTACCACCGTTAATACCTGCCTTATGTGCTCAAAAAGATACCAATCCCGACTCATCAGCGGTCTCTACTCGGCTTTCTCGAACCCGCTTCATCAACCCGGCTCGAAATAATCAGGGCAAAGGTGCGAGAACGCTGTGTATACGCATAATTGATGTCGTCTAACTGATCGTGTTGTTTTTTTATATATAACTTCATCGGATTTCTCGTCTCTATTAGTGGGTATGATGTTGTTCGGCTGCAGGTCAACACAAGACTCGAGTTCATAAGTGAGCCTGACCGGTTATGCATCTTTAATCATGTTTTCTATACTCCTGATGTATGTAGGAGCCATGCAATATATATTAATTTGCTGTAAACTATGGATACGTACTATAATGCGATAATTTGTGTGGCCAGCTCGAGAAACGATGCCCGGATTTTTCTAAGTTAAAATTCACACGGTAGGCGTCTATTGGGCGCTCGATCGACCTCGACATTTCGCGACCGATTGTACCAGCCGGTCTGAAGAGCGCAGCGTCAGACCGGCTGGTTACGAGCCTACGCGTTCCTGTCATTAGGCTAATGCTGTCGTCGCATATGTACGGTTGGCTCGTAGGGTCAGGTCAGATTTGGACATGAGGCGCTCGGTTACATGCGGTGCCAGGGGTAGGGTGGCACCGCGTTACTCGGAGCTGTGACCGCCTTGAATATCTCTGCCGTGCGGGATTAAAGGTGGATTAACCATGGGTTATACCACGGTTATACCGTAAAGGTAGACGCACCTCGGCGACGGATGCAGCTGCCTGTAGAGTTCTGACAGTCCAGTGAACCCGTGTCTGGTACTCAGATTTGCGTATAATGTAGATAACTCACAACTTCGGATACATTTGATTGGGCTCTTGTGAGGCTACCGATCCTGAGAGCGTTGAGGTGGCAGTAAGGTGCGTCGTGATGTGGCCACTCAACTCTGCTCTTACTGCCTGGCATGTCCACTGCCCAGATCTGAGCGTTTCTTCCCAGTCGTTGTCCCGCAACCTCAATCATCAGAGCGCCTCGGGCCACCCCGAGGTGCAACGACTTCAACACAACTCCGGCGACCAGGAGTGGATTCTAAAATGCAATTCTGGTACCTGGCGGCATGAGATTCACCTATAAGCATTATATGCGGTGCGTCGTTGCTGTCTTCGCTTGCCAGCCCGGACACTTCTCACAAACTACTTGTAGTCCTCCGAGTCTTATATCGCTTATAAGTACTCCTGCATCACTCGATGATGACGCATCGCACCCTGGCAGAGCTATTATCTCCCGCACCCACCATATCTCATTCTCGTCATTGTGTCAACAGCCCATTCACACCGGTCCATTATTCCCTACCCGTGATGTAGACTGCCATCAATTGCCTCTTCGGGCAGTTCCTGAAATGTCCACGGCTATCACGCTCGTACGTTCTCATCATCACGTGTAACTGTTTATTTCTTTGCTCATGTTTGCCTGGCTCAGCGCTGTCATGAAGAGGCGCTTGCCATGAGAGACTTGTTTCACGACTCTCGTCTTCTAAATCGTGACACCGTACGTGCACCAACTAACCTCCGCCTGCGATTGGGCTTAGTGTTGTTGGTGTGCAGGCGTCGGCCACGCATGTGCCCGCACATGTGTGGTTTCTTCCTCTCCCTCTTCTGTTCGTCTGCATTCAATGTAAGTCACTCCAGCGACCGTGGCAGCAGTGATGCCCAATGGACGTAGAAAGTCATGAAGCCTTTCTCGGTGGTCAAGCGGAACAACTCGAACAGCATCAGTGCCTCGCCGTGTCGCGTCAGTTAGTACTATGATTCGGGTCGCAGGAGACCCCCCGCAAAGTCTGCCTTGCGGAAGACATCGAAGTCGTTGTTGAGACGGACATCGCCGGTTGGCGAACTTGGTACGTCGAGGTATCACGCATCATGCTTTGGCTTATTGGTTTGCAGGCTACAACAACGTCGACAAGAATGCACACCCTGTACAAGTTCTCCCTCGTCTCGTCCCGCAGGTGTCACAGCCGGTTCTCTCAGGAGCCATAGCTGTAAGTGCCTTATGCATATATTCGGTTTGTCGTTGATGTTTATTTGCCCGCAGGATAATGCTATGGCCTGTCTGCTCGAATGCCACGGCGTACTGTGTCTTTACAACAACGGCCATTTCCGCATGACCGTTGACGTCGGTGCAGTCTCTCCCATTCTCTTGCATCTACACAACTAATCTAATCTCTTAACACGTGTTGCTCTCATGCACGTGTAGATTCCCTGTGCACGGCTTCCCATCTGAGATCAAGATTTATAGACTACCGCGGGCTGTGCGGAATACGAGCATCGAGAAGATCACGACGTGCGACAACGTATTTGTGGCGTTGTCATCGAATGGGGAGTTGTTCACGTTTTCGCTGCATAATCCACCTCTCAGTGCGGACTTGACGTCTCGCGCGAATACGTGTCTTATGAGTAACTTGGTAAGCCTCCCCTTCTCCCTCTTACTATGTTGTTGTAGACTTTACAGACTCAAATGGGCTGTAATACACGCCGAGCTCGCAGTGTGAGCAATATATTGATATTGATAAAGGACAGCAGTGTGCTTGTGTACATACATACCTATACATAACTATATTTACTTGAAGACCAAACTCGCTGTGAAAGAGCTGTCGTGGGGTGTGCTACACGGCATGGGGCTAGTGGGCGTAAGCACACCGGGTACAGCCGTCAGGTGCGTGCCATGAATATAAACGCGAAATATGCCGCGCCACTGCTCTTGTGGCAAGCGGCGGTCGTCTGGACCGAGCCAGTCAAACTCTGCTGCTCATAGTCCTGCGTGGTCAAGTGGTATGTGGAGTGAAAGCAGTGTCAGCGTGTGTTTAAGAGAAGAGGCTGAGTTGCGTACCTTGGGTTTAATTGAGTGAGCTTCCAAGAACGAACACCGCGAAGGTTGAGAGGACAAGTCTATACCTGCCTGATCGGGAAGTTGTTGCGGGCGAACCGTTCACGTGATCGTGTTTGAAGCTTTTGCTCGCGCCTTCCTTGGACGTGTCTCACCACTGTCATAACCACCACCGCCATTGCGCTCATCCAAGCTCACTTGAACTCACAGTCAGCTCAAGGCACTCCGTTGCCAACATGGTCCTAACCCGCAGCCAATACAAAAAATTGGTGAGTACGGCTCCAGCTGAGATGAAGGTTGTAATGCCAGCAGTACACGCCGCGGCTGCCCGAGTCAGCAATAATCTGGCACAAGAGTTCGGCCTAGCTCTTGGACGAATGAAGTTTCTTATTAGCTGTAGCTAAGGACCAAACGAACTCTTCGACTTGGCGTCCTCGGGTGGCAGTCACGCCGTGTTCTGCTTGCAGCCCTTCAGGCTTTCGGCTTTGCCACGACCCCTCTCCCCCCTCTTAGATCCCCATGCAGGTGGAGCATTGCGAGTGTAAACCAGGACATAGCACAGTTAGCCTGACGTCGAGGAAAGTGCCTTAACTGGGTGCTTCCAAGACTCGGCTCGCAGCTATCGCACTGGGGGCTTTAGCCTCACTCATAGCTTGCCTGATGACAAAGGAAGGGCCCTAACCAGGCACTCCTTTGACTCGGCTCGCACTCATTGCACTGTAGTGCATGATGTCGCAGAAAGGGCTCTTAACCGGGCACTTCTGCGACTCGGCTTGCAGCCATCGCATTGGGGGTCTTACTCGCCCTCGAAGCCAGCCTCAAATAGCCAACTCATGCGACTTCACACAGGAGGACGCTTCCGACGATGGCTCTACCGTCAATGAGCTCGTAAATCTAGTGGCAGAGGCGGATTCGGGCCCGGCGCAAGAATTCGACGAAGGCAAAAACGCTAATGGAGAATACGACATCCCTCTACAACTTCACAAGCTACGGGTGTTCGCTTTGGACTACGATGCGCACGTTGGAGTGGCTGAAGCGTGTAAGGCTTACGAAAAGCGAGAGGACGATGACGAGGAGGATTGCGAAGGGCACCCCATCACATGTCTGAACGACCTTAGCGTGCCTGCTGACCCAGCGATCACGACTGCTCAAACCTCGGCCTCCACAACTAGCATAGCTCATTCACAGTCCTCCGGGGACACCACGTCGAAAAAGCGAAAGCGGAAGCGGAGGAGCCAGGCAATGAAGCAGCAGGACCCCAACATCAATCATGAGGAAGTCTCGACCAACAGTAGGGCCTCGCTGTGTCCTCTAGCCGCCACCGACGTACTCGAGAAGGCTGAGAAGAAGAAAGAGAAGGCAAGAGAAGCGAAGAGGCAACGCAAACGAAACAAGAAGAGCCGTCTACAAGAAGGCCCCTTCAATGCTAACGTTGCCATTAGCTTGGGCTGGTCCGTGAACCACGGCAAGCCTGATGTCGTTCATACCGACATTGGTGCCGGCCAGCTTGACGCAGCAAATGGGGCCTGGGTGGGTGTTCGGAAACCTGCGAAGCAAAGAGCCACTGCTCTCGCTGAGGGTATGAGAGGGGGATTGCGAGTTCTGCAGTGGGATGGCGAGTGCGTATGGCTCATTCGCTTCCATTATCACCTTACTCACATTCTCACAGGCATCCCATTGCGCTCGTCGACAAGAACGAGCGGGTGCTCTGTGTCCTTGCTGGGCGACCAGTCGGTTGCGCCGACTGGGAGCTCTGCTGGCAAACAGCGGAGAGCGACATCTGTGAGGCCGATGAGCGCATCTCGGGTGCCACCAGAACGCGAAGGGGGGATTTCCCCTGCTTTGCTACTGGTGTCTCACACGGTGGAGGTCAAAAGGTATGTCCGATGATCAAAACTTCTGAGCATAGGCTTATTGTGTCCAGTCTCCGGGGAACTTAAAACACAAGGCTACCGACACAGAGGCCATCTCTGCCCTGAAGCTTAGCCCAAGCCTTCGCCGCATGGTGAGATTCGCTGAAGGCACGTCTCAATTTTACAGACCAACCAGTGACTTAGTACTTACGGTGCGAGTTTAGTGGCCATGGCCGAATATGCTCCGAAGCTGTTCGTGCACTATCGCGATACTCTTGGCGCGTTATATTCTCAACACCCTCAACTGACACCGGCTTTCCCAAACACGATATGGCCTGCCGCTTCATTTAATCTGGGCGACCGCGTGATTACTCATGAACACCGCGATGCAGGCAACCTACCGCAAGGCTGGTGCGCCCTCTACAGCCTCGGGGACTTTGATCCCACTAAAGGAGGCCATCTCATCCTGCGTGAACTCGGCTTCATGGTCGAATTCCCCCCTGGTTCTCTCATTCTGTTACCATCCAGCACCATCACCCACGGTAACACCCCAATTCAGAAAGGAGAAACACGTAAGTCCTTCGCGTTGTATGCCGCAGGCGGCCTGTTCCGATGGGTCAAGTACGGCTTTCGTGGGTGGAAGGCGTTTGTCAAAGAGGACCCAGAGGGTGCAGCGAGGGTAAAAGCAGATGGCCCAGCTCGTTGGGAGGAGGCTGTAAATATGTACTCTTTTGTCACTGAGCTTCATGCAGACCGCATCAGGTGTGGACTGATTCATGGACAGTAAATTTATTTTAAATCAGTGTCAGTAATATACAGAGTAATAGTAATCACAGCGTGTGGTAAACCGATTGAGTGTGCTGGCTGTGAACTACCTCATATGTTAAGAATGGCTGAAAGCGTCCAAGGGAGACCGCGTGGAGAAGTCAAGGCATATGTGTCAAAGTTCTGCTTTGATCGCGATGCGTGATTATAAAGCGTGTCGCTCTCTTACCTCTACCACCACTAGTGCGCGGGCATTCTTTTCTCTCAACTCTATGAATTCGCAGAATCGCAATCCATCAGGAAAAAACCAACATGGGGATGTCCGTAAGTTATACTGTACATTAGGGTCTCCTATTACGCTGACTCGACAATCACTTACATAGCAAAGGGAGATGATGAACAGCTCATTATGGCATTGGAGAAGTACCACCGCGAGAAAAAAACTAACAATAGCCAGATATCAGAGCGTTTGCTCGCGGAGTATGGTATCAAAATGAGGTAAATACAATAAACCACTCAGCATCATGGCTACAATAGTTAACTGCGAGTGGACCCCTTCTAGCGCATCTACTGTAAAACGCCGACGCAAGGAGCTAGGCCTTTATGGCAGTCGCACTACGGCCAAAACCATGCCCTTAGAGGAAGCCGAGCAGCTCATTCTAGACGAGCTGGGCCGGGATCCTTCCAAGCACTCTGGCGTGAAGAAGATCCAACACAAAGTTGCCTTCAACACTGGGAAGCACATTGCCAAGTACGTGCTATCTCAGATTCGCATTCACTTTGTGTTACAAAACCTCTGAACATATCTCCCCAGACATATCGTGTCAGATGTCATGCATGTACATGATCCCGAGGGATTTAGTCAGCGCGAACCTACCAGCAAGAAGATTCGACGCTTTCCAAAGTATCCTGTCGGCATCCACGAACGCTGGTCTGCAGATGGCCACGATAAGTTGTATAAAATAGGTTTCCCAATATACGGAATTGTTGACGACGCCACCGGAAAGAGTCTCGGGGCATGGGTTCTCCCTAGTAATCGCTTGGGGTTTTTAATTGCTTACTGCTTCCTCTGCGTAGTTGAGAAGTATGGCGGTAAGTCAAATTGCATATTGCCTGGTGTAGCCATAGATCTTCTGACACCGATACAGGAGTACCTCTGCAAACAACAACCGACCATGGATCAGAGACGACACAAATGTATGGACTTGTAAATGCGTTACGGTAAGAGGCTATGTTTGATCACGGGCCTATTTTTCCTCTAATATCATTTTGTATGACGGCTGGTGTAGATCTGCATTTGCTCCCGAGTACGACAACGCAGAGCTGCCAGCACATGTTTACCTAAAAAGTGTTCATAACATCTCTATTGAGCGGTCTTGGCTACACCTCCGTCTGGACATGGGTGACAACGCTGTGATAGCGTTTCAAAGGGGGAAGGAGGAGTATGGGTATAACGACCAAGATCCACATCATTTGTAACTATTTCCCTCACTTAATCAGGCGCATGCTGACACAAACATGGTATACCTCTTAGTGAATTGTGCCAGTGGCTATGGGCGAAGCTTCTTCGTCAGGAACTACAGAAAACTATGGCATTCCGTGATGCCCTACCAATGCGCAAGCAGAAGGAGAAGCCGGGGCCTTCGGGAATGTCAAGAAACGATGCCTTTGCACTGCCAGAGAAATGGTCAGGACGCAACTGCTTGATTGAGGTAGACGTTGATGTTGTCCGAGAGATTAAAGCGGCTATGGGAGGTGACGAGTTGCTTGAGTTTGTACCACAAGAGTTCCGGGAGCGTGCAGAAGCGGCGTACGCCACTTTGCACGTTACGCAGCTTACCTTCGATAACGTCTGGCATGTCTTCAAGTTTTTACTTCCCCTTATTTTCCCATAATAGACGAATATTTTTGTATACTTGAACCTCAATGATGAGCACGTACAACTGAGCAAATGCTCTTTTGATCTACAATACTGAATATTGTAATGATACACTTCCTAACGCTTATTCGCCGGCCTCCGAGTCGTCTTCCTCTCCACTCCTTGCCCTTCCCTCATTACTCTTGTGGTTACCAACTCGAAGTTCGTCGTCCTCCTCCGACGATCGATCCGAATCTTCAAGCTCGTCCCTCTCACCCTCGTCAGCATCGAACTCAAGCGTGGCCAGCTGCAAGTATTGACAGAAGCGGTTTTGAGCGCAGTCCCTTCCATGATCATCCCAGAACTGCCTAATGCCGACATCCTTCTTATCCCAGTAGGCATCTTGATAGTCAGCAGTACTGCCCTCCGCACTAAGCAGAATATTAGTACAGCTGTCAAAGGTCGTTTAGCACAGTCCGAAATTGAAGCACGCACGTGTGGGCTTGTGGATCTATAAGACACAACACCATTTTTTCATCGTAGATTCCTGATAGTATACAAACAGCAGTCACATATGGGGTAGACCATGGTCAACGAAGGCGTTATGTAGCAGGACGTGAAGACGAACCTTGCAAGTCACAGAAGACTATTTTCTGATCCGCATACAAGTACGCAAAGTGCGCAAAAGCGTGGATCAGCTGATCTAAGGGATTAGTGGGGTGGCCAGGACTATCGTTTCCGGTGAACTTCAGGACCCCTTTGTGAACACCACCCACTGGCAGAAGACGTGTGGCCAAGAAGAAGTTGTAGCCCTTTTTTGCGTACTCTGACTGTGGTGCGAACTCGCCAATAAAAGCTCCCTTTGCGTTGAAATAAAAGGCTGCAAAGTAATACAATGTCATTGCATGAACGAGACGCTCTTAAGGTTCAACAGATTAGCACAGGACTTACGCGTGAAGTGTATCTTGGTGCTATGTGACTGCTGAGCGGTTTGTACCTCTAGATCGAATTGCTTCTTGAAAAACTCGCCCAGACGCAGAAGCTCGAGCTCTTTGAGAAGCGTGAACTTCTGGTTAGTAGCAGATTCTTCGCACTCGATCTTGATCATAGCGAGAGCATATTCCGTGTCATCGTATCGAGCCTAGAAGCCAATAAGTATGAGGCATGTGCGCAGAGGTTCATGAGCTACTCACATATATCACGTCCTTATTAGAGCCTAGGCCGATAAAACCGGAGTCAGAGCTACGCTCACTATCCGGCTTCATCTTGTCTTCGTTCCAATCAAGGAAAGAAGGAATCGAAATCATACAATGTGATGCGGACTTCACCAGTTTATAGGTCCCCGCTGGACCGCCTGGCGTATCGATAAGCTCATACCTCGTGACCAAGAGAGGCTCCATGTTCTCGGGGTTGCGCATCCAGTGATTTCCCTCGTTTACTGAGGCCAATAAGCGATCAGCTGGCCGAGTGCGACGTTGTGTGTCGGAAAACAGAGAGAAGGATGCACGATAAGCAGCTGGATAGGCACTGACTCGCATTTGCTTCAACGGAGGGGCAGACGGCCCAGGTGCAACAGCACTCCGCAGCGGCGCACGAGACCGTTTCCTACCAGACGGGAGTGGCGGAACAGAACCACCAGCAAAGCGACGATTGTAGTCTTCATCAGCATCCTACGAATAACGTTGTGAACATATGCTGTAGGAAAGATATAGAATAGACAAACCTCCTGCGTGTAGGTGAATACAAAGCGTAGTTCCATGGTCATAGCCTTACGCATCACCTCAGATCCTAGGCGGTTGGCTACAAAGTAGTTCCAAAGATCGTCAACCGTGCTCTTCTCCGTGAAAAGGTTCAGAGGAAGAAAAGAAGCCAAGGTCGAGCTGGTATGTGCGTAGAATCTTAGGTCTTCCCTAATAGCCGAGCAGATTTTAGATAAACATCATAAACAAATACGTCGCATGTAAATACTTACCAAGCTAGATTGGAAACCTTCATGGGCACATCAGCCGCATTAGGTTCTATAAGCGAGCGGATCTGTGAGAAAAGTTCGATTGCGGCTTTTCGTGCACTGGAAGTGCGAGGGAAGCAGCCTTCTGCTACAGGTTTTACGGCCTGTGTGTGGTACAATTAGCGATGCGACTCAGATGCATGCTCACAAGCCAAGTTAGGATGAATACTCACGGTCTGCATCTTCCCGCCTATTGCCGGGTCCATCGACCACAAGGTAGCCATAAGCTTGGGGTTTTTACCCTGATGGGCGGGCATTGTCTCGACTGCAGCAGCTGCTGCTTTGCGCTGTTTGGCGGCAGCCTGAGTGGCCTTTTGAAGGCTGGGGTTGACGGCACGAGAGTCCGCTCGCGGCTTATAATTGACGCGGGAATTGGAGGCTGAGTCCTTGTAGGATACCGCAGATGTGATAAGATCTGCTGCTGAGACCGAGACCAAGTCTTGGAGTTGCGGACCGGGCTGATGGCTACCCATACGAAGAGGTGGCTGAGGCGGCAGCATGGTAAGGGATGGCTCCCAATGACTCGGGGTTGAGGGGGCGGGGGAGTGACTGGTCCCAGGAATAGGCGGGGGCAGCATGCGAAGGGTAGCTCGACGGTCGCAAATAGCTTTGAAGTACCGGTCGTCCTGCCTGAGTAGGATAGGAAGGGCTTCATCGGCAAGGAGTGCTGGAGAGGATGCAATCCGAGGACTTCATGTGAGACGTCCGCTGAAGACTTGAAAGAAACCTGGTACGTACCGTACTTGAACTTACAAGCAGCGCACAAATCCTCTTTCAGCTGCGAGTACACCATAGAGCATCCAACACACTGCGGAATCGCCTAGAAGCAACATTCTCTCGTCACCGGTTGCAGGCTAACTTGAAGAAATGCACGTACATCAAGAGCTGCAGCTTCTGCAGCTGATAGTCCACTTGCACGTTGGCATTTGATGCAGATCTCTTCCGTGAGGACGGCAAAGAGATTGGAACAGGAGGCGCAGTGCGGTGGGTATTCCATGGGGAATACTTTGAGACCGCTCTTGATATCTGCGATATGAACTCTGTAAACTCAGTTGATACAGAGACTCGGAGACTCGGTGGTTGGGGAGAGAAAGTTTGGCCATGGATGATCGAGCCACGGGCGTTGCCGGAAAACGTTACAGTACCTACCAATGGCTGCCGTAGTGCCCGCCGGAACACAAGAAAGGCTTTACAAAGATATTAGTCTCCTATTTTGCGCAGATGTGGGTATTTAAGAGACATGTGTGCGATAGAATATCTAATACCGCCACATTCGAGTCTACAGGTATAGAATATTGCTTAGATGTCATCTACAGCAGATGTCGTAGCAATACGAGGGAACTCACCTCATTCCGCGCTTGGAAGCTGCTCGATCATCCGCGGCAGACGCGATCGCTGGGTCAACGATCCAGCTTGTGAGTAGAGGATCACGCTGTGAAATGTGGAAGTAATGACTTACTTCACAAGCAACAGTGACCTATCCTTGAGTGAGCCGTTCATGCCCGTATCCGACTAGCAAAATCCCATGGCCAGCCGCCAAGGATGCTTATGCCCTTCCTCGAACATACTTACCATATTGATTACTGCAACTTGTAACGTTGGCTCCGCTACGTGACAACGCGATAACATGTCACATTGATGATCGTGTATCGAGATTAGTCACACAGGGACCCCACATCAGCTCACGCTGAGCATCACATGGCAAAATCTGACCTGACCCTACGAGCCAACGGTACGCATATGGTAATTCCATCAATGAATAGCCGCTCAATGTAGATGCTACGCGTCGAGCGCGTTTTGTCAACAACGGCCTTCGATTCTTCTCTCGATTACATTATCGTTTCTTTCCTCTAAGGTCGTGATTAATCATTGCTAAGTCGTGAATACGCCCTAACTCTTACCGATACCTGAATTTGTTTTGTGGTCTAGCATCTCCCTCTAACTTCCACTAAACCATTGATATATTCAATGTCACATGTACATAACTCAACCATTCCATCTTTCCCACCTGAACATCCTTGTAGCAGTCCTACAGTGGCTCGCGCTCAGTAAGCAATTCAGAGTTGCACGGAGAACTCGGTCCGGCTACAACATTGAGTAAAAATATGATTAAAATGGTAATAATACATTGTCCAATCACGATACCATGGCCTCTTCCTCTGCACTCAGCTCGACAGACACATCATGCAGCCCCGTCGCTTCCTTCAGTCGTCGAGACATCACCTCCATATAGCGCTCATACGACTGCCACTCAAGTCCCAGCTGGTTCTCAGTAGCCTACGTACACAGCTCTCAGTCAGCTCCTCATTTATGCAATATGAGGCACATACCATCGCCGACAGCTTGTGCACGACAGGGGCCAACTTCCGACTGGCGTCCGTACGGAACGAGTCCGCGTTGAACGACGGTGCGATCCGCATCGACGCTCCCAGGTTTGGAACGTCTGCCGCTTCGTCCGCGTACACCGCCAGATGTCGCCAGACCAGCAGTAATAACATTTCCTGTGATTCTACGTAACGAATGAAGTCAAGTTCAGAATTGGTAGAGGCTCGAACAACGTACCGAAAAGTATGTGCGCCTTTGCACGAGCACTCTTCTGCCACTTTTGCAGTTCATGGTCGATCAGCGCTTGTCGCTGATCTACCGTCAAGTTTTCAAGGACGATCCCACTTGGAAGCTCAATCATCTAGGAATAACCGACGATATTCAGTAATGTTGCTTTCTTTTGAGAGGCTGAGACAAATACCTCTGGGATGTTGGCCAGCGCATGGTCCTGCGAGGCAAGTTCTGCTGACAAGTCCAAGAACTGCTTCAACGTCTGTGACAAATCTTCGATGATATGGTTCAGTGCGTCGATGGCGTCTCCAACTGTCGGTACGGTAACTGAAAATAGTAGCCACGTCCAATAGTTAGATGACTGGTACTAGGTACCCTGGTGAAAATCGTGCATACCCATGAAGCGAGATGTAACGTCGTCCTGCCGAGGCGCGCCCACGATGGGGGTGAAGATCGGTGTAAACTCATGTTCTACCAGAACGCATCACCTTCAGTTCGTGTCGAGAGTTATCGCCTTAGCACAAAACAACCCACCCGTAAAGTTGCTAGCGTCCCCAATGTACGACACAACAGCCTTGCGCAACCGTATGAGCTGGTTCAGCACCCGCACCCGGAACTTGCTGACACCATATGCTACCAGCAATCAGAACGCAGTCAGTCTTTCATCAATGCCACGAGAAGAGATTCAACACTTACCGGGATCACGAATCGAATCTTGCAACGCCTCTTCTTCGTTCGTCGGCTTCACAGCAGCCACCCACGACTTCTTCCCCAGCGTCCTCGCGCCTAGACCAATAATCGCCGCGTGCACACCCCCGTACCCACTCGTCGACACCTGCGATAATCAATTTCAATACCTCGCAGCAAGGCAAACAAGATCAAAAATCAAAACCAAGACTTACGAGCTCCGTCTTCGGAACAGCGGAAAGCACACTCGACCCGAGCGACACCACGAGCCGCATCTCTTCAAGCACCGATATCGATAGATCCTCGGTTTCTGTCTTGAGCAGGATCGTGAACGTATCTCGATGGGACCTCACGAACTCGAGGACCTGTGACGCGAACACATAGGTTTCATTATCACGTCAATCGTCAATCGTTAAGAGAGATTCATCGATAAAGGTTGGATAGACGGAAAGATGGCAAGTTAGATAAATGTATGGGAGGACAGGATAAGGAAAAGACGTGCCTGGTTAGCCGCGGTGAGATGTTTGGATCCCAATGCCGCTATTACCCCCGCGACGGCTTGTAATGAAGGAAGCAGCAGCTGATGATAGCGCTGCGTCGCCGATGGCAAGAAGCTGCCATTGTCTGTTGATGACGCACGAAACATAAGTAGATAGAACGGACAAACGTTCGTCAGCGTCCACAGGTATTCATACAAAGGAAAATGCAACTCACCGACGAACGCCTGGTCCAACTCGGGTCTTGCGTCGACAAAGTCACACTCGGCGAGAGAAGGGATGAGTCCGCTCTCTACGAGACGTTCGGCACCTCCTCGGCTCTGAGCTATCCTCGACAGCAGCGACATCCTGCATTCGTAGATGTACAACGGGTTGAGATCATCTATTCGTTTATCAACATCAACATCCACAGAGTAAACGGAACATAAGGCGAGACAAACTGACCAGGATCAGGCTTCAACACCGTCTGCAACCGCAGGTCCGTCTCTTTCAAACTACGAGCGAAGCCAGCGATGAACCCGGGTCGACCAAGCGCAGACAATACGTCCACCCGTCGTTCCACATGTGACAGCCGTACGAGCGAGTCGAGGAACTCGAACGCGACGGTCTTCCAAACCTCCGTGCCGTCTGTTGCATCTCGAGAGACCAATGCTATGAGTCGCTCCATTACCGGTTTGAGGATGAGCATGCTTCCGCTGACCAACGGCGAGGGCTTGTTAGACTCCGAGGCGAGCTCATCGGCGTGTACCACTGCATTTTGTGGTTGCTCGTCGACTGTGCCAATGATCAAGCCGACGTAGTTGATGAGAGCACCGTAGAGGTTTCCTCGCACGACTTCGCTTTGGGAGTTGTCGATGAGGCATTGAAGGAGGCTTCGGAGGAGGGCGAACAATCTTTCCGCTGGGAGTGCTGAAACGCCTTGTGTGGACGACTGAGTGACAATCTGTTGGTGTCGATCCTCGCGCAGCTTCGTGATAGTCGAGAGGGTAGCTTCAGCGAGGATAGGAGCTGTAGACTCAGGTGTATTACTTGACAGTAACGCAGCTGGCAGGACATGGAGAAGGTCAAGAAGAAGGCCTTCCCGCCGTTCGGGGACAATCTTCTCCAGACACTTGACGAGAGTCACCTCTAATAGCCTCCGCCATGACTCGTAAGAGACGATGGTTGCGTACTGTATCTGCCGTCTATGGTTCTCCACAGCGCAGCTCTGCATGATGTAAGCAGTCTCATCGGAGACTTGCTGCAGGTGAGCAGAGGTGACTATCCTTCCTTGCTGGTGAAGACTCCGTCTCGCGTGTGTCAATAGGGAAACGAGTGCCGACCGGTCAACGACCTCACATCCAGAGTCGTCCAAACGCACGCATGAACCAAGATTGAGATGACCGAAGAACTCCAGGGGTATGGCTTGAGCTATGAGACTGTCTGACCAGTCAAAGTCGAGGGACTGCAAGAATTCGATCATGCGCAGATGCGACTGGCCAACGTCACGGTATGGTCTGAACATATCTTCAACCCAATTGGGTCCGGCTCGGCTCCCCTCATCTTCGTTTCCATAGAGCAGATCCAGAAGCTCGACAACGCTCTTCGAGTGTCCCCGACTAGTGAGCACATGCAACTCGAGAGCAACAAGGTCGAATACCGCGGACCGCAAACGGAGAGACGCAGTGAGCGCCGGCACAGTCGAAATCACCCGGGACGAGTCGCTGTACTGGATCTCGATGAACGACTCTGAAAAGGTCGGGCTGAGGTGGAACGGCAGGGCCGCGAGGTGACGAGCGAAGAAGTCCTCGCGAGAGCGCAGGTACCGCATGGAGAACTCGGATGTTCGCGAATGACGACAGAGCTGCAGGACAACTCGATAGCAACGCTCCGCAAATGCGGGTAGCCGCGACGCTAGTGTCGTCCCTGAGATAGTTTGTGTTCGATTCGGACCTAGCCGTGGAACGCCATCGTTGAGGATGTCCAGAATGGCATGTACACAGGCACGTCGGGCTCCGAGGGCGTTGGGATCCTGAATTTGATTTTCAGATTCGATCTTCCCGAAGAGAAGGAGGTGTGCGACGTTGGGATATGGCCGGCTGGGTTGGGTGTTCTGAGTGAAGAAGTCGAGAACTGCAAGTCTGATCGCCTGGGTGAGTATCTCCGGGGGCTGAGGTACGTCTGGGGCTCCTGCTCCTGTGCATTCCTCTGCCACGGTCTCCGCGGTATCCACATCTGCGAACGATTCAGTGTCGAGCACATGTTGATATCCATCGAGGATCCGGTCGGAGTCACTGCTCTTGTCGATGATCACAGCCAACTGCGCAACGTTAGTGGGCGTGGCCAACGTCGATAAGATCCTGACTGACAACAGTCGGAGTTCAGGGAAAGCCGGATAAGAGATGTACGCGGCCAGTGCTGGGACAGACTGCGGGCCGTAAAGAAGCGCTTGGTCGAATTTGACGTAGTATGAGACGGGGTGCAATTCGCCACCAAAAGCGGCCGCGTCTTCTAGACTGGTGAGTGCCGGTACGAATAGGTCGAGGAATATGTCCTGGAGCTCGAGCACTCGGTGCACGATACGCAGAATGCGAGTGATCGTTTTGGCAAATAGAGGTTCTTCGTCGGCAAAGCCCTTGTCGAAGCCGTCCAGTCCATCGACAATATAGGATAGAAAACTCGCCTGGAGCTCAGAGTGAGTGAGCATGCGCTTGAGTATATCGTGGCCGGGATGAATAGCGAGCGTCAGGAGGGCATCCGCCTGCGAGCTAGTCTCCTCCTGTGAGCTGACGAGAGACTCCAGATCGAAGCTGGCCAACACGTTCTCCACAAACGTCAAACACAAATCGTTGATGCGCCATCTGTCGGTCGGCCTGAGATATTCCCTCTGCGGTATCTTCGCGAACACCTTATCCACTACGAATGACGTATATGGCCCAATCCCTGGCACCCTATAGCTCTGCCCCAAACTCTCCGGAATAGTATTCAGCGGTTCCGAGTCCGTGACCAAGTCCCTTGTCGAGATACTCTTCGGGGTATGTATGAGAGTACTCAGGAGCTTCAAGAACGGTATCGTCTCGGGATACATCTTATGCGCCGCCTCGACTTCCTCCAGTTCCACTTCCACGCCCTTCACGGCCCCGGGGATGTTGGTGGGAAGGCGTACGTTGATCACCTCCATGCGTTCCATCAGCGTCCACACAGACCTGCAGATCTCTACGCCAGGTATGCCAGCGCCGGGAAGGCAGAAACTCGCGAGCGAGTCGAAGAGCGCGCCTTTGAGCTCGAGAGGAATGTTCAATGGGATGAGCGAGACCAGCGTTGGGATGGGGCGGAACCGTGCGTGACCGCTTAGCGTCGTGCGGACTGCGACGGAGTGACGGGCGACGGAACCTAAAAGTCTTAGGAATGATTGTGCGAGGAGCACGTCTTGGGGAGTGAGCACGAGCTGCTGAGGATGGGCCTGGTGTTGTCGTTGATTCTGCACTTGCGCCTGCTGTCCGAGCAAATTCATCTGCGGCTGAGGCTGTGGCTGATTCGGCTTCGGCGTCGTCGCAGTCGTCGTCCACTGATCCAACAATCCGAAGATCGCGCTCCACGACACCGCCGGGCCCTGCTGCTGCACCTCGATGCCACTCACGCTGCCACCACGGGCGAGGAAGTTGTACGTCAATTCGCTACACTGTTGACCGTGCGAGAGTCCGACGAGCATGTCATAGAGCGCAGTGAGCATGTTGACGTCTTTGATCTGCGTGGACCATATGGCCCATTGGAGGAACGACGGCAGGCGGCCTGTGTGGGCCTCCGTTAGTGCCATGTAAGTGTATGGGACAGGCGGAGCAGCTACGATGCCGCCACCCCAGAATTGCAATGCTCGTTCGGGGGGAGAAGGGTGTAGAGGATACCGATGAGAGAGAAGAGCAGGCCGATGTCGTTGCGCGTGTTGGCGGTCGGCTCAGGTGGCGCAGAGAAATGTCGAGTGTGGCCTGCTACTGACGAGCGCAGTAAACGTGACCTGTCGCCGCGTGCACCTGCAAGGAGTACATCCTCCTGCCTCTGCTTGATCTTCCTCAGCTCAGAACTGGCGTACGTGACCGTCCATCGCACAAGACTCTCCACAGCGTCCAAGAAAACTCCAGAGAACTCCTCCTCGACGTCCGAGCCCGTGCCAGAGATGGGCATCGGCTCGTTCTCAAATCGCGCAAGGACGCCAGAAGAGAGGTACGACGTGGGCAGCTCTTGTGTGGACTTAGTCTTGGCATGGAGAGTTGTGACGACGCGGATGAGCCAGCTGAACGCGTCGCCCTGCACTGCGTTCCATATCTGGTTCTCGAGTTCGTCCGTCTTGAATCCATCTTTATCTTCCAGCGTAGGATCCCGATGACGCATCTCCGTCAAAAAAAGCGTCCACTTCAGCAACAACACAGCCCGCAGCCCCGGGGCTCGCCACTCCTGCTGCCCTCCCGCCGTTGTGACAGGGTTCAGTTTGCGCTTCATCGTCCCTACGAACGTGGCGTCTCGTATCATGAGTTTCCGCACGATGCCGCCTTGTGAGTTGTGGTCTACGATTTCCCAGCAGTTCCATACGCCGACGAGGACGTAGAGGACGAGGGGGTTCTGGAGGTGGCTGTTCGCCTGCAGCCAGTCGATCATTTGGAGGATGAAGGCGGGGGCGACGTAGCCGAGTCTGCAGAGTGCGATGAGGACGCTGCCGAGGGTTTGGCGTTCTGCTTGCAGAGAGTTAAGTCGGGCGGAGAGGATGTCTGCGCCGAGGGAGCCAGCTGTATGAATGGTATATTAATATGAAACGATTGGATATGAGATGGTTTGCGGACCTTGACTTTGTGAAGGACCGACTGTATCACTCCTCGCGTTCTGTCTAGCCACCTGGACTTTTTGAATAGTCTCTCCTAGTCGGTCGATCTCCTTTAGGAGCTTTGCTGTAAACTCTCCCTGACCTGCCGTAGCACGTTGTACAAGACTACCTCCGGCACCAGAAGCCGTCTGAGTCGTTCTGCCAGCGACTATCTCATGCCTCACAAACAACTCCAACTGCTCATACACGGTCCGTCCACCTCCAGCAGCCGCACCACTACTCTCCGCGACAAACTCCTTCACCCCTGACTGTCCCAGCACCGCTGCCTCCACGATGTACTTCAAACATTCGGCCAGCTGTCGTCTTTTGGTGTGGAACTCGAGTATGGCTGCCTCGACGAGCTTTTCGCTTCCTGAGGATTGGGATGCTTGTTGAGAGGTGAGGTTTGGGTGGCGTGCAATTATGGACTGTATAAGGCCAGCGACGTAGCGTTCTGATACATCGAGTTGTGATGAGACGAAGGCGACCTGCCTTGCGAAGTCGGCGTTGACGGCGAGAGGTCGGTTGTTCACTGTTATTTGACCTGTTTCGTTGAATTTTTGTATTTAGGGAGGGACGAGGAGGATATGAACTATGAGATGTAGCCTAGAGTGAATAGTGCCACCACTTACCGCCCTCCAGCTCCCTTCTTTCCTGGTCGCTCCTTGGGCCAATGTCGAATAACTGCACTAGGTGCTGTTTAGAGAGTATGAGCTCTTCAAAGAGCCTCTGGATACCCGTGCCATCGTCTTGAGCTTGCGGAGGTACGTCGGTGCGTAGTACTGCTACAAGGGTATTGAGGAGGTGGGAAGGATCGAATTGTTGTGATGGGTTGTGTGGCATTGAATGTATCGTTGGTTTGGCGAGAGTCGGAAGCAGATGCTATACCACAGAACGAGTTCAAGTATTGATGACAGCTAGGGAATAGTCACGACTTACCAATAATCAATCAAGTCCCTGAAACAAAGGAACGACAATGTAATCGTGAAATAACACGTCCCGAGTAGACAAGCCGGCCAGGAACTGCTCCGCATCACGTTCGAGTTTGTCAACCAGAAAACTGGGTTCATTGGCTTAAGTGCGTACCTTGCTCAGACGTGTAGACAGAGAGTCTCGTGAGTATCCGCACTCCGTATACTTTCCCTGTTGGCCGTTGTTTGGTGTGTTCAAGTCGAGAACTTGAGGGAGAGGAGGAAGAGCCGTTGTTGACAAAACGCGCTCGACGCGTAGCAGCCACACCGAGCGGCTAATGATTGATGCCATATACTGGCGTCTAGCCAATAGCCACTACCGACCATTGTGAGAGTGATGTTAGGAAATCAATATATTTTGGAACATTTCAAGTACGATAGCAATATTTTTGCGATTAATGTCGACGATGTGAAGCCGCTATGAACATTTTGCGAGTGCATCTCTGAAATTAGTCCAAACTGGGAAGTCGAAAGAGGCGCCCGGACTCTCCCTGCAACTCAAAATTACTTACTGGGCGCTTGAGGACTATGAGCCACTGACTTCTGTTCTGCACCGGCAACTACAAACGATGGGTAAGAAGGCAGCAAAGTCGACTCGCAAGTTCGCAGCAAGCGGACAGCTTAAGAAAACCATCCAACAGCGGAGAAAACACCAGGACATCAAGCGCAAGGCTGAGCGGCGCAAGACTGCGAGTGCTAGGAAGGGCAAGGACAGAGCAAATGCTGGTGGTGCGGATGAAGACGAAGGAGATGAGGATGTGAAAAAAGCGGGAGACAAGTGAGTTGCTAGCTGCTTCTCTCTGTTTACTGAGAAGTTTATGAAGGAATAAGGTTTAAGGGGATGTCCGTGGACGACTTCCTCGGAGGTGGCTTCCTGGACGGCGAAGATGAAGACGAGGTAATATAAGCTGCCCAGGTTCTTTCGCGCTCAAACACTAAATCAGCGTATAGGACATGGCCTCTGCAGGCGAGAGCGACGACGAGGATGAGGACGATGACGGAGAAGACGCAGTATCCGAAGACGGGTCTTTTGCTTCAGTAGATGATCTAGACGGTACGTTCTTAGTTCGGTAACTAGGGATACGCTCGTATACTGATATACCTATAGACGACGACGAGGGCCGCGAACATCTACTCGAGCTATCAAAACTAGCCGAAAAGGACCCAGAGTTCTACAAATACCTCCAAGAAAACGACAAGGATTTACTCGACTTTGACCCAGATGCCGCTGAAGATGTCGAGGACGAGGACATGGAGGATGCAGAACCAGAGTCTGTACCCGCGCTTACGAAGGAGATTCTGCAGAAGTGGCAAAAGTCCATTCTCGAGGTGAGACATCCGTATGGCCTCCTCAGGTATGTATGGGCTTACGGAATTCATGACAGCAACGCTCGTTACGTGCCCTACGAAAACTCCTCATTGCGTTCCGCTCTGCTGTGCACAACAATGATGACGAGCCGGACCAGGCTTGGAGTATAGACAGCCCATCAGGTATAGTCGTCCCCTTCACACCACCCAACTTCTTGCATCTCACGTCAATACAGTTTACAACAAACTCATCACCACCGCACTAAAATACACACCCGTCGTCCTCGCCCACCACTGCCCCTACAAGACACTCGCCAACGGCAAATAGTGCGTACTCAGCCACTTTTGTCATCTCACTTGCACTCACACTCACATGTCCGTCGACGCAGCAAAGGCCCAACACAAACACACAAATGGAAGACGCTCCAAAAACTCATCGTCTCCTACTTCCACAACGCCTCTCACCTCCTCACTCAGATCTCTGACGGCCAGTTGTTGGTCCTTGCATTGACGGAGACGGCGAAGCTTTTGCCGTATGTGACGGGGAATCGCAAGGCGGTGAAAGTCTACTTGAAGGTACGTTCTCTCTCTAATGCAGCAATGCGGGATGGAACGGACGTTGGCTGACGATGTATGCCTTTCTTCTGTTGTAGACATGCCTTGATCTGTGGTCTAGTGGAGAAGACAACGTCCGAATCGCTGCCTTCCTATCCGTACGGCACCTCGCCTCCGCCACGGACGGCTCCCTCGTCGATCTCGCTCTCAAGGTACACACCCCCTCAATTAACGTATGCTCTTGAATACAGCACTGACATTTCCTGTAGAACACGTACCTAGCGCTAGTAAGAGCATGCAAGTCGACGAGCGCACATACGCTGCCGTCTATCAATCTGATGAAGAACTCGGCGAGCGAGCTGTACACTATCGACCATGCGTCTGCGTATCAGCATGCGTTTGGGTATGTCAGGCAGTTGGCGATTTTACTGAGGAACAGTTTGAAGGTGAAGAGCAAGGTTCGTCACATTCCTTTTCCTTTTCTTGTCCTCAGATTCATTAATCTGTATTGTCGATGCCAGGAGTCGTACAAACAAGTATACAACTGGCAGTACGTGCACTGTATCGATTTTTGGACGATCGTTCTCGCACGTGCGTGTGACCGCCAGACAGAGGCCGAACGTGGAGGCGAGAGCGAGCTTAGACCGCTTATATATCCCCTCGTTCAAGTCGCTCTCGGTGCCATTAAGTATGCATTTCTATTTCCAAGCTCTCCCACTGGCACTAACGGAGCATGTATTCGATAATAGACTAATCCCGAACGCACGTTCATACCCGTACCACCTCCACCTCGCCCGCTCCCTCATCCACCTCACCCAACACACCCACACCTACGTTCCTCTCGCACCCACCCTCGTCCCCATCCTCACCCACCCTCTTACTCATCCCCCTTCCTCCTCCTCTTCCTCCTCATCGAAATCACACTCAACCCTCCGCCCACTCGACTTCGAAACGAACCTCCGCGCGCCACAGCAATATCTCAAAACGCGGGTGTACGCCGAAGGTCTGGTCGAAGAGACGAGCTTCGTGCTCGCGACGTACCTCGCGGGTGTGCCCGTGCATTCGAGCGTTGGCTTCCCTGAACTCGTCGTGCCTATCACCATGGCCCTTCGCAGAAGCATCAAGCTCGCTTCCAAGTCCTCTCATTCCTCCAAAGGAAAAGGAAAAGGCAAACGAGGAAGCGGGAGCGGTAAAGAAGTAGCGACGATCAAGACGCTCATCGAGCGTATCGAAGAGAGCGCGCGGTGGGTGGAGGAGAAGAGAAAGGGTGTGTCGTTCGCTCCTGGGAAGATGGGCGAGGTGCATCGGTTCGAGAATGACTTGGCTGAGTCGAGTAGGTCAGGTGAGAAGGGGAAGGGGAAGAAGGGAGGGTTGGGAGAGTCGCCGTTGGGACGGTATGTGAGTGTACTTGGGAAGGCGAGGGAGAAGAGGAGGAGGTTGGTTGAGATGGCGAGGGACGGAGAGGGGGAGATGTTGGTTGAGAGTGAAGTTGAGGAGGATGGCGGTGAAGAGGATGACGATGAGTCCGATGAGGATGAAGAGTAGAGTGGGCGTGATGTATGAGGTTGGCTCTGAGTCGGTGCGTGGTATTTACCTCGATATGCTCGATTTCAATGAGTTAAGTAATACAGTGGTTTATCATGGTAGATATCGAACGGTGTGCGTTAAGTCTAGGATACAGTACATTCAGATTCGTTCAGATGTGTCTTCATACATAAACAGATAAAGATACAACAACAGCAAAAAAAAACAAGAGCCACATAACTTAAGCCCCTATTTCACCCTAGATTTAATTCCCGTGACGGTCGTGTGTGTAGGCTAGTATGTAGCATTGAAAGTGCTCATCATCGCCGTGTGTGTTTGTCCAGCTCGCTCAACAGGTCATTCTGCTCCTCACGAGACTTGCGTGCACTGCATTAATATCGTTAGTCAACAACAACAGTGCCTCATGTGGAGAAGGAACTTACAATTCCTGAGCGAACGTAGCGAGGCCATCGATGCTGTCCACATACCCCAGTTCGAGCAGAGCCTTCTGGCGTGCTTGAAGTCTGTCACAACATCACGGTCAGCATCACCCAAAATAAGTATAAAGAAGTATGAAAGCAGCACTTACTTTTGCTCGGGGGTCGGAGCCGGCTTGTGATGCTTTCTCTTGGGTGGCCATGTCTTCTCTCGCTGCAACGGGGCGTGCTTGCCTTTACCTTTAGCGGCAGCCTTCTGCGTAGCCTTCTTCTTTTCCTGAGCTCGTGTGAGTACAAAACGTGACAAAAGAACAGAGATGGACGGTTTACCTCCTCGATCATGTGCTTAAGCCGCTGTCGCTGGATAGTGTTCTCGGCGATGAGGTCCTCGTTCCGGTGTATATACGTTACACCAATATCTTTCAGAGCCTTCTGGATGCCATCTTCGCCCTGTGGCTCCGGAACGACTAATAGAGCAATGTCAACGAAGTGGTCGAAAAAGTCAAGGGAGCTTGATACTTACAGCCATCATCGAAGAGTAAAGCTCCCAAGCCATTCAGCTCTCCCTAGAGATGTCGAATTGATATGTGACCTGTACGGGAGAAAAAAGAAATAACGAGGGACGCACGTCGTGTCTCTTTGCCTTTGACTCCGCTTCGTATACCCACTTTGTCCCGTCCGGCTTACGTTCAGGCTTGATATTTGCCAACGCCCAGTCCAAATCAGACAAGGTGGCCTTCTCGATCTGGACGAATTACAGATGAGCTATCACCAAAAGAACACCCATAGCGTATAACCTACAGCCATCTTTGTCGCCAGGGTCTCTTCATGTAGCTTGAAGATATTCTTGATACCAAACAGCTCGCCTTGCTTCGACTTGTCGCCTTGCACACCCTCGAAGTAGCGAGTCTGAGTACTGGCGCTGTACCCGACTGCCATTTGTTGTTGCTTGTACACTTGACGAGCGTAGATGAGTTCTTCGAGAGAGCCTGCGCCCAGGAGGCGGTACACAGACACATTGCGTGTTTGGCCGTATCTGTACGCACGGTCCATGGCTTGCAAGTCATGAGCGGGATCTGGGGAGGTGTCAGAACAGAAAAATAAGTTGAATGTTCGCTGGGTGCGTACTCCAGTTGGGATCTGGAGGTAAAGTTGTGAGTTACAGTGGGTTGCAGGAGTTGAAGTACAGGACTTACCGAATATCACTACCTTATTTGCTGCGGTCAAGTTCAGACCCGTGCCACCAGCCATGGTCGAAATGAGGAAAACGAAGACGTCAGGATCCTCCTGAAACTGGTCGATCACCGCCATCCCTTCGATGTTCGTGTCAGTGAATACAGTAGTCATAGCAGGCAGATCATTGACTCACGGTCGTTCTGTTTGACTTGACCATCTAGCTTCACATGTCCTAACCCTATCCAGACAGTGAGCGGAAAGAAACTACGGTGACAGCGGCTTGGCCCACCTTGAGCTTTAAGATGAAAGTCCAACATGTCGAGCAGCTTGACGGACTTGGTGAAAATGAGGACTTTGTTGCTCTTATTCTTATGCCATTCCTTCAGCAAAGACTCGAGGACCTACAAAGCACTTAGTGAGAAGGAGTAAGATAATATGTCATCGAATACACGCACTAGCCATTTGCCACAGTACTCTGGCTCGAGCATGGAAGTCCCATACTTCGGCACCGCTCCTTTAGGAAAGATCTGTTCGGAAAGCTCTCGGTTGCGAAGTACCTGCTCTGCTTTATCGGACGGGGCTGTTCGTGCATTGTTGTGTGAGTTGGGAATAGTGCATGGTGTAGCTGGATGCGTACCAGGAAGAATGAGAGCAAGGTGATTTGAAATCTTGATGAGGGTCGACATGTACTTGAATAAATCTCCCTGGTCAGACTTATGGCAGCAGCTCTTACGTCTGGAATATATGATGAGTATCGATCACCATAAAGGACGTATCTGTACTAACGGTTTCTTCGAACCACAGTCGCAGGGGCGATCTTTGCGTATTAAGTTTTGCACAGCCTCGGTTTTGAGGACTCGTTTGTACGCTTCGAGCTGTCTAGGTGCAAGGGGACAGAAAACAACTTCGTCTGTTTTCTCGGGCAACTGTTCCTTTATCAACTCTTTGGTCCTGCACATAGCAACGTTATATGGCAGTATATGATATAGGATAGAGTAACTTGCCTCCTCAAGAAATACTTGGGAAGTATATCATCACGAAGAATTCTTGCGACTTCCTAGTTATGGATGGGTATTAGTGCTGGCCAAAGGGGTGCATTTAGTGGGACCGCTCACATAAGCATTGCTGAGTTCTTCTGCACTGGCGCTCTTACTCTGACCTCTCATCAGAGGCTTGGCTACGTAGCTTTCCCACTCCTTCCTTGTTCCAACACTCCCACGGTTAGCCCAATCCAGGATGGTCCATAGCTCAGAGAAGGAGTTTTGGATCGCTGCGAGGATATCAGATCGTTGACGCTGATTTAGATCAATTGGATGCTTACCTGTACCCGTCAACCCAAACCTCACATGGCAACGAAAGTCGTTGAAGGCATCTGTGAGTTTGGACTTTGGATTCTTGACTCGATGGACTTCGTCAACTATTATGCACGACCAGGGAAGATCATCTAGAAGAGCAATGTCTTTCCGTGCCAAATCAAAACTAGTAACAACTTATCAACGAGGTTAGCAGGTGTACCAATGTCTGTGCTCATGTGTACTCACCAACGTCGAGTCTCCCATATTTGAAGTCTCTCAATACCTGAGAACGCTCTTCCTTACCATTCGCGTACACTCCGACCTCAAAGTACCCCCACTTCGGCATGCATAAGTGTCATCGCATCGAGAGCCAGTTCTGAGGGATACTTACCTTGTGTAGCTCTCGTTCCCAGTTCGGAACGACACTGCTAGGAGCGATGATCAGGCATGTCGGCCATGTCTCATTCGCAGGAGGAAGCGTCCTTTGCAACTTCCAGCTTTCTCCGTCCTGTAACTTCGACACATGTTCTCGCCGGCGATTCTCGTCGCGGTTGTCTCCAAGCTTACCCATGATAGCTGACAGGAACCCAATAACTTGAATGGTTTTGCCTGGTGATAAATGTGGTTTAATTAAGTGTGTTTCTTAATCACAAACCTGTGACCTACCCTGTAAAAACGATCAGTCGACAAAAGAAGCTCTAAAATGAGTGATAACGTACCAAACCCATGTCATCACCGAGCAAACCTCCATACCCATCCTTGTAGCGTTCCCAAAAGAACCTAATACCATCTCTCTGATAGTCCCTAAGGTACGTATTGATACTTCCAGGAACCTGGGTCTTCTTTCTTCTCCCAGGAACTCCTCCTTCATCGAGCACCAACGGCCCCAGGAGAGGCTGGTCAGGCTTTCTTTCGATGTTGCTAGGCCGAGGATAAAAATGCTAGATACACCGCCGGTGAATAGGACTTTAGAAATGAGTATGCAGCGTCTCGCACCATCTGAGGAAGCTCAGCGTCGCTCTCTGGTTCTGTCTCAGACTCTGTCTGAGGATCGGATTCTGGCTCTGTGATGCTTTCTTCCGACTCAGGTTCAGTGACGCTGTCGTCAGCGGGAGGTTCAGCCGTGGACCCTTGAGTCAGAGGCTGAGTTTGGGTTTGGGTTTTGGTTTGGGTTTGGGTTTGGGTTTGCACAGTCAATTGTGTCTGTGCCTGACTCTCTTCCTCTTCGACCTTTGCCTTCTTAGCTACTGGTACATCTGATCCAGGGGATTTCCTCTTTAGAGGCGCCTTCATCCACTTATAAGGTTGGCCGGGACGAGGCGGCCTTGGAAGGATGTCCTCCTCCGAATCCGAATTACCATCTAATCCGAGTTGAGACAACACGTTCTAACGTAGCTATACGAGACTCACTGATAGCCTTACGTCGAGTGCTACTACCACTCGCATGACTGCCGTTGGTCTGTTTCTTCGATGATGATGCAGCTGATACCCGGCTTTTAGCTGTCAAGATGGCCCGCTCAGGCCTGGAATGGTCACTTTCGTCGTCAGCTTCAGATCCTTCCTCTTCCTCTTCCTCCTCTTCTTCCTCTTCCTCATGTTCCGGATGAGCATCGTCATCCGATAACAACTTTAGACCAAGGCCAGCTACCAGCGGATATAATTAGAGTAGAGAACACACGCGCAAGATTATGGACGTACCGAAATATTTGGAGAAGAGTGGGAACTTATGTACGGGCTGTGGCTTGGAAGCACCTGTTTTAGGCCGCTCAATCTATTTCTAAACTTTCACCAATACAATTTACGTACGCTTAGATTGAAGTGATGTAGAGTTCTCAATGTCGAACAGGTCACTCAATCGTTTCCCGTGCCTATTTGATTCCGGGTCTTCAACGGCATCTTTCTGAGTCTTCCTCCCCTTCTTCTTCACTGGAGATGGCGCAAATGCTTCAGGATCAAAAAGGGGATCATACTCTTCCTCTGAATACAGCTTGAGTACATATCGTGTCAGAAAATGGGTGTCCTCACCTAAAGGAGCTGGGTTATGAGGGAGCCTGTAGGTTCCTGATAGTACAATATAAGTACGTAAAGTATATAGCATATACGACGAAAACCCCTACTTCTTTCATATGCAGAAGACTTAGCTTCCTTCTTGCGGCTATTTCGCGACATGGCAGAGGATGGTCGTTGAAGGTGGAGATGGTACACACGAGAGTTGTGTTTGGACCAGAGTAGACGCTCAGTGAACCTTACCTTCCCTCTTGGGAAGTTGCGGAGGATATTTCAATCGGCGATCAATCTCTTCTCCGATACTCCAATAGGGCAGCCGATCAAATGGGCGACTCAGCCGCTGGCACAAAAAATCAGATTAGTAGATGTGCCGGAATGTTTCGTGCACTGCGCTGCAGTATCTGTACGTGGTGGTGAGATATCATCCGTTCCATTGAATGCAGGCAACTCACAGGTACACTCACTTCCTCTAGGTGTCAGCATATTTATGCTAAACTTTGAATTTGAGGAACCTCCCAATGCCGACAGACAGCCCGTAAGTCTCGCTTGATTGCCCGTTGGTTGTTTTCTTGTTTCTATATGGCACTCTAGTGAAGAATGTATGGCAGCTTAGAGAGGTGCGCGATAGAGCCCATGGATGCAAACCAGTCACTGGTGAGTACTGGAGTTCCAGCGCCGGCAGACGACGTGGCCTGTTTATGCTTGTTTGTAGTAGTGCGATATCACCTCGGAGTCTCGGACTGGGGCCATGTCTCGACGGCGGACTCGACGCGCGACCACAATGGCGACGGCATCGGTCAAAGCTCTAAGTTGTGCCGCGATTTGCTATCATTTGCCTGGAGAATAAGTGCATAACGTGTTCGCGCACAGTATGTATCTCGTTCAAGCAAGTGAAAAGGGTTGCCAATGATCGCTGAATCATTGTCAGGGCGAAACGGCTCGTATTATGTCTTACGAACTCTCCACTTGCGTGGCAATGCACATACCACATCTCCAATCGAGACTTCGAGTCTTACTTCCACGTCTTATGAAATCGCTTCTTGGGTTGCCGTGAGGCTTCGTATACGCCGCAACTCAAATATATAGATAAAGGAACTCGTACTCTGGAGTCTGGACTGCAAAAACCTTTGCCACACGTCCTCTTCAACACTCAACACTACTTCCACAGGCCTGAACGCCATCATGAGCACTCAAGCCAAGTTCACAATCGCGATTGTGTTTGTTACTCTCATTTCTACTACTACTCTATTCTTCCTAACCGGCTTTTGTATGGTAGAGGCGGTGGAATAGGCGGTGTCGCTTTTGCTGTGGCTTTGGCGAAGACAGGTGCCCAATTTGACGTCGACATTTACGAAAGTACGGCCAGCTTTGGAGAGGTTGGTGCCGGCATAGGCGTCCCGCTTCGCGTTTGGAATACGCTGGTGCAACTCGGCCTCGAGGACGATCTGAACGTCAAAGTCACGGAAGGTAAGAGCAAAAAAGTCAAACTGCGTAATTTTGTCCATCTTAAATCATATTCAACAGGTGGGAAGATGTCGTATTACAAGGCTGACCAGGCCGAGTTGATAAGCGGAGGGCAAGCACACCGTACGATGATTCAGTTCATTGTTGCTATCAAAACTCACAATCTTACAGAGGCAATGCGTTCTTATCACCGTGCTGAGTTCCTTGACATACTCCAGAAGCGCATACCTGCCAGCTATCGCACTCATTTCGGCAAACGGCTGGTATCGTATGAGGACTCTTCATCGGAGCCGATTGTACTGCACTTCAAGGACGGCACTACTGCTAAGTGTGATGTCCTTGTCGGGGCGGATGGCATCAAATCTGCTGTTCGAAAGCAGATGTTCACGGATTTGGCTACGAACGCACAAGACGAAGCCCACGCCGCAGCATATCGAGGCCACGTAGATGCCAGATGGTCGGGTGTAGTCACCTATCGTGGTTTAATTCAAGCAGATACTTTCAAGACAGCGTATCCCAATCATAATGCACTGTCAGGTCCAGTTTGCGTAAGTGTTTCTGCGTTGTGATTTGTGAAGCTTTTCGTCCTGACGTTGCTTATACGCACGCTTTAGTACATGGGCAAGAATGGAGTAAATACGAAGGTTCTCAGTGTGCAAACAATGGCTGACAAGCATCTCCTAGGTCGTTCTTTCGTACCCTATCTCTCAAGGTAAAATAGTCAATGCTGTCGCCATGGTCACTACGCCTAACTCCCGCGATACAACATACGAAGGACCTTGGGTCACAGAGACCAACAACGACGAAATGATCTCTCACTTCGCGCACTGGTCTCCCGAGGTCTATACTCTGCTCAAGGTAAACGTGCCCTGATGCTGTTCGATACATCGACCTAATAACCGTTGCACAATGACAGGAAATGAAGAAGCCATCCCTATGGGCCATCAACGAAGTCCTAGGATTACCAACCTTTGTGTCTGGTCGTGTAGCACTTCTAGGAGACGCGGTGAGCCCCCTCTTACTTTGGTTAACAAACCCTGCGATAAAGTCTCACACCTGATCTTGAAAGGCGCATGCGATGACACCGAACTTGGCTTCTGGTGCCGGACAGGCGGTTGAGGTATGCTTCATTCGCTTTACAACGGAGTATTCTATTGCTCACTGTGCCGCCAGGATTCTCTCTTCCTTGCAACGCTCCTCGCACAACCAGAGGTCGGAAAGGAAGAGATTCCTTCTGCGCTCGCGATCTATGACGACACTCGACGCCCGTTCACACAGAACGTTCAAGAGCTATCGTACAAAGCTGGTCAGACCGTCAATCTCGATAGTCCACGCACACAGTCGTATTCAGCTGAAGCAAGTGCGGCTGGTGCTATACCAGAGAAGACAGTGAAGGAGATCATAAGCGAGGATTTGGCTGACTGCCAGAAGTGGACATGGGCTACAACCCCGCAGGCTGACCTTGAGCTTGCTGTTCAGAAACTGAAGGCAGGGCTTACCGGCAGTAACTAGCTTATACATTCACGTTAACATCTTTAGACAGACGCCCTACTCATATGTAACTTAATCGTGCTGTATAGCATTGACCCAAACGTCGACACATGCATTGACCGGACTGAGACGACTCCAAAAGAGGTAAATTCCAAAGCTAACAAACGTTGTACTACCATAACAGAGCGCGTGTTGGTTTCCCCGCCTCAAAGGCGGGTACTTATCCCGAGGACCACGTAAAGGTCCGCGCTCATCCCTCGAGAAAAAGGCTTCAGTTGGCACATCACCAACGAAGGGTAGAATGACATGGGCGCAAACTACATCACACATACAAGGTTGTAGGGGGGGACCCGGAGAACGAGGAAAGGCCACAAGCCACGAGGAGCAAGGACGCAGACCAAAGAACTCAACACGGGCGGAAAGGTGGACATCCAGCCATAGACAACTGGAGCCGGGGCTTGGTGAGTGGTAAAAGGGGGGGGGGGGAGGTAGTCGTCGGAGGACGAGAGGCAGCGCCTTGGGGAGTCAGTTGAAGGGGGAGCAGGCCCTCTATATATACGTTTTCGGGAGAGGCTGGCCTCTCGGTCTGTGATTCGTACAAACAAACCGAATCGAGCGAGGTGAATTGCCTTATATAGCGGATTGTCAGCCAAGGACGCGTCTGAACGCGCGTTGTTTGGTCGTGGTTCGAGTTGGTTTGACGGTGTTCAACGATCGAAGGATGCGGCGGGCACATTCCACGTGATGCGCTGTGGCGTAACCGTGGGAAAGTGGCCATAGTGGATGGTTCACTTTGTACAACGATGTTGTGTGAGTCTGGAATTGGGTCTGCACAATGTCAAGGGGTCTAACATACCGCAAACAACTGAACTTGTCTCGTGTGAGTGGCTTTGCGAAGCAGAAGGAAAGATATCTGAAATTCAAGTCGGAAGATGTCACCGGGCGTTTGCAGTTCAAACTTGTTCGCCACTTGCTTGCTGCCGGTGCATATTTATGGAGTCTTATGTATACTGTAACATGTTGACTCCGGTTCTTTTGGTCCTTCATGATGTTCATATGGAATTGGAATACGATTGCGGGAGTTGGCGAGCAGTTTGGGTTAGATTTGAGGGAGAAAAATAAACTTTTGATCCCGCTGTGTAGTGTTTACCTGATCCTTATGTATGAGTGCGAAAATCGATAGTACTCTTAGTTACGTACCGACTCCTCTTTATTTAGACCTTCCTCAAAGGTTATACTGCCGTGAAGACTAGTTCAAGGGCCGTCTGTATGTTCCTTTCAGCTGACACCATAGGCATTCGTTATGTGCCAACTTCCAAGTGATGATTTGTATATAGTGCGTGATTATCGGCCGATAAGAACGCCATTCGCGATTGCTTCGAGGGTCTCAGTGGTTTATGCTCGCAAGAACGTTACCAGTGAGTGGCCTAGCATAAGCAACCCAGAGTCATACTCTCACGACACTGGTCACCCGCACTTGACGCAGGTTCGATCCACGTGGCAATCGACACAGACGCGCTCGGTGAAGCCAGCTTCTAACTTTGCGGCACCCGCTTCTTCTGCTACGGACTATACGGATCGCCTAAGACCGGGAATAACAGCCAATGGATTCAACAGGATAATTTGTATCTGCGAACATGTTCCTGATCTCTGCAAAACTCAACATCTCCTCCGAGGCTTTCCGCCAAGGTAAGGTGAGATTGGAGTGAGTCCGATATCAACGCAGATGTTAGACGCTCCACAGGTATATGAACCCACACCTCCACGTTGAATCCCTCTACCACAACGCATCTAGACAATGGGCACCCAACCAAGATTCTCCGTAGCTATCATGTATGTACTATCTACTCTAATACATCATTTCTCAGCAACCTGACCCCATGTGCCAGTGGCGGCGGCATAGGGGGCTTTGCTTTCGCCATCGCTTTAGGAAAGACAGGTGCTCCAGTGGACATCGACATTTATGACAGTGAACAGGATCTCAACCAGATCGGTGCTGGCATTGGCTTTTGGCCACGCGCATGGGAGATTATGAAGATACTGGGCCTCGAGGAGTCTCTCTCAAACGCAAACACTAACGCGTATGCGGGTGAGCTGGGCAACGAAATCCTTTGACGCACATTGACTGAGATTCTGGAATAGAGAAGGGCATTTCCTACTATAAGGGAGATCAAGAGGGCTTGTTTCTTTGCGGACAGGTGCAAGGTATGTTCTTATCAACTGATTATAGGCGGAGTAACGGTTTGACCGCATTATCTGATAATGCGTACGCAGGGCCCACAAGAATATATCACCGAACACAATTTCTCAGTACACTTCAGAGTCATTTCTCCCCAAACACCCGGATACACTACAGAAAGCGTCTGGTCTCTTACGAGGATGCCGCACCGGATCCTGTCGTTCTACATTTCGCAGATGGGACTCACGCAAAGTGTGATCTGGTGATTGGTGCTGACGGCACGAAATCCGCTGTGCGGAAAGCCATGTTTGAGAGCTTGGCCTCGAAGGCGCAAGATGAAGCACAAGCACGAGAATATCTCTCGCACGTGGATGCAAAGTGGTCGGGATTCGTTATGTACCGCGCTTTAGTCCAGACAGATGTGCTAAAGGAGGAGTTTCCCGATCATGTCGGTCTGGACAGAACAACATTCGTACGCACCAGTTATACAATTTCTGTGCCATTAATTGCTGATCAAAACGTTTATATGCAGTTTCTGGGGAAGCAACGGGTGAGTATCAGACTCTCGATGCCACCTCCGATCGTTCACACTCTCGTGAAAGGGCATCATATGTTCACCAATATCTCAAGGACTCTTGGTCAACGTTGGGGCCTACATGATTCATTATAATCGTCGAGGTACAATCTTCGAAGGCGAATGGTTCAGTCAGGCATCACCCCGAGAAGAAGAGGAAGAGATCGTCGCTCCATTCGCCCATTGGGACGACCAAGCCCTTGTACTATTACAGGTAATATCACCTTCGTACCGTATCTTTGCACAAGTGACGAGCGGCGGCCATCCTGCATTACTCAGAATATGAAAGGTGCTACCAAGTGGGTGGGCAACGAAGTACGTGGACTACCGACGTATGTATCTGGCCGGGTGGCGCTTTTAGGCGATGCGGTGAGTCTTGAGCATCTTCCAGCCTCGATGACTTACATTGCTCACATCCTTTATCGGACTTTAATTCAAGGCGCACGCTATGGTGCCTTGTCTGGGCACCAGCGCGAACCAAGCACTTGAGGTGAGTTTACATTCATAAGCATGGAGGTCTTATTTACACCCTCTAGGATGGCTTCTTCCTTGCCACTCTCCTTGGCCAACCCGAAGTACAGCTCTCGAACATCAACACAGCTCTACAAGTCTATGACGAAGTTCGAAGACCATTCACACAGCGCATACAAGAACTTTCATACGAAGCCGGCGCAATTCTCTTGCTTGGCAATTCTCGTATGAACGCATACTCCGCCGAAGACAGTGTTGAAGGTAAAATCCCTGAGAATGTACTGCAAGAGCAGATAGTTACGGATATGACGGCCGTCCTTGAGTGGCAGTGGACCACAAGCTTGAGGCCAGATATCACATTAGCACTACAGAAACTGAGGGACGCGTTAGCTTAGCGGGATGGATTTCTTTTGGAGTACTTGTACAAAACTTTCATCTGCTTCATTTGTAGCTATGGTGGTCATGCATACCTTTCATGCACTTGCCTTGTTACTTTCCTATACGGCGCTGGTCGCATCTTATGATTCTTATCACATGCGTGCGGCGGTCTCGGTGATTGCGCATGCATCAGTCGCTTCCTCCTCTCTCTTTCGTTCTTCCATCTCACTGCGTTACCACGCAGCACATTGGCACTGCAATCCTTCCATCAAAACATGGCATGCTCTCTGACACTTCGCGTTGCTGGTTCCAAGCCTAAAGACAAAATCCGAGGAACGTGCCACTTCTGAGACAGCTATAACTCGGGTCATGATATGCTACGCGACATCTGCGACTCCCTGCTTTTTGGATCCGCTGGACATAGTTCGTTCAAGCTCTGCACTCCTTTATACTTGTCTTTGAGCTCTGCTGTCGACTATGACTACCCTTTCCTTCGTTCTTTTGGCTTCTCTCGTCGCTCTCGTCCAGACGCAGAAGATCGTACTCACCAATGACGACGGATGGGCTGAAGCTCAGATTCGAGCCCAATTTGATGAGCTCGTAAATGCTGGCTATGAGGTGCGTTGTTAGTATTCTGTGCGCTGTTCGTCACTGATAAGAATACATGCAAAGACTATCCTATCCGCCCCAGCTATTAACCAGTCTGGAAGGGGGTCATTATCTGTCCCTGCGATCCCTCTATTGGTCCCATGCGTGTACAACTCTTGCAAGATTGGGTCTCCAGCCCAAGGATTTAACCAAACCGATCGTCAGTCTATTTTTCTGCACCATTTTTTGCGTATATGCGCGTATTGATCACTCGAGAACCAAAACAGCGCGTCTGAACTACGTCAATGCTGCTCCGTAAGTTCTAGTGTTGTTAGCGTTACATTTACCAGCATATATTGACATGACTCTTCCAGCTCTGACGCTGCGCACTATGGGATCAATACGCTCGCACCAGCCGCCTGGGGTACGAAGCCGGACCTGGTAGTTAGTGGACCCAACATCGGCTATAACGCAGGAATTGAGATTCTGCTTTCCGGGACAGTGTACGCCTTTCACCAGTCCTAGTAAATAGTACGCACACTGAACTCTCTTCACATGCATAGTGGAGCAGCGTCTCGCTCGATTTTGGAAGGCACTCCGGCTGTATCTTTCTCTGGTTCCGACGCGAGCAACAAGCGCGAAGCTTGGACTGACCTTGTCACCGCACCCACGAGCCCAAGCATCGTCGCTGTACGCGCATATTCGAAACTCACTACGACCTTCCTCAAGACGCTCTTTGCCCAACCGAATGCTGACACAGAGCTTCTGCCCAACACTACTCTCGTCAACGTGAACTATCCGCCCATTACATCGAATTGCTCTGCCACGCCTGAGACCATCAAATGGGTCTTGGCGCGTGCCTATTCACCCATCATTGAGTGGAAGGGCAAGGACGTCTCGACTTGCGGCAACAATGGTCAGCTTCCTCTTGCTACCGACGTCTTAGGCAAGACCTCTGGATGCTATGCTACTGTCACGGTATTGAACGCAAACACGAAGGGGGATGCTACGAGCGACGTGCAGGCGGATGTGCTACAGAGGCTGGCGGGTCTTGGGTTCAGCTGTGCTTCTTGATTTTGTTGGCGGTGCCCTCCCAAGCTACACTTTAGGATACCCTTAATGCTACTCATGAAGTATTCATCTACTATTGCCTCTACAACGCACAAGAGTTCCCGCGTATTGCGTGGTAACATACCCTCCAACTCAAACATGTAGGTCCTGTCAGCCTGAGCGAACATATCGGAGGTACGTCATTCGCAAGCGTAGAAATATATTCTAAAGCTTCCAGAGACCATCAGACACGTATTTCTACGCATTATAGAGATGAATGAATTAAAATACAGGCAACCAGTACCGCAATCAGACCCTTGGACGTCGGCGTACAAAGTCAACCAACGTCGGGAGGCCACTCTCCCACGCTACGCCACAACAAATAAGCGCAAATATGCCCGACGCGTCGGTTGATCCGTTTATTTGGACAAATAACGCGCTGTTGGCTGACATACCTCCCAAATATGGAAGCAATATGTCCAAATCGGGACTCTTTCTACGAATCACAGAAGCAACTTCAAGTCACCCTCCAAAACGTATATATAGAGGGCCGTTTCTGCCCATGGTTGGTTCTTCAGGCTCTCGCCTCTTCCCCCTCGACAACTAAGCCCCTCCCCCAGGTGAGCATTTCCACTCACTTATGTCCTCAACGTCGTGTTTAACACTCTCCTCGCCACATAGCTCTACCTCCAAGTCGACGTTGCAGTCGTCGTGAAGACCAACAACAGGACACAGGCCTATCCTGGCTCGACTTGCTAGACGACCCCGATATTCGACTTACTAGGCGACCCCCGACAACTCTTGGCGACACTGTTCAACGACTGCTCTGTGGTTGTGTCTTAGATCTGGGGTTCTGTCTCGTGTTCGTGTTATGTTCGACTTTCCGCGGCAAGAACTCAAGGCTCAGGACGCCAAGCTTCAAGACCGACCTCGGTTCGACAACGACTCGACACCCTCAAGTTACTTGTTTTGACTCGGAAATGTGCTCTGTTTTTAGTTTTCTCCCCCATTCCCCTCCCTCTTCATTTTCTCTCGAAGGACGAGCGCGGACCTTTACGTGGTCTTCGGGATAAGTACCTGCCGCAAGGTGGGGAAACCAACACGCGCTCATTGTATCACAGTCACCCTTCTTTAGGTGAGTATTTCTTTCCTTTATCTCCTTCAACATCGTGTTTAACTCTCTCCTCACCATGTAGCTCTAACCCCGAGTCGACGTTGAAGTCGTCGTGAAGACCAACGACAGGACACAGGCCCACACAGTGGTTCGACTTACTAGGCGACCTCCGACATTCGGCTCTTGGCGATACACTTCGACGTTGCTCTGTGGTTGTGTCTTAGATCTGGGATGACTGGTTCGTGTTATGTTCGGCTTTCCGCGGCAAGACTTCACCGACCTCGACAACACCTCGACACCCTCAAGTCTCTTGATCTAGGATGTGCTCTGTTTTTTGTTTACTCCCCCATTCCCCTCCCTCTTCATTTTCTCTCGAAGGATGAGCGCGGACCTTTACGTGGTCTTCGGGATAAGTACCCGTCTCATCGGCGGGGAAACCAACACGCGCTCCTTGTATCAATGAGCCGCCTCTGTTTAGATGAGTACTTCTCTCTTCCATCTTTCTTAATATCGTGTCTAACTCCCCTTTCCCCTATAGGCTCACTCAGTCGACGGTACGGCCGTCGTGAAGACCAACGACAGGACACAGGCCCACACTGGTTCGACTACTAGGCGACCTCCGACATACGACTCTTGGCGACACTCCTCGACGTTGCTCTGGGGATGGTTGTGTCTAGATCTAGGGGACTGTTCGTGTTAGTGTTCGACTTCTCTCCAGTGGCAAGACCTCAACCTTCAAGATCCCAAGCTTCAAGACCGACAGCCTCAAGTTTCTTGATCTAGAGTGTGCTCTGTTTTTAGTATTCTCCACCTTTCCCCTCCCTCTCTATTTCGTCCCTTCGCTGGTACCTCGCATGTTCCTTGGGGGCCATGCGACGTGTCAGCGAAGCCCTTTCTCGAAGGATGAGCGCGGACCTCTTCGTGGTCTTCGAGACGAGTACCCGCCAATAAGGCGGGGAAACCAACACGCGCTCTTTTCAACGTAGATACTTAGAGACTTCTGTAAGCTATGTGGAACATATATTCATCTTTGCATAATACCTTCAATTCGATCCCGACGGCGTCCGAGTCTGATCCTGAGGGACTTTGACCGTAAGCGCTAGAAGTCCCTTCTCTCGCTCGTTCTTCCATCTTCCCGCGACTTTGTACTCAGTGAATATCCCAAATTAAAGCACTGATGAACGTATATCGGGATGTGACACCCTGCGGCGATGTATTACACGTAGAGCCGCAGACCTGAAAGACTCCCCGCTCTCGAAGAACGCGCCCTCAGGCTGACTGAGATCATCTCGGATACCGAGGCGGCATTGCCATATTAAGGTCATCCCGCCTCGGATTCCGCACTCTACAACACATATAAACCTCCCTCGGCTGACAAGAAACGTCACCTCTATTCTCCTTCTGACCACCTTGTCCTTCTTCGGCTCTCGTCCCGAGGGCCAGCCCCTCCCCTCAAGCTTCGATACAGGTCCTCCCATGCGCGCTGCAGTGTCCCACAAGACCACCTAGGACGAAGATATCAGGCCTACGCGCCCAGGACGTTGGGTATACTCGAGGTATGGTTGAGGTCATGTTGTGAGACGCGTCGTTAGGGGAGTCATGACCCTGCTTGACCGACGTGCTCTCCTACATGCTCTTCAGCCTTTCATATGTATCTATTCATATTAGTATGCATCTACGTTGACGTTCCTTCTTCCCCTGATAGTATCCGAGGCGTCGCTGGCTGGCTATTGTGGCTCGGGTGTGTATAGGTTGGGGAGGAGGCTGGACAGGCGAGACTGAGGGCTGATCACCCAAGGACGTCGAGTTTGGTTCAGCCGTGTTTGACGTTGAGTTCATTGTTCATCAAGACTGTCCATCCATCACTCTATACGTTACTCACCTTTTTTCTACTTCCTTTTCCCCCGTAGGAGGCCAGGAGGTTGCGTCGGTGCTGCAAGACATGAAGACCATAGAGCCGACGGGTATATCATACTGGTACGCCGGTTAAGCAGCTTCGAGGGCTACCATGAACCCAACTCCTGCTTCCGGATCTCTCTTTGTATTTCCCTTGTCTGTCTGCCATCCGTGCTACTCATCTTTGTACAACCACAGATTCCCCAAGCTGATCGCCGCGGTGCTTCAATCGTACAAGATCTCAAGACCTTACCGGAGCCGAAGGACGTTCCAGGTATATCGCACGAGTAGTTTCGAGGGGTACCATGACCCCAACTCCTACTTACTCTGCGATCATTCTCCTCTCGACGCCTCGTTACTTCTCCGCGCTACTCAGCTTCTTTCCCTTTTAGAGCTCAAGCGAGTGTCGTTATTTAAGACCAGGTATGTGAATCTATGTGCCCTTCGGTTTCTCTTCAAAGTGGCTGACACACATATCTCTTACAGTGCGGGAAACTCGAAGTCGCGTGCAGTGTCTCAAGTCCAGAGAGAAGACCCAGAGCCGACGGATGGATATAGACACAGTAAGCCGTATGGCAGTTTCGAGGGTGTCATGAACCCAACTCCTGCCAACGGGTATCTCTTCCTTTGCTCTTTTTCATGTGGTTTGAGCGCGGGCCGCTCTACTTGTCTCACCTCTTTCCCCCTTGCGTTTACTAGTAGCAGGTCCTTGCAAAGGTTCGAAGGTATGTCCGATGTCCTTCACCATCACCGTGACTCTATTCGCTGATGTACCATCGTTTAGGTCGCTCACGGTGCCTGAAGACAGAACATCCATTCCCGAACCGACGGACGCTAGAGTACTACATAGTAAGCAGGGTGGATAGTTTCGAGGGCTACCATGGGCTCAACTCCTGTTCCCCTGTGTTTCTCCCTATATTTCTTTCTCCATCGGGGCATCAGCTGCCATATACACTCATCTATCTTCTTTTTTGTTTATAGAATCTACCGCAACCGTTGAGCGTCGCGTTGGCTAGGCGGTTTGTATACGGTTCCGTTGTAGGAGACACTGTCCGGCTTTCGCTGAGGGCTGATCACCCAAGGATGCGAATGTCGGCGGCGAGGTGGTATGCCACCTGGGACATGTAACAATGTCGACTAAACTAACCTTATCCTTTTGTTCGCTCAGATCCGACGCGGTACTGGACATTGGGAGTAAAGGCAGGGATGATTGCGAAGTCCGAAGGTGGAGGCCTGGCCAGCCTCCAACTTCGTGCTTCGTACTTGTCTCCTGGTCAGCCTTCCACTCCATGCTCCGTACTTGACTCCTGTCTTGAGGGCGAATAGAGTAACTCCCGGTTGTTCGGGTCTCTAACGAGTTCTAACCTACCTACACATCGGAGGGTCAGCATATTTTGCCTGGTTCATCACCACGTTACCGTGTTCAACTTGGTGTCTTGTCTTCGCGAGGTTGAAGCCATGTTCGCTGATCCACGATTCTAGTGGCGCTTGTCATAGACTGAGACTGGCACTCTCCATGCTAGAGCATCTCACGAGTCTCTACGTTCACGACGCCGATTTCGAATCTAATTAGTATGTGGTTGCCGGACTTGCTGCAGCCGAGGCTGGGTGCTCTGCGTTTTGCGAGCCTCGTTGACCCATACGAAGCCTACACAGCACTTTCTATGGCTAGTACATCCACCTTCACTTTCTGATGATAGGCCGGAGGAAGTGCAACTACGTGGTGAGTATCCCTGTGTGCAAGTGAGTATGTCTGATCGTATTGGTGGCAGAGTCTAGTTAGCGCCTTGCTCGCAACGTTGCGAGAAACATACAAGCCTCAGTAGATGAACACATACATATCATGATCCAGTGCTTACCTTCTTGCAATAATCATTGGCACACTTGCAGCGGTGCGCTTCATATGTCGGCGCTATTCGCCCGAACCGCAATATCTACTTATGTCTGACGGTCAATGGAATCTGGATCTACGTGCACTTTTGCTTTTGCTCTCTTTCACCAGCCTTCGCTCATGATCACAACGACCTCGACCTCGCACAACTTGTATGGAACGCACTTGTATTCGGGACACTAAACAACACCTGAGCATCTGAATGTACACGGGCTAGAGCCAGGTTCACCGAAGGACACTGGTCAGTGGTCACGCATATGACCTCGTCGGTCGCACTTCTTATCAACGTCGCACGCTGCACGTTGCGAGTGTCTGAGATGGGGGGATAGACTGCGGGGATAGATTTCTGCTGGATTACGTATGGTCGCCGAGGTGTGGGAGGTACGCACCGAGTTTCTTGCGCACGAAGACAGGTCTCGAGGACGTTCACAAGGTCATCTTGGTGGTGATTAGGGACATGATGAGGGTGCAACGACTACATTACTGGGCTCGCCACCGCGCTCATCGACGTCGAGAGCGTTGTGTGGAATAAATGGACGTCGTCGGCGATGAAAACCCCCGCAGAGGCTTGCTCGAAAGAAGACTAGCGTGGGCGCGGTGGCAATGGGCCCTGGGGGTCCGTGCACCAGGTAAAAGCACGTGATGTGTTGATGGATTACCATAGCAGGCAGGCCACTTTCCCACCCGCCAAGGAGCAAAAAGCCGCGCCATGCGTGGGCAGAGGGGCTCAGTCGCAGGCAAGCCCAATCCCTCACCCAGCACCAAAAGCACAAATCCGTCTCTGCCCAAGCTCACCGCACGCCCGCCCATTATTTTATATTCCCCCCTCGCCAGAGCCCTCGTCCCCTACGCTCGCTGTTGATATACGTGTCGTTCGTTGCTAAAGGTGCGTTCCGCTCATCGATTGCCCCATGCTCGCCGTCGTCGCCGACATCGAGGGCGGGCACACACCCCGCACTCAGCAGTGAGCGCGGCTGAAGCGCCTTACGCGCCGCGTCGCACTTTCGTGTCTCGACGCGTTCCTCGCCTCTCTTTGGCCTCTCGGGGCTGCGACGGGCTGTGTTTTGTCGTTTGACACGTAGAGAGAGGTGTGCTGACGCGTGGTGCTTGTTGGGTTTTTACAGATGCCGAAGGAAGCTACCAAGTCCACCAGGGTGAGTTGTATGCGTTTTGTTCGACTCGTGCGGGGGAGCTGGTCGTTTTCATCGTTGTGTCGGGCGTCGAGGAGGTCGCTGAGAAGCTGGGGTGGTTCGAATTCCAACATGGGGCGTATCGATGGGGTCGAATCACCTACCCATGGCAGATAAGCCTCGGGGTGGCCTATAGGGCGCATATATGCGACCTGGGTGACTCGGACGGGTTGGGAAGCGATAGAAACAGCGCATATAACGTGTGGGAGTACGTCGTCAACGTGCGACACGTTGATCAAGCGTCAATTTCCGTTTCAGCGGATATATGCGCGCATCGTCGTTCCTTCGCAGCTCGCATGCGCATACATGCACATATATGCATCTGCTTTCATGTAGTTGTATCGCCACACCCCACTAGTCGTCAGTATTTTCAACTTCAGGGTGCTAACCTCCAGTCCATCTAGTCCCGCAAGACCGAGAAGGCTGAGAAGCCTGCCACTCGTGGCAAGGCCAAGAAGGACCCCAAAGCACCGAAACGTGCCCTCTCGGCGTACATGTTCTTCAGCCAGGACTGGCGGGAGCGTGTCAAGGCTGAGAACCCCGATGCCGGGTTCGGAGAGATTGGCAAGTTGCTCGGTGCCCGATGGAAGGAGCTGAGCGACGAGGAGAAGAAGGTTCGTTTCTTGGTCCTGGCAAAATCAACGGACTATATGCTGACGATGCTGTTGTAGCCGTACATCGAGCAGGCTGCGAAAGACAAGGATCGTGCTGAGCAGCAGAAGAAGGATTACGATGTATGTGTGCTTTACTGCTTGGAAGTGGCCCTCAACTAACGTTTGTGTGTAGAACAAGGCCAATGGCAGCGGCAGCGGTGGCGATGAGGAGGACGACGAGTAAACGTCCCCTCATCGATCTTCCTGGACGACTCTTCCTTTTTCCGTCTTTGCGTCTCTGACTGATAGCGTCCGTCTGTATATTCTACGATTCCCCGCGCACCACTCCGCCCTTCCTCGTCGAACACTGTCTCCTTCCCCTGCACCCTGCCCTCCCTGTTTCTGTTAATGGTACTGTAGAAGTAGAAAGCGGGGCCCAAGTGACGAGGTAGCAATGGGTGGACATGGTTTGCGCGTATACTCGATTCGACTCGACTCTGTGTCTCTGTCTGTGGCCTGTCCTGTTCGTTGCTCAAAGATATATTATTTATCGATTTTCTATTCGAATTACTTGAGAAGTGTCGTCATACGCGTCTATCAGCCGCCCTTACGCGAGATTGAGTTTCCAGCCAGATCATCCAGCCAAAGTGCTCCTTGCTTTCATACCTCCACCATCCAGCACTGTAACCAGCAAGCTTCGTCGTCGTCGTAAGAAACAGCGTGATCGCCACCGCCAACAACATCTGTAAAGAGTATATATAACAAGAACAAGTAGTCATGTCTGACGAAGTCGGCGAGGTGCGTGGCGTTCCCTACTGCGCGAGACGTTGACTGATCAAGACGTGGTTTTATCTCTCCCCTCTTGGTACCTCCGAACCATCGCATCGTCGCTCACTATATCCTCGATGCGGATGACCACGAGTAGGCTGTTCCACCTGCCCAGAAGTCCAGCTGGGCCAGCTTCATCAAGCAGTACGTATTGTCTTCACCACCTTTCTCATACATTGCATCGCCTCACTCTCCATGCGCCACCTGCTTCGAATAATGCTGACCAATATTCTGCTTTCTTGCTCCCCCTTCACTGTATCCATCTACAATCCACCAACTACCCAACCTCCCGCGTCCATCTACCAACGCCCGAAATCTGTTGCGTGTGGTTCATCAAACGTCCCAAATCCTGCATCCAACCACGGTCTCATCGCGGAACCTCAATTTATTCCCTGGACGCCTGGATAACCTGGAAAATTTGCCTACATCGCGCAACCTTGCCTGTGCCTCTTAAACAATAGGATCGCCTCCGTCTCTGGAGATCTATCATCTTTGACCGCTCCTCCGTTCATCCTCTCTCCGATCTCCCTCACCGAGTTCCCTGGTACGTCTCTGTCTCAGTCACATTCAACAAGTTACAGGACGCATGTGCTTATGGCCGATCGTACTTTTGTCATGCAGCCTACTGGTGTGAACGCCCAGAGCTGTTCGCTGCTATTGCGGACGCGAGAACGGACGAGGAGAGGAGTGTCGCTGTCCTGAAATGGTTCATCGTGAGTTTGCGGCCCACCTTCTTTTCTCATGTGAGGTGTTCATGCCCGTTTTGTAGAGTACTCTCAAAGGCCAGTATACCTCTCGAAATGAGAAGCTTGGATCTGAGAAGAAGTATGTCTTGCCTCACGAAGTCTACGCGACAAGTACCCGTTTGCTAATCGATGTGTTTGCTATGACAGACCCTTGAACCCGGTCCTCGGAGAGTAAGCACCGCGGCTATCTTCCAGCTTGCAGTACCGACTCTGACCGTCTCTCAACCAGGCTGTTCTACGGCTACTGGCCAGCGACCGCCTCCCGCCCACGCACGAACCTCGTCGTCGAGCAAGTCTCCCACCACCCTCCCATCACCGCCTACTACATCACCAACCCCGACAAAGGCCTCGCTCTAACGGGACACAGCGCACAGAAGACCAGCTTCAGTGGTACGCCACCCTCCCATTGTCCCTAAATTATCCGAGAACACTGACAATCTATCGTACCTAGCGGGCTCGATTATTGTGAAACAAATCGGACATGCGATCCTCAATGTCAAGCTTCCCTCCGGCCAAACCGAAGAGTTCTTGATCACGCTGCCGAAGCTCAGGATCGACGGGCTGTGGTACGGGAGCCCGTACATCGAGCTGACGGATACGAGCTACATCCAGAGTAGCACCGGGTGGTTGAGCACCGTGCGTCTTCAGCTATGATTTCTGGCGATGCTAGACTGACGTGTGTGTGGATAGATCGAGTATAAGGGAAAGGGCTACTTTGGTGGCAAGTCTCATCAGTTCAAGGCTGTGTTGTCCCCTCCTGGCTCGAACAACGCTGCGCGAACTTTCGAGGGTTGTGGCACCTCACCAGCAAGGAGACGTCGCACGGACGAGGATCGAACAGTACGTGTTCTTTGTCTCTCTCTCCCTATCTCTCTTTTTCCTTGCATGCGCTCCGTGGTTTAGTCAGGATGTTTGCTGATATTGTTTGTATTTATGTTTGGCAGTTTTGGATCCGTTTACAGATGTGCAAGGACCGAAGGAAGAGGTCACGGTTGCGCCTATCGAGGAGCAGAACGAGTGGGAGAGCAGGAAGCTGTGGAATCTCGTCGCGAAGGGGATCAGGGAGAGCGACTTTGAGCTTGCCAGCCGGGAGAAGAGCAAGATCGAGGTACGTACATCCCTTCCTTCCTTCCTTCCTCCTTCCCTTCCCCTTCCCCTTCCCTTCCCCTTCCCTTCCCCTTCCCTTCCCCTTCCCTTCCCCTTCCCATCACTGCCTCGCCGTTTATCGTTTCTGACCGAATCCACTTTTACCTCCAGAACGAACAACGCCAACGCCGTCGCGACGAGCAGGCCGCGGGCACCAAATGGCAGCTCAAGCACTTCAAGCACATCGACGCGGACCCCGTGTACGAACGCCTCGGGAGACTGTTCAAGGCGAACCCGCCGAGTGAGGACGCGTATGTGTTCTTGGAGAACGGGCCGCATGATGAGGTGGGGAAGGAGGAGTATACTGATACGCCTGCGCCTGAGTTCCGGGACCCGAAGGCTTAGGCTTGAGAGGGCGTGAGGGGGTGCGTCAATGAGGCGTCCTGCGATATAGGGAGCGTGCCTGACATGTGTGTCAAGGAGATGGGTACGTGGGTGGGAGGAATACTCGCTAATTAATGATTTCTGTGTGTTCTTAGAACTTGGTGGACGTGATACGTGATCGCTTTTTTGAGTCTTGTAATACAAATCGAACAGTTCTCCTCTTCGTACCTGCTCGCGGGAATCTGGTCTGCGGCGAACGATTTTTCGAGGAATGAAACCCTTTCTGGCTTCTGGAATTAAACGTGACATTATTTAGCTGCGCTCAGAAAAAAGTGCAAAGTGGGTTGAGGTTCTATTGGATGTGTGCGCGTGTACTACGTCTCTCTAACTAACGGCGTATGTATCTGTATCTCAGAGCTTCACGCCCACCGAGTTCAGCTTCAGCTCCAGCCTGCGCAAAGCATCCTCTACAGTCTCCTGCGGGTCCGTATCCCAGAGCCACGTATGACCAGCCAGCATATCCTCCATCACACCCTTCATATCCTCCGCCTTGTAATTGAAGTCCGAGTTCAAGTCTGCGTCCTTCTTTTGACCGTCAAAGAACTCGAGCCACATAATTTGTCCCGCGCGGTAGGATAGCTCTTTCACACGCTGGGCGATTGGCCGGCGGACTTCGTCGTAGATTTGTAGGGCATGTTGGAGGCGGGTTTGGATGGGAACGGTGGACCCGGTGTTGGACTTAGAGGCGCGAGCTAAGAGGGCGGCGAGGGTGATAGAGTCCTGGTAATGACGGTGAATAGATTACTCGTAAACGCACGGACATCAGAACTTCAACTTACTTCAACTGCTTGTCCTGCGCCGGAAGCTTCATATGGTGTCATGGCGTGCGCCTGCCAGAATGCCGTTAAGCTTGGATCAATGCTGCATATATGAAAGGGAACTTGCCGCGTCGCCCAGAACCGCAGCACGACCTGACACAAAGGTGGGCAAGTCCCTGATCTCGTATACCGCCCACTTTGTAGGGTTCTTCATGGCCTATACATAACAGCGCGTACGGTTGAGCTAGCTGTAGAAATGCGGGAGTATGAACCTATGAACTCGCCTGAAGTAAAGCACGAAGCTCGGGGCTCCAGTCCTTGTAGTGGTCCAGTAGCTCGTCGATACCTGGGTAGGTCGGAGAGGGTGCGTCATATGGTAAGTCACGGCTGCCCGGGAGATAGACTGGTGCAGCGCTGTTGACATATCGTCCTTGCGACACTGGGTATGTGATCACTCCCTGTCAAGACATTCGCGCAATTATGGGTCATGACTCTGATATATACAATAATTTTGCGTGCATACCTTTCCTTCACCAAAGTACTGTATATGGCGGAATAATGTAAGAGAATCAGCCTGTGGAACACAAATATCAGTAATGAGGACGTACCCAGCACTTCCGCGTCAAAGCAGAGTGATTTGGGTATGTTGCCTTCAAATCCTCGGGCAGGCAGAGCGCACGATAAATGACGATGCCCGACCAACTGGGCTCTATGCAGCGCCGATAGACCTTAGCTTGAGCCTCGTCCTCCGCGTGTTCAGCAAGGCGTCCAAACATGCTCATTCTGACCGCGGACTTGATTCCGTCCGCACCGACCAGGATGTCGCACGTTGCGGATGATCCATCTTCGAACTTCATTGTAATAGGACTCGGGCTTGCATCTTCGTAGGATATTAACCGCCTGTTGAAATGAGGTCGATATTCCTTTGGGACGTTGTTCTCTAGGATCTTCAGCATGTCGGCCCTGTGGTAGGACTGCAGAGGCTCTAACAAGGCGAAAGCCATCAGCAGGGCAGCTCCAGTTGCAGGATGGGGGACAACGTACGGTATGTTCTACCACATTCCACGAGCTCTTTCTGGTCTGCCTTGAAGTACGTCATCTTACCCCCTGAAACTGAATAACAAAAAATCGAGAGCCGAGTGAGATTTACACGCGAAGATGATGGCCCAGGTATTCTCACCATCTTCCGTGAATCGAGTGTATCGACTCTGAAGGTCTGCACCGAGACCCAAGTCTGTCAAGATCTTCTCAATCCTTGGCCAAAGATTCAGGCCAGCACCAATCTCGGTGAAGCTGCCCGCGCTCTCGTAAATATCGACGTCGAAGTCGCCTCCAGACTTTGCAAGGGCTACAGCGAATGTGAGGCCGCCAATGCCCCCACCACTGTTTCATAGTTTCAAAACGTGGACAAAGTGGGTCAATTGAGTTGTGGACACTCACACGATGGCAACGTTGATCCTTGCTTGCTTCGTATCCGTCATGTTTCTGGGGTGGGCTGATAGGAGAGTCTCAGAACAATTGGTGAGGCTTGATAACGTAGCTGTCGAGTTTGTTGATTATCTGGAGCCACACTCTTTCACATTTATATTCGAAAGGATACGGCATCGACCTGACCTTCCATATTCAGGATCCGATGTCTGTAACCGCAGTATCCTTGTATTGACCAATGCCGGTCAATGCGTCAGCCGGCATAGGACTCCAGTCCGCTGAACTAGCCGAGTTCAGTAGCTGAGGAGCTACTCAAGAGCATCATAGCGATTTGACGTCGGATGTCAAGATGCGTCCTTGCTGTAGCTTGCCGGCAGAAGTTCACGTCGGACTACAGGTGAATAATGAGAAAAGAAGCATCAGTTCTTTGCGTAAATTCTTAACGCACGTAAACATGCACCCCCCCTGCCAGTGCAACATCGGGTAATTGGGTAGCATTTCATAGCGAAGCTATGTAGTACTCTATAGGACTAAATCTGTTATTAGCCAAGTCAGAATGTAAAGTAGCTACATATTCTACTCACCTCTGTAAGCTTGTACTGTCAAGATACAACGCATTTCTTATCGTTGCAGTACGATTTGCACACTGGCGGCGAGCCATTATCATCAGAAGACGACTTGTGTCGTAAGGCTGCACAATTCAATGCAGCGTCTGCCATTGATAATGTATCCGAAGGTCGTCGTCTGCATAGAAAATGTGTAACAGTGCTTATACTATTGTATAGAGGCTCGTTGATGTGGGTTCAACCTTCGCGTCCGACTAGAAAGTGACTCGACGCAACGTCAGCATGCATTGCACATCATCGCGCCGTCTTTAACGTCGAACATGAACCATCGGTTGCACTGCATCTATAGCGTAAGATCAGCAAGTAGTTTCGGCGGCGTGCCTACTGAGAATCTGATGCAGGGGAAGGCAGTAGGGGAAGGACGAGTCAGATAGGGTCCAACGACTCTGCTATCAGATAATCTGAATGACATAAGTGAGTGTGATACTGTAGCCCTAGGGTTGTAGATACTCACAGTCGGCCGAAAGCTGGCAGCTTGCTAGTGCGGCCTGTTCAACATGAAGCTGCTTGACGTTCTCCGCTCTTCTCGGGACGCAGACACAACATGCATTTGCAAGTTATATGTACCCTTGTATACCATCAATGTACCACGATAGACGACGTCAAACAACTCCCTTCTGTGTCCGTACTGGTATAGTTATGTGCTATCTCCCAGACAGGGTCGCCGCTGCAAGCAGTACATAGTGTGAGCAGATGTCCACATCGACAGAGAAATAACGGTTGAAGCATACGTTTGATGGTGTATATGCAGCCCGAGGTTTCTGCCTGGTAATCAAGAGCCGTTAGGGAGCAGCAACAAAGGATCAGAGGTATTGCATGGGCGGCGGCATGTAGCGTGTGTCTCAAGGCATCATGGGTTATTGAGGGGCAGAAACCTATGGACCGTGACGATGCGGCAGTGACACAAGCCACCGAGGCTTGCAAAACGCAGAACACCCAGCCTCGGCGTACATCAAGTCTGTCACCCACATAGTGATCCGAAATTCAAAATCGGTGTCGCGGACGTAGTAGGGACCTGTGGTGTGTAGGTGGTTTAGAACTCGTCAGAAACCTGAACGGGGGGAGGTTACTAACTTTGTTCGCACTCAAGGCAGGAGACAAGTACGAAGCACGAAGTTGAAGGCTGGCCAGGCCTCCCACTCCAGACTTCGCACTCACTCCTGCCTCTGTCCCCAATCTCCAGTACCGCATCGGATCTGAGTAAATAAAAAGATCAGGTTAGTTTAGTCAATAGTAGTACATGTCCCAGGTGGCACACCACCTCACCGCCGACCTTCACATCCTGGGGTGATCAGCCCTCAGCGAAAACCGGACAGCGTCTCCTACAACAGAAACGTATACAAACCACCTAGCCAGCGCGACAATAGAATGTATAAAGAAAGAAAAAAGATAGATAAGTGTAGATGGCGGGTAGCGCCCCGATGGAGAAGGATGAGAGTATATGGAGAAACCCAGGAGGACAGGAGTTGAGCTCATGGTAGCCCTCGAAACTGTCCTCCCTACGTACTGGTACTTTGGTGTCGTCGGCTTTGAGATGGATATCCTGTCTTCAACCACTGTACACGACCTAAGAGCAATGATGCATCAGCGAATACAGTCACTGTGATGGTGAAGCATAGCAGGCATACCTTCGGACCTTCGCGGAGACCTACTAAACACAAAGGGGGGAAGAGGTGAGAGAAATCAGAGCGGCCCGCGCTCGAGCTGAATTGAAAGAACGAAGGAAGGAATTTCCGAGAGCAGGAGTTGGGTTCATGACACCCTCGAAACTGCTCACACGGCTTACTGTGTCTATACACCCGTCGGCTCTAGGTCTTCTCCTCGGACTTGAGACACTGCACGCGACTTCGAGCCTCCCGAACTGTAGGAGATATGGGTGTCAGCCACTAGAAATGGAAACAGAAGAGCACATATATTCGCATACCTGGTCTTGCGATCATAAACACTCCCTTGAACTCTGAAAGGGAAAGAGTTAAGTAGCGCGGACAAGCGACAAGGCGACGAGAAAAAGAGAAAGATCGCAAAGTAGGAGTTGGGATCATGGTACCCCTCGAAACTACTTGTGAGATATACCTGGGATGTCCTTCGGCTCCGATATAGTTTTGAGATCTTGTACGACTTACAGCACCACGGCGACCAGCTTGGGGACTCGAAATCTATGAACACGCAAAATTGAGTAGCACGGAAGGTAGTACATTGAGACCAGCTGCAACAAGCACCAACGCAACAGAGAAGCGAAATGAAGAGAGAGAACCAGAAGCAGGAGTTGGGTTCATGGTAACCCTCGAAGCTGCTTAACCGGTGTACCAGTATGATGTGCCCGTCGGCTCAATGGTCTTCATGTCTTTCAGCACCGACGCGACCTCCTGGCCTCCTGTGGGGGAAAAAGAAAGTAGAAAGAAGATGAGTAACATGTAGAGGGATGGATGAGCACAGTCGTGATGAACAATGAACTCAACATCAAATATGGCTGAACCAAACTCGACGTCCTTGGGTGATCAGCCCTCAGCCTCGCCTGGACAGCCTCCTCCCCAACCTACACACCCGCGCCACGGTAGCCAGCCAGCGACACCTCGGATACTATTCAGGGAAAGAAGGAACGTCAACGTAGACGCGTAATATGAATAGATATACATGAAAAGCTGAAGGGCATGTAGGAGAACACGTCGGTCAAGCAGGGTCATGACTCCCCTAACGACGCGTCTCACAACACGACCTCAGCCATACCCTAACCACATCCATTATCCTAGGAGCATCGGCCTGATATCTTCATCCTGGGTGGTCTTGTGGGACACTGCAACGCGTATGGGAGGACCTGCATCGAAGCTTGAGGGGAGGGAGGGGGGCCCTGGGGCGAGGGCCACAGAACAACAAAGTAGTCGAAAAGAGAACAGAGACGACGCTTCTTGTCAGCCGAGGGAGGCTTATATGTGTTGTAGAACGCGGAATCCGAGACGGGATGACTTTAATAGGGTAATGCCGCCTCGGTTTCCGAGATAATCTCAGTCAGCCTGAGGACGCGTTCTTCGAGAGCGGTGGGTTTTCAGGTCTATGACTCTACGCGTGACATATCACCCCAGAGTGTCATATTTTGATACTATTTGTTCGCTGGTGCTTTGTTTTGGGATATGATATTGAATGACCCCAAGGTCACGACAAGGTGGAAGCCTGAGGATGAAGGAGAGAAGGGACTTTTAGCGCTTACGATCAAAGGAACAGAATCAGACGCCTTCGACGATGTACTATACTTGTTGCTTTCCCTTTCGAGTTGAGGATATTAAGCAAGAATAAATATATTTTCCACACAGCTAACAGCACTCTCTAGTATTTACATTGAAAGGAGCGCGTGTTGGTTTCCCCGCCTCATCGGCGGGTACTCGTCTCGAAGACCACGAAGAGGTCCGCGCTCATACTTCGAGAAAGGGCTTCGCTGACACGCCGCATGTCCCCAAAAGAGCATGCGACGTGCCAGCGAAGAGGGGAAGGTGAAGAGGGAGGGGAATGGGGGAGAAAACAAAAAACAGAGCACATCCCAGAACAAGTAACTTGAGGGTGTCGAATCGTTGTCGAACGAGGTCTTGAGGTCTTGCCGTGGAAAGTCGAACATAACACGAACCAGCCATCCCAGATCTAGACACAATCACAGAGCAGTCGTCGAACAGTGTCGCCAAGAGTCGCCGAGGATCGCCTAGCAAGTCGAACCAATGTGGCCCTGTGTCCTGTCCTCGGTCTTCACGACGGCTGTACCGTCGACTGGGGGAGCCTATAGGGAGAAGGAGAGTTAGACACAATGTTGTGAAAGACGGAGGAAAGAAGTACTCATCTCAAGAAGGGCGTGTGTGTTACAAGGAGCGCGTGTTGGTTTCCCCGCCTTTGGGTAGGTACTTATCCCGAAGACCACGTAAAGGTCCGCGCTCATCCTTCGAGAGAAAATGAAGAGGGAGGGGAATAGGGGAGTAAACAAAAGACAGAGCACATCCCAGAACAAGTAACTTGAAGGTGTCATCGTCGTCCAATCGAGGTCGGTCTTGAAGCTTGGAGTCTTGATGCTTGAGGTCTTGCCGTGGAAAGTCGAACATAACACGAACCAGTCCCCTAGATCTAGACACAATCACAGAGCACAGTGTCGCCAAGAGTCGTCGAGGGTCGCCCAGCATGTCGAACCAGTGTCGGCCTGTGTCCTGTCGTTGGTCTTCACGACGACTTGAACGTCGACTCGGGGGTAGAGCTACGCGATGAGGAGAGAGTTAGACGCGACGTTGAGGAAGATAGGTGAGAGGATATGCTCACCTGGGGGAGGGGGGAGGTTGTCGAGGGAGAAGAGGCGAGAGCCTGGGGAACCAACCAAGGGGAGAAACGACCCTCTATATATATGTTTTGGAGGGTGACTTGTCTCTGCTTCTGTGATTCGTAGAAAGAGTCCCGATTTGGACATATTGCTTCCATTTTAGGGAGGTATGTCAGCCAACAACGCGTTATTTGTCCAAATAAACGGATCAACCGACGCGGCGGGCATATTTGCGATTGTTTGCGGTGGCGTAGCGTGGGAGAGTGGCCTTTCGACCTTGGTTGACTTTGCACGACAACGTTCAAGGGTCTGTCTGAGGAGGGCGTTGCTCAAAATATATTGCGATAATATCTTAAGGACGTACCTTTCGACTCATGGTGTTGCGTTGAACGTAATCCTCTCCAATAAGTCGCGTCCGCGCCGAATACTGGTATGGGTTACTCATCTGGTACTGAAGACTGTCAGCCTCGACCATGGTGTAAAAGTATAGCTGCATTGACCGTGGCATACCTTTTCATACTACGTTCAGCACACATTGAGCACGCGCAATGGGCATCGAGTGGAATGAGGACGTCGTCCGTGATAGAATAGACGGCAGCTCCTGCTTAAGAGAGTGGTTGACTTCGCGACCTGCTCGGGGTTGGCATTGGTGAGCAAATACATGGCGCGTATAGTCGAATGAGCTTGCAAGCCTCATGCGAGCTAGAGAGTCACCGACGGATATACTCTCCGCGCGCATCCTGCTAACGTGAATGTATGCGTATAAGTTGTGCGTGCACGAGTAGTTGTCTGTCTGATGCTTCAAATCAAAGCGAGGTAGTGTCATTCTACCTGAGAGCGAAAAAGAGACATGTACAGAATACTGACAGGGCTTCGTCAGTGTCTATGCACTAAGCATAGACACTAAGTAGCTGACGCGAAGGGAGTACGTGCTCGACTCAGGCTGATAAGCCTCTGTTTGTTGAGGTCGCGTCACACACAAACGGCTTGAGCTAGCATCTTGTAAGATTCATCGCTATATGCGTATCGCGGAAACCGAGAGAGCATCGTTGAAGACAGATGGAACTTTCCTCTAGGCAACTCAGTAATGCAGAATGAGCAGTATACGCACTTCGCAGCTCGCAACCGATAAGCTTCTCAACCACGCTCCACATACACCTCGGTTTGATCACACTCTCCTAGGCAGGATATCGAACTTGATAGCATATAGCAAGATGGAAGAACAGGGAAGAACGCAAGAGAGAAACATGCGCAACTTGAATCACCGAGGTTATATGAGACGGATCAATAAGTTAGGATCAATGGATCACGGCTGTCTGAAGCGATAACGCCGACGGATCATTGCAACCAGGGCTCGGAGGTGCAGCTGGCAGTCACGGTCAACTGGCGAAAGTTGCCTCCAATGCACCCACCACGTTCACCGTGACCGTACGCGTTGCTCAAATCCCAGCAGCTCAACATACTAAGTAGTAGTGGTGAGTCGCGTTTGACTTCCATCTGGTTCCAGTGGACTCCAACTTCAATATCGTACACCAGGCATACACAAATGCACGTTTCATAAACTTGGAGGGCAAAATGTCGTAGTTCGTCCTCCACTGCCACCTGAGACCGTCGTCGTACAAAGTCAACCACACCACCATGGCTACTTTCCCACGGTTGCGCCACAACGCATCACGCGGAATGTGCCCGCCGCGTCGCTCGATCGTTGAACACCGTCAAACCAACTCGAACCACGACCAAACAACGCGCGTTCAGACGCGTCCTTGGCTGACAATCAGCTATATAAGGCAATTCACCTCGCTCGATTTCGTTTGTTTGTACGAATCACAGACCAAGAGGCCAGCCTCTCCCGAAAACGTATATATAGAGGGCCTGCTCCCCCTTCAACGAACTCCCCAAGGCGCTGCCTCTCGTCCTCCGACGACTACCTCCCCCCCCCCTTTTACCACTCACCAAGCCCCGGCTCCAGTTGTCTATGGCTGGATGTCCACCTTTCCGCCCGTGTTGAGTTCTTTGGTCTGCGTCCTTGCTCCTCGTGGCTTGTGGCCTTTCCTCGTTCTCCGGGTTCCCCCCTACAACCTTGTATGTGTGATGTAGTCTGCGTCCATGTCATTCTACCCTTCGTTGGTGATGTGCCAACTGAAGCCTTTTTCTCGAGGGATGAGCGCGGACCTTTACGTGGTCCTCGGGATAAGTACCCGCCTTTGAGGCGGGGAAACCAACACGCGCTCGGTGTTCGTAGATAGAGTACTAGTGGATGGTTCATTCATGTTCAACGAAATATATTTGAATGCATACTACGTGCAACATACGTTCCATCACTTCTTGCTCGCCGCTGCCTTCATTCTGCGCTGACAGCGCTACTAGTAGATAGACTCACGCCCACCTCTGAAAGTCAGCCATGCCCGAGCTCCAGTCTTTGCTCGTCTCCCTCTTTGGAATCGGCCCGGATATGTTGCCAGCCGCTCTGCCCTCGCAGGAGTATGACTTTGTGTAAGAGTCGTGAAAGCCCAACCAGCCTATACAGTAACACCAGCCTGATGTGTTTTCTTTTCTGAGCTTCGCCCACGGCTGACACTAGCACAGGCTAAAGTTATGTGAGGTTGGCAATGGTCGTGCGAAAGAGTAGGACTGAATTGTCTTGGATCTTATGTGTAATACAGCTAACAGAGGTAACCCGTCACCAGTAACTTCATACTTCAAGTTAGCGTACCTGTCTCAGAGTTTAATACCGGCCGAACCCAACTTCAAATCCAGCTTGCGCAGAGCATCCTCCACAGTCTTCTGTGGGTCCGTTTCCCACATCCACGTCTGACCGGCATGCATATCCTCCATCGCCCCCTTCATATCCTCAGCCGTGTAGCTGATATTGAAGTCCTCCTTTTGACCATCGAAGAACTCGAGCCACATGATCTGTCCCGCGCGGTAGGATAGCTCTTTCACGCGCTGAGCAATTGGCCTGCGGACCTCGTCGTATACTTGCAGGGCGTGTTGGAGTCGGGCGTGAATGGATATGGCGGTATCGGTGTTGGGCTTGGATGCTCGGGCAAGGAGAGCGGCGAGGGTGATGGAGTCCTAAGAACGAACTATGAATGTGGATACAAAGAAGAGGGATATAATATCTACTTCGACTGCTTGTCCGGCGCCAGAGGCTTCAAATGGTGTCATAGCGTGCGCCTGAGTGCCACTGAGCTTGGAGAAATGCTAGACAGACGAAGGTGAACTTACTGCGTCGCCCATAACCGCCGCACGACCCGACACAAACGTTGGCAAGTCCCTGACTTCATATATAGCCCACTTCGTAGGATTCTTCATGGCCTATACACAACAGCGCATTGCGGTTAACTAAACTGTCGAAATGCGGGAAGTATGAATAAACTCGCCTTGAGTAAAGCTCGCAGCTCAGGGTTCCAGTTCTTGTAGTGATCGAGTAGCTCGTCGACACCCGGGTAGGTCGGAGAAGGGGCGTCGTAAGGCAAGTCACGGCTGCCAGGTACACGCACTGGTGCAGCAGCATTGACATAACGTCCTTGGGACACTGGGTATGTAATCACTCCCTGTCAGGAAATTCGCGCGATCATTATTGAGCACTCTAAGATGATGGTTTGCGGGCATACCTTTCCTTCACCAAAGTACTGTGAAAGATGAAATTATGTACGTCATTTACTTGAGTGGACACGGAAATCAACAACAGAGCGCACCCAGCACTTCCGCGTCACAGACGGGTGGTTTGGATATGCCGCCTTCAAATCCTCGGGCAGACAGAGCGCGCGATAGACGATGACTCCCGACCACATGGGTTCGATGCACTGTCGGTATACCTCAGCTTGGACGTCGTCCTTTGTGTTGTCGGCAAGGTGCCCGAACATGCTCATTCTGACCGCAGACTTTATCCCGTCCGCACCGACGAGGATATCGCATGTTGCAGTCGATCCATCCACAAACTTCAGAATAATCGGGCTCGGGCTTGCATCTTCGTAGGATGATAATCGCTTATCGAAGTGAGGGCGGTAGTGTTTCGGGAGGTTGTTCTCGAGGATCTTCAACATGTCGGCCCTGTGGTAAGATTGCAAAGGCTCTGGTGGGGAAAAAGTCATTAGTAAGGCAACAACAATCGTCGGACGGGAGACAACGTACCGTACGTTCTACCACATTCCACGAGCTCTTTCTGGTCAGCCTTGAAGTACGTCATTCTGCCTCCAGACACTGAAGAACAAAGAACAAAGGTAAGCGAGATATAAATGAGAAGAAAGTAACCTAGGGTTCTCACCGTCTTCCGGAAATTTAGTGTATCGACTCTGAAGGTCTACGCCGAGGCCCAAATTCGTGAGGCTCTTCTCAATTCTGGGCCAAAGATTCAGGCCAGCACCGATCTCTGTGAAACTGCCCGCGCTCTCGTAGATATCGACGTCAAAGTCTCCTCCAGACTTTGCGAGAGCTACAGCGAATGCGAGGCCACCAATTCCCCCACCACTATATCACAGTTTCAAAACGTAAAACAAGTATGCCAATTGCACTGGTGGACACTCACACAATAGCAACATTAATCCTCTCTTGCTTCATGCCCGTCATGGTTCTGTGATGCGCTGGTAAGAGTCTCCGAATGGGTAGTGAGGCCTAGTAGCTGTCGAGTTTGCTGGATATCTGGGGCTACACTTTTTGGCATTTATACTCGTAAGGATACCGCCTTGACCTGACCTTCCATACTCAGAATCGATATCCGTGACCGCAGTATCATTGTATTGACCAATGCCGGTCAATGTGTCAGCCGGCATAGGACTCCAGTCCGCTCAACTACCAACCAAAGACAGCTACAGTGAAGGAGGAGACACATAGCGATTTGACGTCGGACGCCAAGACGCATACTTTGTAGCTTGCCGAAAGAAGTCAGCGTCGGGTTGGAAGGGAAGGATGAGAAAAGAAGCCTTGTTTTAGAGTGAAGACTGCCAACTCGCGTAAACATGCACACCTTTCACTACAAGGCGGCGGAGTACAAGTATCCTGATTAGTATTGTGAGTTACCTGTATAGAATCAAATGTACGGTCAGCCACGGATTCAAACGTACATATGTATCCCAATCTACTTACATACTGCCTCAGATTTGAAGCACGAATGGCTCACACTGTCACGACCAACGTCTTATCATCGTGATTTGAGCTCCTACACTAGTGAAACATCGTCATCAGAAAGAATTCGTGCCGTAAGTCTTCAAAACTCTGTACGGCCTTTGTAATTGGTCACATGGACTCCCGAGTGCTGTTATTTGTGCAGAAAGAGTGTAAGAGTGCTTATACGGTTGTATAGAGGCTTATTGAGATAACGCCCACCTTTCGCATCCGATCGAAAGGTGAGTCGATCCGATGTCAGCATGGGTTGCACATCATCGCGCCGCCTCCATAGTCAGTGGCCACCCATGAGCTGTCCTATATCTGTAACGGATTGTTAGCAAGGTACAGTGACTAAGAACCTGGTGCGGAGGGGCTACTGTGGAATGAAGAAGTAGATAGAGTCTCGCAGCCTTGCTCTGAGACAATCTAAATGCCACGCGTAAGTAGCTCTCAGGTCCGTAGGTACTCACAGTCAGCCGATGGCTGTTGACGCGTTGACAATTGTAGCTTGCTCGTGCAATCTATCAAACTGCTTGCTGTTCTTATTTCCTGGGCGAATAGACAGAGTGTGCCTATGTACTCTTGTAGTATGCCATTAATAGGTGACGGTATACGTTCGAGAACTTCGAGTGTCCCGAAAGAGCTGGTAATCGACAACCAAAGCCAAAACTACTTGAATAGAGATATTGCACGGACGGCGGTATGCACTTTAGACAGTAGTTACACTAGGTGGATAGCTTTCCTATTAACTTTGGGCACCTCTATATAACATACGACGCACCTGGTACTAACGGGCATCCGAGTCTATGAATTGGCCCAAGAGAGCTACAGTATATCCCTCCACCCAAAACCCAGAGGTGAGCGTAGGTTGTATTTCACGCTATGGTGTGGTATATTTGGCTTCGTACGAGTCATGGAGGCTCGCGAGGTAGGGGGTCAGGACTTGTACGAACTGATGGTTAGAAAAATACGTTCTTCGAGAGTGACAGGGCCTCGTGTTTGCGGGTGGAGCGTCGAGAAACGTGTCATTTCGGGATACATCTCCACCGGCACTTTAATCCGGGATAAAGGAAATGAAGGTCGCGACAAGATGGCGGGAGGAAGGAGAGAAGGAGGACGTTCCGGAACTCGATGGTCTACGGGCGCCTCTAAAACCTCGTACCTTGGAATGATGTAGCGCTAAGGCCGTATTTCTGCGACTTGGGTTCGAACTTTCTGCTCTATATTCCCTCATGAGTTTACTCTGATGCTAAACGCGAGCTCGTTGTGGGAGCGATGTGTCTCATCTGGTACTTGTATTGGCTGACGACACTCTTGCAGTTTGTGAGGCGCTACACGGGTTGTGATGACTTTCGATCGAGCAGGCGCCCGGCGACGGATGCGCATGCTATTTTGGTCGCATATATGCCTATAGATGACATGGATGAGAGCTGTATATCATAATGAGCCGGTGAGTCACCAAGTTAAAGTTAAATCGTCTGTACCGAACGACATCTGTAGGTGTGTCGAAATACGTGCTTATTCTCTGGGATCCATTCTACTACTAAGTACTTCTGCAATGGCATACTCTTCCCCTCCATTACTGTAGGTCGTTCACCACCTCTCCACCCCTGGTAGGCCAGCTGATGCTGTCGTACCGATGAGCGCTGAGCTCCAACTTGTGCTCAAGTGGTGAACTTGATATGTTGGCCTGGAGCTTTAAGTTTGACTCGGAAGTGCCTGTACTAAAGCACACATCGACCCAAGTTGAGCCTGTTTGACAACCGGGTATCAAGTCAAGCTTTCAAGTATGTAGGGGAAGTACAGGTTACTGGCGGCCGACAATCACGCCTCCCACTTATAAAGTGTAAGCAGGATTTCCCCAATTTGCGATCACAAACGCTCATTGACTTATACAGGTCTCCTTCCGCGTAACTCGGACGCCTCGACTCTTGATATCTCTATGGATCTGAGTGTGGGTACCTGGGAACGGTGTTGCTCAAATACCGGCGGGCTGTTCTATTCGAGACCCTGATACCCCCTCGGCCCACGATTCAGACTCCCTCGTACATGGTTTGCTTCGGGCCCTGCACTTTCGACGTCGAATAACTCTGATTAGGAGGACACTGCCTCCAACGCCGCGATGCGATTCACTCGTATCGTAACTGCGATCATCACGCCTCTGCTGCTGCTCTCGTCTTTGTCGTTACGATACTTTGGGGCTCTATAAGAACGAAGCTGTCAGGACTTTGAAAGCACAGCACATCCCACACCCATCCTTTCAGACTCCAATAATACTCACAACACAACCATGAGCTCTCACGGAAAGTTCACTGTCGCAATTGTGTATGTCTCTCTGTACAACCCTGCGTATTTCTGTGGCTCACTAATTGGTTGAAATAGCGGTGGCGGTATTGGCGGGCTTGCGTTCGCAGTAGCTTTAGCCAAGACAGGCGCTGACGTCGACGTCGATATCTACGAGAGTGCAGCAAAGTTCAGTGAGATCGGCGCAGGCATAGGCATGTGGCCTCGTGTCTGGAATACCCTGGTGGGCCTCGGCCTAGAGGAGGATCTCAAGAGGAGGGGCACTAACGTGGGCCAAGGTGAGACCAGGTGGACTACATTTTGTGACATTCTTAACCTTACGACGCTCAACAGACGTCAAGGTACTGTACTACAAGGCCGATCAAGCTAAACTACTCGACATTGGGCAAGCACTCCGTACGTCACTAGCACTGGCGTTTATGTGTACCACATCTGCCTGATGCTGATTTAAACATACGAGCAGAGCCCTTGCAAACCTACCATCGAGCCGAGTTCCTCAAGATACTCGAGGAAAACATGCCTTCCACTTATCGTACCCATTTCGGTAGACGACTGGTGTCATACGAAGACTCTGCCTCAGAGCCAGTCACGTTACACTTCAAAGACGGAAGCACGGCCCAGTGTGATGTGCTGGTTGGTGCAGACGGGATCAAATCCGCGGTTCGCAGGACTATGTTCAACGATTTGGCTGCCAAAGCGCAAGACGAGAACCAGTCTGCGGCGTATCGCAAACACGTTGACGCTACGTGGTCGGGAGTAGTCGCGTATCGTTCTCTCGTCCAGGCAGAGGCTTTCAAGTCGGACTACCCAAATCACACCAGCGCCGGTGCATCTCCAATCTGTGTACGTGTGTCATCAGTGGCGAATGTTACCTTCAATTCAATACTAACCCCTCGCGTTTTGGATTTCAGTACATGGGAAAGGATGCAGTACGGACCAACACCAATGAATTCCATACCTACACAATACCTGACGTGTGCATTGCAGATTGTTGCTTCGTATCCTATATCCCAAGGCCATACGGTCAACGCTGCCGCACTGCTGGCTACACCCAGCGCCCGTGGCACCCAGTATGAGGGACCGTGGGTATCCGAAGCCGATAACACCGAGCTGATCTCTGGTTTCTCGCAATGGTGTCCAGAGGTTTACACCCTACTCAAAGTACGTTTTCTGGACGCCATCGTATTCATTGTCGCACTGACCTACCTTCGATGATAGGCCATGAAAAACCCATCGAAATGGGCCGTCAACGAGGTTAGGGGACTACCGACCTTTGTTTCTGGTCGAGTAGCACTCCTAGGCGATGCAGTAAGCCTTTCCCTTGTCACTACTGGCCGTGCATATATAACGAAGCCTGAACCTCGCGATTCCAGGCGCACGCGATGACACCACACTTGGCCTCTGGTGCTGGTCAAGCTATCGAGGTATGTTCCACTTTATTTCAGTTAACATAGTCTACATGAAATTCACAACAACATCAGGACACCCTCGTTCTCGCTACGCTACTCGCACAACCCGAAGCTCAGAAAGAAACCATAACCACCGCGCTCAAGATATACGATGAAATACGTCGCCCGTTCGTGCAGAACGTCCAGGAGCTTTCGTTCAAGACCGGTGAGATGGGTTGGTTGGGCTGTCCTCGCACGAAACCGTACTCCAAGGAAGATAGCGTGGCCGGTCGCATACCCGAGGAGATTCTGAAGACAGTGATAAGCCAAGACATGGCTGACGCTCAAAGGTGGACGTGGACTACGGATCCGCAGCCTGATGTAGCACGAGCAGTCCAGAAACTGAAAGCAGCGGTGAACAAGGTGTGACGGTATACTCACGATTAGAGTGCGTGCTTAGTAGCGGCGGTACCGGTATTTATAATTCAATCTACCAGATGCTTATGCCCACGTATGTACGCATTCAACGTAAACACTCGATTTCGTTATGTTGTTCAAAGTCACCCCTTCGTTGGTTGCTGCTGTCACCACTCTCAAGATGTTATTCAAATATGATTCATTGAACGTGCATAACTCATGTAACTATCTGTCTACAGAGCGCGTGTTGGTTTCCCCGCCTCAAAGGCGGGTACTTATCCCGAGGACCACGTAAAGGTCCGCGCTCATCCCTCGAGAAAAAGGCTTCAGTTGGCACATCACCAACGAAGGGTAGAATGACATGGGCGCAAACTACATCACACATACAAGGTTGTAGGGGGGAACCCGGAGAACGAGGAAAGGCCACAAGCCCCGAAGAGCGAGGACACAGACCAACGAACTCAACACGGGCGGAAAGGTGGACATCCAGCCATAGACAACTGGAGCCGGGGCTTGGTGAGTGGTAAAAGGGGGGGGGGGGGGGAGGTAGTCGTCGGAGGACGAGAGGCAGCGCCTTGGGGAGTTCGTTGAAGGGGGAACAGACCCTCTATATATACGTTTTCGGGAGAGGCTGGCCTCTTGGTCTGTGATTCGTACAAACAAACCGAATCGAGCGAGGTGAATTGCCTTATATAGCGGATTGTCAGCCAAGGACGGGTCTGAACGCGCGTTATTTGGTCGTGGTTCGAGTTGGTTGAACGGTGTTCAACGATCGAGCGACGCGGCGGGCACATTCCGCGTGATGCGTTGTGGCGCAACCGTGGGAAAGTAGCCATGGCGGTGTGGTTGACTTTGTACGACGACGGTCTCAGGTGGCAGTAGGAGGACGAACTACGACATTTTGCCCTCCAAGTTTATGAAACCTGCATTTGTGTATGCCTGCTCTAACGATATTGAAGTTGGAGTCCACTAGAAGCAAGTGGAAGTCAGATGCGACTCACCACTAGTACTTAGTATGTTGAGCTGCTGTGATTTCAGCAACGCGTACGGTCACGGTGAACGTGGTGGGTGCATTGGAGGCAACTTTCGCCAGTTGACTGCAGCTGCATCTCCGAGCCCTGGTTGCAGTGATCCGTCGGCGTTATCGCTTCAAACAGCCGTGATCCACTGATCCCAACTTAATGATCCGCCTCATATGACGATTGCGCCTGTTTCTCTCTTGCTTTCTTCCATCTTGTTATACTATCAAGTTCGCTATCTTCCCAAGAGAGTTTATCAAACCGAGGCTTATGGAGAACGTAAATAAGAAGCTCGAGGGACGTGGGCTGCGAGGTGCGTATTCTACTCATCCGGCATTATTGAGGTACTCATTCTTAGTCCTCAATCAGCTTCAGACTGAGAGGAATTCTCCATATCCCAGCGAGACCCTCTCCGGCCTCCAAATGCGCATATATCGGGGACTCTCCCAAGCCAGTAGCGCAAGCCGTTTGCGCATGTTAACTTCGACGACCAGACGTTCAGCCTGAGTCGAGGAGCACACCCTTCGCGGCTACTAGACTTAGACTTGTCGGTACTCCGTATGGGAGATGCACATACATCATATGTATGTCCCACTATCACTCAAGTAGAATGGTGCTACTTCGCTTTGATTTGGAGCATCAGGCAGACGACTGTACGTGCACGCACAATTCACTGATGCGCATACACTCACATCAGTAGAACGCGTGTTGAAGCAATATCATTTGCAACTCTCTCCAGCTTGATATACTACGCTTATAAGAATGCTACATCATGTGTATCATGTGTCTGTTTACTGATGCCAGCCCCAGGTAGGTCGTGACTCCCAACGACTCTTCAGCAGGACCCACTGTCTGTTTTACGGGTGACGTTCTCATTCCTCTCGATACTTATTGCACGTATCCAGTGCTCTCTAACGTACCGAGGCAGGATATTCCACGGAAAATGCAGCCATATATATCACTGTTGAGGCTGGCAGATCCTTCCCCAGTCGCGGACGAACGATCAACTTGAATAGACCTGTTCAGCGCCGACGCGACTTATAAGAGGCAATTACGCTGGTCGCAACACGAGGAGTCCACAGGTACGTCCTTGAGATATTAGCGCAATATATTTTGAGCAACGCCCTCCTCAGTCAGACCCTTGAACGTCGTCGTGCAAAGCCAACCAAGGTCGGGAGGCCACTCTCCCACGGTACGCCACCACAAACAACCGCAAATATGCCCGCCGCGTCGGTTGATCCGTTTATTTGGACAAATAACGCGTTGTTGGCTGACATACCTCCCAAATATGGAAGCAATATGTCCAAATCGGGACTCTTTCTACGAATCACAGAAGCAGAGACAAGTCACCCTCCAAAACGTATATATAGAGGGCTGTTTCTCCCCTTGGTTGGTTTTCCAGGCTCTCGCCTCTTCTCCCTCGACAACCTCCCCCCTCCCCCTGGTGAACATCTCCTCTCACCTATCTCCCTCAACGTCGCCTCTAACTCTCTCTTCATCGCGTAGCTCTACCCCCGAGTCGACGTTGAAGTCGTCGTGAAGACCAACGACAGGACACAGGCCGACACTGGTTCGACATGCTAGGCGACCCTCGACGACTCTTGGCGACACTGTTCGACGACTGCTCTGTGGTTGTGTCTAGATCTAGGGGACTGGTTCGTGTTATGTTCGATTTTCCGCGGCAAGACCTCAAGCTTCAAGACCGACTTTCTTTGGAGACCTTGGTTCGACAACAAATCAACACCATCAAGTTACTTGTTCTAGGATGTGCTCTGTTTTTTGTTTACTCCCCCATTCCCCTCCCTCTTCATTTTCTCTCGAAGGATGAGCGCGGACCTTTACGTGGTCTTCGGGATAAGTACCCGCCTCATCGGTGGGGAAACCAACACGCGCTTCACTCGCATACCGCCGCCCTTCTCCAGATGAGTAGTTCTCTCGTTTATCATTTTCAACATCGTGTCTAACTCTCTGCGTCATACAGGTCTACCCTCGAGCCGATGCTAAGTCGTCGTGAAGAACAACGACAGGACACAGGCCCACATTGGTTCGACTTGCTAGGCGACTCTCGCTATTTGACTCTTGGCGACACTCTTCAACATTGCTCTGTGGGGTTGTGTCTAGATCTGGGGGACTGTTCGTGTTATGTTCGACTTTCTGCAGGAAGACCTCGACGCTCAAGACCTCAAGAATCAAGATCAACTTCAGTTTCAACAACGGCCTCCTCAATTTTCTTGATCTAGAGTGTGCTCTGTTTTTGTTTGCTCCCCCATTCATCTCCCTCTTCATTTTCTCTCGAAGGATGAGCGCGGACCTTTACGTGGTCTTCGGGATAAGTACCCGCCTCATCGGTGGGGAAACCAACTCGCGCTCCATCCGCCATATGCAGCCACCATTCAGATGAGTACTTCTCTCGTCTACCTTATTTAACGTCGTGTTTAACTCTCTCTTCGTTACGTAGTTCCACCATTGAATCGACGCTGCGGTCGTCATCATGATGAATACCAACGACAGAACACAGGCCCACACTGGTTCGATTTCCTAGGCGACTGCAACATTCGACTCTTCCGACATATTTCGACATTGCTCTGTGGGGTTCGTGTCTTGAACTGGGTGGCTGCGTCTTAGATCTTGGGGACTGGTTGGTATTGTGTTCGGCTTCCCGCGGCAAGACTCCAAGCATCAAGACTGACTTCGGTTCAACAACGCCTTGACTCCTCAAGTTTCTTGATCTAGAGTGTGCTCTGTTTTTAGTTTCCTCCCCTCTTCCCCTCCCTCTTCATCTTCGCCTCTTCGCTGGTACGTCGCATGTTCCCCCAGGGCCATGCGGCGTGTCAGCGAAGCCTTTTCTCGAAGGATGAGTGCGGACCTCTACGTGGTCTTCGAGACGAGTACCCGCCTTGTAGGCGGGGAAGCCAACACGCACTCTTGTATCTTATAGTTGAATGAAGGCTACAGTAGTTGACATGTACACTACATATAGTGGATTGAATGCTATCTCGTTAAACATTGAAAATTGTTTTTTGACGGACGTACATATATAATTGAGGGTGCACCAGACCCAAGGCCCAAGGGACCACATACAACCTAGTAGCATGTATAGCCACGGAGAGTATAAAGAACTCACTAATTTGTGTTGAAGCGGCTGAGGCAATATACGAAGTCTTCCGGCGGCCTGTTTATCTAGAATATATTCGAAGGTATTCCGGGTCGTGTCTGATAACGTTGCCCAAGGCTCTTATGCAATCGTCACTCAAATTTTAGTCCAGGTTGTAATACTCGTACAACTCCATTGACCCCCAAAGTCCGCGTCATCCAGTCCTATTCCTTCTCTTCAACACCCGTACCAGAATCTCATAACGGCCGTGCCTGTAACAGAAACGGTTACAGCTCAGCTATGCTCGCAATCTAAGATCCTGTAGTATGGCGAGTGCTCACCGACATAATAATTCCAGAGGCGGCAACCCTTCGTCCATTTCCATAATAGCAGCTTGGTAGTTAAACTCTACAAACCCCTCATCATGGATAGTCTCTCTCGCTTTGCCTTTACCCTTCGCGTCTCGTGCCGCTTGTGCAGGTGATCTATCTAGAGATGAGCCTGAGCTTGTAGCGAAACTAACGTCCCCAAGGTAAGAAATTCGCAGGTGGACGTTAAGAGCTGATGTTAGAGCGTGTATCATAGCGTGATCTGCGTATTACAAGCAGGTAGATATCAGTGCGTTATACGAAGTTGTGCTAATGCGGTAATGTTGTTGTATTCGACGCACCTGTTTCGGTCCCGTTGAAGTCAATCTTGGAGCACAAAGTCACAAGGTCCAGGTAATCTTGCTCTTCCGAGCCAAGCAAATACTTCGCATACCACTGCTCGGGGTTGCTGATAACATGGACAGCAGTGATCAACCGTAGAGCGGAGACGAGGTCATTCGACTCTGAGTGTTCCATTCACAGGTCAACTTTCGAGGAAATAGAGTAGTACGCAGCAAAACACATGGCTTACGGTGTGGGTCACTGAACACAACAAGGAGATCCCGATGGGTAAGAGACGAGCCCTTTGAGTCCCCTGCTATCCATTTGACAAGATCCACAAGGGGTGTTATGGAGTCTTGTAGTATGTCCGACTGGCCATACCCATACGCGACGACTAAGTCTTTGAGAGCATCCAGATTCGATATAGCCTGCATTACAGCGATTTCACGAATATTCGAGTCGGTAATGTTGACGAGATGTTCTAGGTAGACGAAGGCGAACGCTAACGACGGTCATTCGCGACAAAATCAGCAGCCATTTAGAGACAAGGGGTGAAGATCCATGGCATACGTACATACGCAAAACGTGTCATCTAAATCGGTCAGAATAAGTTAGCATTGTCGCGAAGAAAGATAGAGTGAACGCTACTGCAACGGCTGGCAGAGTACTCACTATCTTCTATAGCACCGATGCTCAGGCTTCTGGCTCCGACATAACCATTCTCGACCAGCCAGCTTAACTGTCGTACTGATGTGTATTCTCCCATATTATTATATCGTTCACGAAGTTCTGCCAGTGGCGTAACTCTTTCTAAGGACACTCCAAGGTTCGACTTGTCTTCTGGCTCGAGTTCAAGTGGCGGTAGAGCCAAAGTACCTATCGAATCGTCAAAACAGATGGAGATGAATACTGACATGTGATGACATAGAATGCATTCATGAAAACGGACCTGGGTTTTCGAGCAGACTTTCACTGTCGAAGGTTCTCAACAGTGGCGATTGCGGTACGCGGTCATCATAATCATGAGGTACTTCATCCGTTGACGTGTCAGGAAGACGATAGTAGTCATCACCTTCAACGTCTGGCAGTTCGGAGAATTTCTTAGGGCCTGGGAGTGAAAGTTTATCGTAAGTCGACCGTCGTGTGGCGTACGATGTTCTAAGACGGAAACGTACGTCCTGGAGGTGGATCCATCTGCTTCGTATGTGCGTGACAGTCTGCAACTCGCTGTGTTCAATACTGTTCTTATAATGGCTGAAGGTAGAGGAGGAGGATATCAGTGGCAGTGGCAGTGGCGTCCACAACAATATAGGTCAGTAGTGGTATTAGCAACGTGCTTGTTCTCGCACCTTGGGGCAGTATAGCCACCGAAGGGCTACAAGACATATGAGTAGAAGCACATTCTGTTTCCTGAGTGACGCAGTTTATGTGCGTCAACATCAAACACGTTGAAGTAGTTGATAAGGGGTATATCGTACGTACAATCAAGTTATCCATGCTGAGGGATGTCGAAGTTCAGGACAGTGCAAGAGGCGCTCGAGCCACGCTTTGCATATGTTCTCAAAGAACTTGAACATTTAAACCTATTCACTGTAATTTGAGCACTATCGATATCAGGCCTGTAGAATCTGAATACAAGAAATCTTTGTATTGGGATATAAAAAACATGTCAACAATTGTCCCATTACGACACCAGCAGGATTTGAACCTGCGCCCTCAAAGAGGAGTTGATAATCGACCAGATTCGAATCAACCGCCGTAACCACTTGGCTATAGTGCCTTGACAGACCTCTTCCTTAGCTAGTTACACAACTAAGCAAGACAGAATGTTCTTGACCCTGTTGAAAACCACTGCCTGTGTGTCTGCGTCCACATCCGTCTTCGTTACAGCGTTGATGACGCTGACGGAAACATGACATCCAGCAGCGTCGATAACATCTGCTTCTGCAGGTAAATGATCTGAACCACATGTGGTCACGTCTGTTGCGCTGGAGTCTGCCAGATTCCTCGCAAAGACAAACTCGAATTCATCGGGGTCGGTGCAATTCTCGATCTCTGACGTATTGACGTTGATAGTAGTGTTCGCAGGAACGATGACGCCCGAGCCCCCATTGAGGAGCGCATTCACGAATTTCACTGTGAGTTGGGAATTGACGAGGGCAGCGATGCTTTGTAGGGAGGTGGGGGTCAACTGGAGGGTAGTGTAGGAGACCTGAGCGTTTGATTGGCCAGAGAAGGCCACGGAGGGGATTCCCTCCTTGGCAGCCTCACATGCGGCTCCTCTGAGAGATCATAGTGACTCGTGAGCTATGATCAGTATAAGGTGAACTTGCACGCTGGCTTACACGGTGCCGGAATTTAACACCACTGTCCCCAGGTTATCTATCGTCGCGTCATTAATATACGTGCTATGTTGTCAAAGAGAGCGCATAGTACTCACTTCCGACGTTCGGCCCTGCGACCACAAACTGAGGGGCGCCGCCAAAGAACTTGGGAGCCAATGTTTGAATGCCGAACCTCACGGAATCGACACTGGATAGTGCATTAGAGAACAGCAGCGGACAACATAACATGATACTCTACCACTCACGGGAATGAGTTAACCCAGTTCAAGCGGGCTACGAGAGCAACGAATAAGTACTATCCTCACACCCACGTCCAAAGAAAATTACTTACGATCACTTATATTGAAGCCTTCTGCAGGGGATCCAGTCGGACAGGTGTTAAACTCGCAAGGCTGCGTCAGAGGACCGGGTGGGGCACTCCTTGAACCTGTCCCCGACTCATTCTGAGTTGGCGCAGAGAGAACGACCTAACACGCAAACGTGATATCAGTCTACGTAGTAATTGACGGGAGGTGTTAGGAGCTCACATTGTAGCCAGCAGCCTTTAGCGCATCATTTTGTGCCCGTATCTGAGCCACCGCCCAGCCATCGTCGTTGGTAAGAATAATGTTCTTCACTTGGGACTGAACTCCGAGAATTAAAAAAGCAAGACTAATGAAGCCGATGGTGAGCATGCTGGTATAATCGTCAGAAGATTGGTGAGCAGAGGTTTGTAGCATAATCGCCATCCATGCTGCAGCTTTATACCGACGAGATGCGCACGTTCGCAAGTCCACGGTGGCGGCTGACTGCAAAAGAAGCACTGATGAGATATATGAAGTAGGCGATAATCGACGTATCTGTCGTGGATATATTAGTGAGGACAACACTTTGGACAAGTAAGGAAGCGAAGCATGTCGCCATGTGCCATGGACCAGCGGCACATGGAACGTAGCTCGTCTCCGCAAGCGTGTCCTACTCGAAGCAGTCAAATCGTTAGTCAAGAAGTCGCACTCCATCGCCGAGAATGTATAGACCTACCTCGAAATGGCACACTGGTGCGCATGACTGAGCGCGTGAGAGCAACGCTGAATGCGGGGAAGATGGGCGATTCAATTCTCATTGTAGCGGACGAAATCACAATCCCCAATATATGGTGAGGGTGGTCATTTTGAACCTGATCATGATGTACTCGCTCTCTCCACAACTGCAACGCTCTTCTTGACCTTACTACCCTTCCCATTCTTCCACCTCTCCCACATAACCTCAACCTCATCCAGCCTCTTCCTATCCAAAAGCTTCACATAGCCTTTATTACCCGCATACCTCGTGTTCCTATGTGTACCGCCCCCGAGCGGAATACCGAGCACAGTACCATTCGGAACGGCCGGCAGAGGCTCGTTAGGTTTCGAAGAGGGGAACGGTAATAGCTCTTTGGGAGGCCGGTGATAGCGCGATGCGGCTTTGAGGAAGTGATCGTGCAATGCAGAGTGCACCCTGGAACGTTCGTGTATTGAGCGTAGTTCGGCGTAGAGGCCGTTCACGTTGGTTGGCTTCTCTTCGGCAGGGGTGGATACGCCACTTGACGTGGTATGAGAATCGAGATAACCGACCCACATCACGTCTTCCTTGTCGTACTTGCAGTCCCATAGAACAAGTGGGAGGGCGTCAGCCATTTGGTACGTAGGCTTGGCCAAGACAATAGGTGGTACTGGCTCGTCGGACCTGTATAACTGTCAGTTGTGCACAAAAGGCAGAAGCGAGATAAAAAGCTTACTTATATGGAGGATTTGGGTTGGATGCATCTACATTCAGCAGAGCAGTAATAATCGAGGGGTGCTCCAGGCCTGTTCCTATCAGGAACAACACCGCCATTATGTGTCGAACCTGGTTGTAGAGGAACGCAGTACCGACAAGATCGAACACGTACAGCTCTCCCTGATCGTCATCTCGTCGCTCACACGCAGGTTGAGCGTCGTGCGTCGCAGGATGTACCGGATGAATCTCTGCGCTTCTGACGATCCGTCTGAAACTCCACCGATCCTCCCCTTCTGCATCCAGCCGAAACTTGGCAGGATCGACCTTGCAAAGGTTGCGCCAGTCGTGCTCCCCTACTAGCCGTCTTGCACCTTCTCGCATGGCCTCGATGTTGAGGCCGCGAGAGACGAAGAAGTATTTGTAGTGGCGGCCTCGGCAGTTGAAACGTGCAGAAAAGTCGGGATGTACTGGTGACCAGGAGAGTACGCGTAATGTGGAGGGAAGGACACCGTTCAGAAGACTCACATAGTCGAACTCTGAGTGATTTTGAGTTGACGACGAGCCAGCCTGTGAGGGGTCGGGCAGAGTGTTGTTTGTCGGGGCTTCGTCCCATCCACTCATCGCCGCCAGACTTTCGTCCAAGTCTGGTTCAAGCGCAGTTTCCGGCACAGCGTCCTCTTGTTCGACAGGCGGCGATGCATCTAAAGATGTCTCTGCCGATATAGCTGGTGCTCTCTGAGGATGACCCCCTTCTTTGCTCCTGATCCAGAAACTCACCACCTGCCCGGCGGCACTGACCCCTCGATCCGTCCTTCCACATTTCTCCCAGCCATGACTGTCGAAGTCGCCCTCAGGATCGACCAGGCGGGTTCTAACCAGTGCCTCCCACAAAGTCTCCTCTACTGTTGGTAGTGGTGTTACATCCTTTTGGTACTCCAGGCCATTATAGTATGTCCCATCATATGTGAACTTCAGAGCGATCTTGCGTGTCGGATGGTCGGCGAACTTGAACACTTTTTGCGTTCGCGATGACCCTTCCGCCAACGACGGGATATCTCCAAGAGTGTCGCGTTGAGCTGGCGGGAGACCACGTCTCGCGTTCTTGAGCGTGTTCTCCAGCTTCAACAGATGTGCGACAAGCCGCTCCTTGGACCAGTCTTCGTACTTGTGACTCATTTTGCTTGACTTGCGGCTGAGAGAGGCGACAGTTCGAGTGAGGGGCCTAAATGCGTTGGAGGTTCTACGAGCGAAGGTGATCAGCATGCAAGATCGCTGCCACGACTCGATGCTCCTACATGGACGAGACAAGTTAGTATCCTGGTGGCTTTAGCAGGAAAATGGGCGAGTATACCATTCGGATCTGCCCTACTGATGTCATGCTCATATACGTACTCGTTTGTGGAACCTCAGAGCACTCGAATCTGCAAGTTTGCGAGCTTTAAGATATCGTAGAATAGAGGTGCTGTATTTGTGTGACGGGAAAAGAGGTCGTGCGCAATAAAACAGATTTCTATGATTATTTTCCGTACTCCGCATTATATTCTAATCTCCGACATAGTAAATAATCTTCAAATTACAACTCCGTCAATAGTTTATCTCTCTTCTGACGCCCATCTAATATGAGCACTTGACTCGAGCTGCAATCGATTGGGATGAAAATCACAGCTGTAATCCGACATTAAAACCATTCTACGCCTCTTCACAAACCGCTTTGCTCTCCCAAGGAGCTGTACTATAATATTCCATCGTCCACTAGCTACGATGACCACAACAGGTCCCATAGAGCTAGCACAGGTATGTCATCCGTGGCGGCGCTGAAAAGACATACTAATGGACAATATCTTTCGTCTTTCGTAGACTGCTAAGCGGGACTCTCTCCAAGAGCTCGAGAGAAAGTACCAAGCTCGCTGGGAGGCTGAGCGTATCTTCGAGGTCGAAGCACCCACCATCGAAGAGACCAAAGGTCTCACTCCTACACAAATTCAAGAAAAGTATCCAAAATGGTTTGGAAACACTCCCTTCCCGTACATGAACGGTTCTCTTCACTTGGGACACGCCTTTACGATTTCCAAGATCGAGTTCGCGTCAGGGTTCCAGAGGATGTTGGGAAAGAGGGTGCTGTTCCCTTACGGATTCCATGTGACGGGTATGCCCATCAAGGTGCGGTCGTGTGCCATCCAGTTGTCTCGAGATACTTACAGCTCGATAGGCCGCGGCAGACAAAATCGTTCGCGAAATTGAGCTATTCGGCGAAGACTTCTCCGGTTTCAGCTCGCAGGAGGAAGCCGCAAACCCACACCCCCATCCCGCACCTACAGCCACAGAGGACGACCCTGATCGTGCAGCCACCCAAGGTGCACCTGCACCTGCTACCGATAGCACCCCAGCCGCCGCTAAGCAATCTGAGGGTGCACGTGTCGACAAGGCAAAGAAGGGCAAGCAGGCTGCGAAAGCCACCGGTTTGCAATACCAATTCCAGATCATGGAGTCTATCGGCGTTCCTCGCGAGGAGATTAAGAAATTTGCGGACCCATACTACTGGCTGGAGTACTTCCCACCTATCTGTATCGTGCGTATGCAATTTGTCTTCGTCTGTATGCGCCATGCTGACCGCCTGTTCAGTCCGACCATGGGCTGTTCGGTACTCGTATTGACTGGCGTCGTTCTTTCCTGACCACGGATGCGAACCCATATTACGACTCGTTCGTACGCTGGCAAATCAACCTCCTCTACCGTCTGCAGAAGATCAAGTTCGGCGAGCGGTATACCATCTACTCTCCCAAAGATGGACAGCCATGTATGGACCACGACCGTTCGGAGGGTGAGGCGTTGGGACCACAAGAGTACACGCTTATCAAGATGCCCGTCATCGAGTTCTCGCCCTCGAGCAAGGCCATCTTCGACGCCGCCAAGGACAAGTTAAACGGACGTAAAGTCAGCTTGGTTGCAGCAACTCTCAGACCCGAGACCATGTACGGCCAGACAAACTGCTTCGTTTCGCCCCTGCTCGACTATGGTGTCTTTGCGATCAACGATCAGGAGGCCTTTGTCTGCACGCTTCGTAGTGCACGTAATATGGCGTTCCAGGGCAACTCTGCTGAGAAGGGCAAGGTCACGCAACTGCTCGAGATCAACGGAAAGGACCTCATTGGTACCAAGGTCGGCGCACCGTTCTGCCTCGTCAACAACGGCGAGGTCTATGTCCTCCCTATGGAGAGCATCTTGCCCACCAAGGTCAGTTATATTCCGTACATAACATGTTATATGTACCTGACGTCCAGTTGATAGGGTACTGGTGTCGTGACATCCGTCCCCTCCGACTCTCCGGACGACTATGCCACTCTCATGGACCTGCGCAAGAAAGCCGACTTCTACAAGATCGACCCGAAGTGGGCCTCATTCGATCCCTTGCCCGTCATCAGCACCCCCACCTACGGCGAGATGACTGCCCCCGCCCTCGTCCAGAAGCTTAAGATCAACAGTCCCAAGGACGCGAAGCAACTTGCTGAGGCTAAGGAGATCGCGTACAAGGAGGGCTTCTATAACGGCACGATGCTCGTGGGCGAGTTCAAGGGTCTGTCGGTACAAGATGCGAAGCCCAAGGTTCGCGAGAGCATGATCCAGAAGGGTGGTGCTTTGGCGTATGCTGAGCCTGAGGGCAACGTTGTCAGCAGGAGTGGTGACGAGTGTGTCGTTGCTCTCATGGACCAGTGGTACCTCGACTACGGAGAGCCGGTTTGGAGAGCGGAAGCTGAGAAGTAGGTGGCATGTTTCCTCTGTGCTTTATGTTTCTCACCGACGGCGGTAGGCTCCTCGCGAAGATGGAGACGTACAACGCTGAAACGAGAAATGGCTTCGAGGGTGTTCTTGCATGGCTGAACAAGTGGGCCTGTGCCCGTACGTACGGTCTTGGCTCCAAGATTCCTTGGGATCCTCAGTTCCTTGTCGAGAGTTTGAGTGACTCGACCATCTACATGGCATACTACACTGTCGCTCACTACTTGCACGGTAAGAACAGTATACTGCTTCTCGATTCTATTCTCTTACGCTGTTTGCGTAGGCAACCTTACCGGTACCCAGCCCGGTCTTCTACCCATCAAGCCCGAGCAAATGACAGACCAAGTTTGGGAGCATATCTTCCGCGATGGCCCTCTCCCTACGGACTCCGACATCCCTAAGGAGCACCTCGCCCAACTGCAACATTCCTTCAACTACTTCTACCCCTTCGACATCCGCTCCTCCGGAAAGGATCTCATCCCCAACCACTTGACCTTCTGTCTCTACAACCACGCCGCCCTCTTCCCCGAATCGAAATGGCCTCTCAGTATCCGTACGAACGGACACTTGATGTTGAACGGCCAGAAGATGTCCAAATCCAAGGGCAACACCCTCACGATGAGGCAGGGTATCGAGAAATTCGGTGCTGGCGCGACGAGGCTGACATTGGCTGATGCTGGTGACGGTATCGAGGACGCCAACTTCGATGAGAAGACCGCGAATGCCAGTATCTTGCGTCTGTACACTTTGATCAACTGGTGTGAGGAGCAGGAGAGGGAAAAGAGCAAGTTGAGGTCTGGCGAGAAGAACTTCCACGATAAGGTCTTCGAGGAGGAGATCAAGGAGCTGATCAACACGACGTTCAAGCACTACGACGCGTAAGTTCTTAACGTTCATTTGTAACTCCAGTCAGGTCGTCTAACTGTTCACTCTATCAGCTACAATTATAAGGACGCACTGAAGTACGGCTTCTACGAGCTCCAGTCTGCCCGTGACTGGTATCGTGAGGTTACTTCCGACGTTGGAATGCACGCTGATCTCGTTCTCTACTGGATCCGCATCTCCGCTCTCCTTGTCCTCCCCATCGCGCCTCATTTCTCCGAGCACATCTGGACAGAAATTCTCAAGGAACCGAAGTCCGTTCAGCACGCTCTCTGGCCCACACCGTCAACGCCACCCGATCATACGATCTTGGACGCTGGTGCATACGTCCGGAGCACGTTGAAGAGCATGCGTGATGCCGAAGTCACTCTGCTGAAGAAGATGGGTAAGGCCAAGGGCCCGGCTGCGACGTACGATCCTAAGAAGCCTCGGAGTATCCGCGTGTACGTTGCGACGTCATTCCCTGAGTGGCAGGACAAGTGTGTACAGGTCGTCAAGGAAGCGTATGACCAGGAGAAGGACAAGGTGGACGATGTTCAAGTGAGGAGTTTGCTGACCGAGCGAGGTCTCATCAAGGACAAGCGTGCGATGCCGTTTGTTCAGGCGTTCAAGGTGGGTTCCTTTCGACTTAACCGCTTGCTGGATGGTATACTGACTGTGCCTGCAGAAACGTATATCCCAATTCGGCGCGACTACAGCTTTCAACCGAACGGTTCCCTTCTCTGAAGTCGAGGTCCTGAACGAAATTGCTCCCTATTTGAAGAAGTCGCTGAACCTCGTCAACGTCGAAGTATACTTGGCAGATCAAGCAAAGGACAAGGGATTCTCAGCTTCTATCATTGAGAGTGCTGAACCGGGGTCACCGGCTTTCGAGTACTGGAATGTTTAGACGGTCGAGCGTGTAGTAGTATCACAGCAAGCTGCTTTAGAAATAAAATCACATTTCCTCAAGGTTTCGGTGCCTGATCAGTGCAAGCAGCGTCCATGGCAGTGGTGAGTAGTGCAGTAGTCATCCAAAAATGGTACGTGTAGCCCTGTTTCGACCAGTGTCACATGCTAAACACCCATAACTAGATCTCATAGAGCACGCTCATTGTCAAGTACCAACTTCATTGTGAACCATCCACCAAGGACCATGTGTCCATACGTGCACGTTTGTGCGGAAATGCTGAGAATCACATCCCCATCTCTTCTATATTATTCGATCCACATGCTCACTTATACCGACTCACACAGGCTGTCATCATGCTCTTGCCACAACATGGCCTTATATTGGTACTCTGGAGCCAGGGGCAAGGAATGCGACTCATTTCTTCTTACGTATCGCCGTTTATCCCAGTGTCTTGTTCAGTGAAAGCCGCATTAACATGAATCCCCACGAACGTGCCCGGTTTCTCGAAGCGATATAAAAGCAGTCAGGTGAGTCCATTACCTATACAACCTTCGCTTCTCGTGTGGGCTATGATATCGTTCACAACCTACCAGATAGTAGTGCTTGCTTCACTCGTTGGCATCGCGCACTGCCAGACCAAAGTCGTTTTAACCAATGACGATGGGTGGGCAGTTGCACAGATCCGAGCACAAAATGACGCCCTGAAAGCTGCTGGATATAACGTACGTTTTCATCTTTATGACGTACGATATCGATGTCGCTAAGGTGTTACGCATTATGCAACGTAGGTCATCCTCTCTGCTCCTGCTGAGAATCAATCGGGAACCGGCTCCAAATCTGCTACGCCCACGCCGCTCACAGAGCCCTGCCAATTTGACAGTTGCCCTGCCGGGTCGCCTGCGGAGGGCTTCAACGCTAGCGATCGTAAGTTCCTATTATGTAGAGCAAGAAGTACACGTTGACTTATCCTCACACAGCTCGCTTGAACTATGTCAACGCGTTCCCGTAAGTTTTGAGCTGCAAGAAATCCAATCAGGGAGATTTAAACGGACTAGTGTCGACGCTGTGAGGTATGGTATCCAGACCTTGGGTCCTAAATTCTTCGGTTCTGCCCCAGATTTTGTCGTATCTGGTCCCAACATTGGCTGTAAGCATTACTCCGGCTTTGACACAGGTATTACCATTCTAACGGCAGATTCTCCAGTTAATCTTGGCCCAGGAGTGTCGGGTTCAGGAACTGTGTAGGTCCACCCAACAAGGTATATGATATAGGTCCCTCCCTCGCTAACTGTACAACCTGATTCACAGCGGTGCAGCAAGCGAAGCAGCTCTTGAAGGTATTCCGGCTATCGCGGTCTCGGGAGAGTCTACCTCATCTGAATCGTATACCATCCTCGAAAGCGATCCCAATTCGCTCGACTCACTCGCATCCAAGGTTAATTCACAATTGACCGTTAAGCTCGTGAATGCACTTCTTGCCTCTCCAGCACGTCCGGTCCTGCCTAGCAATACCATTCTGAACATCAACCTCTCGCCAGCACTGCTGTGCTCGTCTGCAGACGAATACAAGTTCATACTCACTAGGCTCCTTCCTGACCCATTTCATCTCGCCACGGATGTCAGCACTTGCGGTACTTCTCATCTCCCTGACGAGATTACCACCATGATCAAGACCGTTGGCGGATGTCATGTTACCGTCAGCGTCGTTGATGCCACTACCAAGAGTGACGTAGATGCGACTAGGCAGGCGGTGGTACTCAACAGATTATCAAGCATACTTTCTTGTTTGTAGACATCCTCTAACTTCCTGCACAATGTACATTAACGTACTATTTCCATGGAATGAAAAACAGCCACGATCGTACCATGTTGAAATCCGACTGGCAGAACGGAAAAGTCTGATTCATCAAGGTATCAGGCACCCAAGTCACGGCGCTCGATTGACTGTACACTTATAAGAGTATCGTCACGCTCCATAGGGTGCCAGTCGATTGCAACTGCAGACGTGCGCCTGTGGTTCTCAGCGTTTTGACTACCGACGGTAACCGACCACCATCAGCACACTTAACAGAACACTTTGAAGCACAACTAAACTTTGACCTTGATGCTACTTCCATTTACATATTTACAGGCATTCCAGGTTCTGAGCTCTCTATTACTTTCTAGTGCTCCAGACCGTCCCACAAAGGTGGTTTTAACCAATGACGATGGGTGGGCAGTCGCGCAAATTCGTGCACAGTATGACGCCCTGAAGGCGTCCGGATACAATGTGCGTATAAGTATATGCGTCTCTTCTCATAAAATGTGACAATTCAGACTAATGCTAAAACGGCCCTTTTCAACACGTAGACGATTCTTTCTGCTCCTGCTGATAACCAATCTGGTACTGGCTCGCGCTCGACAACTCCTCGCCCGCTCACCAAGCCTTGTCAGTTCGGCACATGTCCTATAGGCTCGCCCGCAGAAGGATTCAATAGTAGTGATCGTAAGTCTACATTGTGTAGTGTTGCAGAATTCGCTAAACTGCTGGTATCCAGCATACCTAAACTACGTCAACGCCTATCCGTAAGTGGTGACGAGACCAATGTTTGGTGTCAATGTAACGATACCTGAATAGAGTCGACGCCGTCCGATTCGGATTACAGACTTTGAGCTCGAAGCTCTTCGATTCTGCGCCTGATTTCGTTGTATCCGGTCCTAACATAGGCAGTGAGTCGGATCTTCAGATGCCAATATATCCGCATAGAAAGGCTCACAGTTTGAAAATTTAACTAGATAATCTCGGTTTAGGCATATGGGGATCGGGAACGGTGTGAGTATTGCTATAGTAGCTTCGTATGAGACACACAATTATTCACTGACTCCACCCATTGTCTCACAGCGGTGCTGCTTGTGAAGCAGCCAAACAGAATATCCCAGCTATCGCAGTTTCTGGGCGGTCGACGTCTTCCGTGTCTTATACAACTCTCGAGAGCGACCCAAACTCACGCGCTACCCGGGCTGCTCTCATCAACTCCAGACTGACAGTGAAGCTCCTTGATGCTTTCTTTACTTCAACTTCACGTCCCATTCTCCCAACAAACACCATAGTTAACGTGAACTTTTCGCCAGCAGAGAACTGCCCAAGCCCGGACGACTACAAGTTCGTGTTTACCAGGCTTCTATCGGACCCTCTCCATCTCGCCACCGATGTGTCTACATGTGGTACCAATCATCTTCCGGACGAGACTTCTGTTATTAAGGGCCATGCTGGGTGCTATGCAACTGTCACCGTTGTTAATGCTCTTACGAAACTAGATGTCGCTGCATCGGTGCAAGCGGAAGTACTTAATAGATTGTCGAATATGTTATCTTGTGTTTGAGTTGTACTAGCAATCACCCGTGCGCTGCACGGGAATTAGAATTAGAAGATGCAGAGGGTCATGATCACGGTGTTCTTTACGTCGACGTAGACAGAGGAGAATAAATACCGCGCCCATCCCTGGTGGCCTCCGCGCCTTCGGCGCTTCGGCCAGCAGTGACAGGCGCGCCCTATTTTCGACAGTGTCACAGTAAGTACAGTATGTCGGAAGCTAAAGATGTTCTGAATTCGAAGAGGGAGCAGTAACCAATCCTTTCTACATTAATAAGAAACATATTCTACGTAGTGGAAGCGGACGATGTCGATGAAGCGGCGTGAAGCTGAAGTGAAGCTCGAAGGCGAAGGCGAAAGAACATTCTGGACGCAGAGTGCCCAATCGGAATGTGTGTTTGTCTCTATCCAATGAGAAGACGTGTTTATCTCGACGTGTCAGCCAATGAAGAAGCCGGAAAGTCGACGCGGTGGAGCGACCGCGTTTCTCTTTATAATAAAGAGGATGGAGACGAGCTGGGTTTTGCTACTATTACATTATAATAAAACTAGTATTTATCTTTTCCAAGGCACTATAGCCAAGTGGTTACGGCGGTTGATTCGAATCTGATCGATTATCAACTCCTCTTTGAGGGCGCAGGTTCAAATCCTGCTGGTGTCGTTTTGTTATCACATGGTGTCACGTTCTACGGTGCTACGTCTACAGATGTTAACAACGCTTTTGCGATAGTAACATGTTGTAGGCCACATATATGGAATAGGTCAAATGCTCGACATCTGAATCTCCTCCGTCGCCTCCTTCACCTCCCGAATGCGCTGCTCATCCAACTTTCGTCGTGTCTGTTTTCCCTCTATACCAAACACTAGTGAAGTTACAGCCAGTGTAAGGGCGCCCTGCAGAACGAAGGCCCGATGCATATTGAAAGGGGGGCTAGCGTTAGGGCCCGCACGTAGAGCATTCTCGACTTTAGTAAAATAGACTTATAAGTAAACGCCTCAAAAAAGCAAGAGATCCGGTTGAACTCACCTAATACAAGGATGACAGTCATAAGACTACCTCTATAACGCCACATAAGTATGATGATTCACACGTTGTATCGTCACGCTCAGACTAGTAATATACGCACGCAGACCATAGACAGGCAGTGCTGCCATCCGCATTACGCGTAACTTCTACCGCAAGTTCGAGGGCTGCAGGCAGTATTGGTAACGATAACCCGCCTATGAGGGCGTTGATGGCAAACAGCGCTCCAGAATTATGCGGTTTCACTGTGTAATTGCGTTAGTGGGTTGAGGTGTGACATAACAAGTGGGTAGAAACAGACCTGCCCATATCATTGACAACCACAGTACGCCCAGGCTCGGACAAGCCACTTTGAGGGTAAGCGCAAGATGATTCGTGAGCACACGATCAAAGAGGGGAGCTGTGACACCGGCCATGACGAGCCCGACGATGAGGAGTGTGGCACCAAATAACCCAGAAGCACCGCTCGAGTAGCCATACGGTTGCTACATATTCCGGTTAGCGGGTTTTTTTCACAACATTCCAATTGAACAGCCTTACAAAGCGCTCTGCGGTGAGGAGTGAGGAGGATGTCACGCTGATAACTGTCATGAGCTCAGGTACTCTGAGACGAGTATGGACTCTGACAAAGGCACTTACACGCCGACAAGGACACCAAAGAGAGCAATCAGTAGGAAGAAGTCCGTCCGTTCGCGTACGGTCATGTAAGAACGTTTATCCTTTAATTCGCGGCCAGCGAGAGCCCGAATCAGAGACATAGGAGACGGCCTCTCATGGGTCGCAGCATGAGCTAGGATAGGCTTTGTCAGTGCATGTACGTCAAGCATTCAAAAGGGCGAAGGAAGACTAACTGGGCGGAGTGGGCGGTGCCTCTGACATCAACAACGCAACAGGTACCGTACACGTACATATTATAGCCAGCACAAGTATTGAGGTTTGCACGGTGCCTACCCGAGGCGAGATAATTTGTGCTATAGCTGAGCCCAAAGGGTGCGCTACGCTGAGAATCATCGTGGCGGTCGTGCGACTCTTTAGGCCAAACCACGTTTCGGAGAAGGATGGACCTATGACCTGGAACATTGGCTGCGCGGCACCGGCCAGTATTTGTCCAAGCATTAGGAGGCCGAGCGACCCACTCGCTGAGAGGCTTCTTGCAGTACCTGCATACCTAACCCAGGCAGAAACGACCAGCAAAGTAGATCCTACATAACACTAACATTAATTGAGTAAGGACAGTACTGAATGCTTGTGGATGGCGTACCGTCATGCGCACACCCAACCTCTTGCGTACCAACACAGCTGCGATCGACGCAGGGATAACGGTGAGAGTGAGCACACTGCCAAACCAATTGACCTGTCCGAGAGTGAAGCCAAACTCGTGTGCCGCTGAAACGCAAAATCATCTCAGAGACGTCAAGTGGCCGTAAGAAAGTAGTTAACTTACTGTCGTTTGCAATTGGGCCGAACCAGACAGATGAGAACCCTCCTACGATGTTTAGGACGACCTAAAGGTCAGGATCTGAATCAGTATAATATATTACATACAAGCTGCAAGACCTACCAATGCAAAAAGCCCGACAAAGCGCTGCTTGTAGAGACGATAGGCAGGCTCTGTGATAGTCTGCGTCACGGTCACTCCTTCAGAGTAGCCCTCTACCGATCCGGCATAGACCACAACTTGAATGGGAGGGGACTTATTGTCCTTGCAGTCGTGGATGGACTCGGACATGCTGCACTGCGACTGAGGAAATAATCACAATATGAGAGTAACGAAACGAGCCCACGGCTGTTAAGTACTGCACACCCATCGCATAAAATCATGCGAGCCTGAGCTTCCCATTCACGTCGCATTCCTTTTTTCGCGCTTGCGATCAATTGACTCAAAGCTGCTGAGTGATCTCCGGCAACATTTGGTGGTGATCCCACCATCCTGTGAAGAGAAGTTCTAAAGACAAGTGTTCCCCAGAGGCTTTACCGCTGTTGTCCAATAGCTTGTTGTATAACTGACAAGAGTACAATTAGTTTTACGCGGATACCAAGAACTTGAACTTACTGAATGCCAGTGCCGGGTCATTGCCTATATATAATCACGATACTGTTCATGTGGCTGTCCATGACGATGTCCGCTCGTCGCTTTGTAGTTGGGAAGTAAGGTCCATAACTTACCTTTCCATCGTCCCTAGGAACTTTGATAAGCGACATGATGCAATCGGACCTCCGAGTCCGTCACTGTCGAGCTCCCAGAAATAATGCTCAGTGCTGACTTAGTCTGCAGTGCTTTCATTTTCTAGTATGATCGCTAGGCTGGAAGCACGACGCCGCTTCTAAGTTCTGAGTGGTACTTGTATGGGATTGGTCAAATGATCGGCATTTGAATTACCTCCTTCGTCTCCTTCGCCTCCTGAATGCGCTGTTCATCTAGCTTTCGTCGCGTCTGTTTTCCCTCTATACCGAACACTAGTGAAGTTGCAGCCAGTGTAAGGGCGCCCTGCAGAACGAAGGCCCGATGCATATTGAAAGGGGGGCTAGCGTTAGGGCCCGCACGTAGAGCATTCTCGCCTTTAGTAAAATAGACTTATAAGTAAATGACTCAAAAAGGCAAGAGATCCGGATAAACTCACTTAGTACGAAGATGACAGTCATAAGATTACCTCTATAACGGCACATAAGTATGATGATTCACATGTTAGATTGTCACGATGAAGCTGATACGCACGCAGACCATAGACATGCAGTGCTGCCATCCGCATTGCGCGTAACTTCTACCGCAAGTTCGAGGAATACAGGCAGGATTGGTAGCGACAACCCGCCTATGAGGGCGCAGATGGCAAACAGCGCTCCAGAATCATGTGGTTTCACTGTGCAATCGCATTAGCATGTTGTGATGTGACGGAAAAAGATGATAGGAGACAGGCCTGCCCAGATCATCGACAACCACAGTACACCCAGGAGCGGACAAGCCACTTTGAGGGTAAGCGAAAGATGATTCGTGAGCACACGATCAAAGAGAGGAGCTGTGACACCAGCCATGACGAGCCCGACGATAATGAGTGTGGCACCAAATAACCCAGCAGCACTCTTCGAGTATCCATACGGGTGCTACGTTTCCGGTCAGTAATTTCTTTTCACAACAATCAGATCGAACAGCCTTACAAAGTGCTCTGCGGTGAGGAGTGAGTATGATGTCACGCTGATAACAATCATAAGCTTCGATACTCTGAAAGGAGTACAGACTCAGACGATGACACTTACACGCCGACAAGGACACCACCAATCAAGGTGAGTAGGAAGAAGTCCACCCGTTCGCGTACGGTCATGTAAGAGCGTTTATCCTTCGATTCGCGGCCAGCGAGAGCCCGAATTAGAGACATAGGAGACGGCCTCTCATGGCTTGCAGAATGAGCTATAACAGCCTCTTTGTCAGTGCGTGTACGTCAAGCGTTCAAAAAGACCGAGGAAGACTAACTGGGCGGAGTGGGCGGTGCCTCTGACATCAACAACGCCAAGGGCGCCGCGCACGTACATATTATAGCCAGCACAAGTATTGAAGTTCGCACGGTGTTTGCCAGAGGCGAGATAATCTGTGCTATAGCTGAACCAAAGGGATTCGCTACGCCGATAATCATTGTGACCGTCGTGCGACTCTTTAGACCAAACCATGTTTCGGAGAAGGATGGGCCTATGACTTGAAACATTGCCTGTGCGGAACCGCCGAGCATTTGTCCAAGTATGAGGATGCCGAGCGACCCACTCGTTGAGAGGCTTCTTGCCGTACCTGCGTACCTGACCCAGGCGGAAACGACGAACAAAGCGGATCCTACATAGCACTAATATTGATTGAGTAAGGACAACAGTGAATGCCTATGGATGGCATACCGTCATGCGCACTCCCCATCTCTTACAAACCAACGCAGCTGCTACCGACGCAGGGGGGAACGTGAAATTGACCGCACTGCCGAGCCAATTGACTTGCCCAAGAGTAAAGCCAAACTCATGTGCCGCTGAGATGCAAAATGATTTCAAAGACGGTAAATGGCTGTAGCAAAATATCGAACTTACTATCGTTTGCGATTGGGCCAAACCACACCAATAAGAACCCTGATACGAAGTTGAGGACGACCTAAAGGTTTAGGATCAGGATCAGTATAGCATATTACATTCAAACTGCAACGCTCACTAATGCGAAAAGCCCAACAAAGCGCTGCTTGTAGAGACGATAGACAGGCTCTGCGGTACTACTAGTAGTTTGCGTCACGTCCACTCCTTCAGAATGGCCCTCCACCGATCCACCGTAGACCTCAATGGGAGGTTCCTTGTTGTCCTTGAAATCGCCAGTGTCCATATTACACTATGACCGGGGAAATAACCACGGTATGAGGGTAACGAAACGAGCCCACGGCTATTAAGTATTGCATGCCCATCACACAACATCATGCGGGCCTGAGCTTCCCATTCACATCACATTCCTCTTGCACGCATTTGTCCATCAGCTCATTGACTCAAAGCTGCTGGGTGACTTCCGACCAAAGTTTGTGGTGATCCCAGACCATCCTGTGAAGAGAAGTTCGAAAGGCAAGTGTTCTCCAGAGGCCTTCCCGCGGCTGCGGTCCGATAGCTTGTTGTATGATTGAACAAAAGTAATGTTATTGCTTTACGCGGGCATTGAGAACTTGAACTTACTGATATCGCATCATTGCCTAATGATGACACTGTTTATACGGTCGTCCTCGACGATCTCCGCTCGTTGCTTTCGATTTGGAACGTCAGGCAGCATATGTTACCCGCGTCCACACGAACTTGAACTTTAAGCTAGTCTCGAACCAGACGTTTCCGGATTAGGGACGGCTGATGGAGAATGGGAAAACGCCGTCAGATCCAGAAATACCACGATCACATGATTTTGCAGGAACACCGCCAGTGGAGCGTTGGACAATGCTGCCCCCTTCAACCCTAAGACCCTTCTCCCAGCTTAGACGCTGGTAGCGGGAACATGAGATTTATGGCTGCTCATTAATACATCACATTCAAAAATAAAATGAATTTATTTACGAAGATTGTCGCCTCGAGAGTCCGTATAGTGAACGAGCCCAGTACGAGCGCCGGCTTCTCGACGCCTGTCATTTCGACTCATTGCCTGTCAAAGAAGGGCCAATTACGTCACGTGCGATTGACCCGCACCCGCCTCTACAAAACCCACCAGACTCTCAGGCTCCGCCGAAGTTTCTCTTTTGCCACGGACTTGTCCCAAAACGGTAAGAAATCTTCGCGCTGCCTGAAGTCTTTGGGTACGAGACTAACTTTAAGCTAGATTGGACCTCCCGCTCCCAGAAATGCTGCTGGAGTCTGCAGCGTCTTCGTTATCACGCTGGAAGCACGACCCCATTTCTGAGTGGTACTACTGCTGCGGGCTCGTGTACGATACGGCTGACTCTGATATGAATTACTTGAGTGATCCTGCAGCGTTGACTTCTATTTGATAGCTCACCTTTTCAGCAGCTGTCTCGATATCATTCCTTCACAGCATTGATTTTGCCAGCAGAAAGATCAGATCAACTTGAATGTTGCTTAAGAACAGTACTTACTCACAAACGGGCCACAGCAGGCTACAACAATTCAACGGCGGAGTTGAACAGAACCGGCATGAGATGACCGCAGGTGTTCAGCTTGAGATAAGCGTCCTTCCGGCCCGGAGGTGAGGAAAGAACATATGGCAGCCAATAATATTCCCAGAGGAGTAGATCTAGAGTAATAACTTGTGAGCAACCTCTTCAAGCAAAGTCGCATGCAGCAGGTTCAGCTGAGGCTCTCGCGAGTGATATCTGAGTCATTATAAATGTTTTAATTGTGATACCTTCAAGCATTAATGGGGTAGTGGTAACCTGGGTCGTTGCCATCGACCCGCCGGGGGTTCGATTCCCCCTTAATGCATTTACTGCGATGTGACAGGTCAACTTTTTTGTCGTGGCAAGGTTATCGTTCTCATGCGTCTGGGACTCTGGGTGACGAAATAGAGGCTATTGGCAACGAACAACGCCCTCAATTATCTCTATTATTCAAGTTTTAATTCCGTGTGTACAGTACTGAGTAACATTATCAGAGCACAGCGAACTTGGTAAAAACCCTGTCCTCTCCCAATAATTAAGCCACCGTAGCATATCCGCCGGCCCCAGACATGGCAGCCTCTCCACGCTCAAGCTTTTTTTGGCAGCCAGCGTCACACTCTTGGTGACATCCAGCTGTGGTAAGCCCATGGCTTCCTCAGATGAACTGCTATCGTTCAGTGACAATGAGGTACTGTTGTTGTAAGCACTGAAGAATGAGAGAAGTTTGACGGCGGGGTTTAGGGCGAGAACGGTAGACATCTCTGCGAGTCGGCCGTACTGAGTAGCGCGGGCTGACAACTCTATAGATGCTGCAACTTCGCTTGCGGATATCGTTGACGCTGTGTCAGAGTCGTCAGAGGAGAGCGGAGAGCTCGTCCCGTTGCCACCCTCTGCTGGATCGCAAGTACCAGTGATATCCTCTGCGCTTGCCGCGAGCTTTGCAAACCAATGGTTATATGGAACGAGGCCGAGGTTGTATTTCGCGCGGACAGGTTCAAATAGCGTGTTCCAGAGGATTGGACGGGGATGTGCGAGATGTAGAGGGGACAGCTCCGTCGGAACGTTGCGCGCTTCTAATATTGCGCTGGCGAAGGAGGTTACATTCATCCACGACACGTTCTGCATGGTCCATGAGCAGGGTATATTGGATCATAGGTATAATGGACTCACCGAAGGCAGTGCAGGCAGGCACCCAAGGTGAATGCTTGACTTGATCAAAGAGGGAACCCATTCATGCACATTCCACGCGCCATTCTCGCTACCTGCTATTTGACCCGCTCGTACTGAGATCGAAGGTAGCGCTGTTTTCTGGGACGCCAGAGCAAGTAGTTGTTCACAAATCCACTTCGACTCGCTGTATCCTGTTCCGACTGCCACGCTAGCATCGACGAACTTCTCTTTGATCGGCCGCGAGTGATCAACACCTGAGACATTGGTGTGAGCATGGCGATGTGAACGAGTGTAAGACGCTTACGACGTAAGACACCAATGCTACTAATGAAGAGCAGACGAGGAGGCGTGGCATGCGGCGATCGCAATGCAAGATCTATGAGATTTCGTACGCCTCTTATATTGGGCTCAAAGAAGTCGAGGTTCAGGTTGAAGTTTACTGGCCAAGCTGTTCAGAAGGTGAGTGGCTATAATCACAGAGCTCTTGTAGTACAGTTCATTACCGTTGTGAATAATGTAAGTGACAGAACTTCGAATCTGGATGTCGATATTTGTTAGTGAATCTGAGGTCAAAGGTAAAGCCTCACTGACTTCTTCGTAGAGCTCAGATGGCAAACTAATCATCGGCTGAGCCAGATTAGCTTCCAAAAGTACGACCTTCGAAGAGACCACGATTGCATCGGCATCATAACCTTTATCGAGCAACGCCTTCTGTTGCCTTTCTTTCAACGAAGATTTCCCTTTCCGATTTACCGCATACACCTTCACCACATCCTGGGATTCGTACAACTGTGACAACAGCGCGCAGCCTAGTCCACCTGTCGTACCTGTGACAAGTACTGTGTCTCCAATGGGGGTTCTCTCCTCCTCTGGACAGTGTACAGGGAAGTCTTGGGTATACTTTGCTAGCGTCTCATGCATAGCTTGCACAGCTGCAGTGCCACTGATAGCCCTGTTTTCAGGTGAGCGCGCAGTCGATGCGAGGTAATCGGAGAGTTGCGAGACAGAGGGGTTGTCGTAGACAAAGTTTATGGGTATGTTGCGCGCGTTAGTGCATGATGTGAGACGGAGAGCGTGCAGAAGAGAGTTGCGTATCCATGTAGCTTGCAGGCTACCGAGCATTCAAAGAGTAAGCATTTGCCACATAACGTACAGATGACCTTTCTCACACACCTATCGCATCCATGTTGGAAAAGGTCCTGCGCATCGTCTACCGATTTCCCAAGAACCTTAGTAACGAGTGCACGCACAAACCTATTAGTCTCCATCGCATCCCACGCTTGCGGTGCAGGCTGGTCCACTTCGACTTGTGCTGACTCTTCTACTGCTGCATAGAGAGCGTCGATTTCTGGTGCGTAGTCCTCGATGATGGCATGTCGTCTAGGTGCACCTTTGGATGTGTATGAGAACGGCTTGTGCGGCGAGGTGACAAGTATCATCTAGTACGGTTTTGATATAATCCAACGACGCTATGCACAACTACCCAGATGCTTACCTCTTTGAATATCCGAGAATGCTGAGGAGCATATTGATTCATTCTCTCGACTGTTGGCCTAAATTCTCTTATGAGCATTCTAAGTCGGTCTATCACAGCAGTTTTCTGCTTACCACACAACATTCCGAAATGCGGCCAACTTGTCTTCATCCTCGGGATCAAACTTGAGCTCAGGGATAGGATCGATTAATACACCAGCGTTGAACCGCCCTCGTCCGAATATAATCGCGTGTGCCACATGCGTGTCTAAGTTCAAAATGGCCTCTGTGTAGCTATGCGATGAGCGTCCAAATCTTATGAACTGAAAGCTCTTGAAGTCTTTCACCTAGGGGCCCAGGGTTCGTCTGCGTGAAGTCCAGTTAACGTTAAGGGATACAGTATCGTGACTGATATGTCAAGCCTCACGCACCTTCTCTCCTATACTATGCATAATCTGATCATCAGCTCTCCCATATACCCTCCACAAACCGGGTTTGGTCGGATGAGGCGAGAACAAGTCGTTGGTATCGAACCCACCAACACCGTCGATCTCAGTGTTCATCACTACTGGAGAACACAGTTCTCCTGCCTATGTCATACATCCTCTTCAACCCCTTGCCTCCATACATAGGATATAAGAGAAATTGGGACGCACCATGAGAACAAGCCTCGACGTCCCCGGGACGTTCTCGTCGGATATCCAGTGTGTTCTAACCGGTTTGGCGAAGGAGAAGTACTCCCAGTCTTCCAGGCTCTCTTCTACACAGTGCATTCTCGTGTCAATGCCTAGTGTTAATTCTTCAGATAAATAGAGGGGTAAATTATACGCACTCGGCAATATCATATTAACGGTCCCGAACTCCGTACTGCAGAGTCAAGTCAACTGTCATGTCAACAGGCCGCTATGCTTGTATGTAGATTTAGACATACGTACCACCCATAAACCGGATACAGACTAATCCCGTTCGAAACCAAGAAGTCGCCCGAGTCTTTCCCGAGCGGGCCACCTCCAAACATCTATTGCATCTAACGATTAATAGATATTGTTTTGAGACCAAGTCAAACGACGTACAAGGCCACGGGTACGCTTGAGCATGTCAACTGCCTCCGGTGACTTTGCCCATTCCTAACGACAAAAATCGAGTAAGCATTGATAATAATGCAGAACTGCGGTCTGCGCCGACTGACCTCTGCGAAGTTCGGTGTACAAATCAACAGATCACACCCCAAAGCGTGCGCGTCGTTGAGCATCTCTGTCGGGGAACATACGCGCGGAGAGTTGGTGGGGTTTTGGCATAGGATTGTCGTGCCTATCGCGCCCTATTTGAGTTTAGTAATAACTCGAGTGGGCAAAGCTCAGATGAGATGGGAGAAACTCACAGCCCAGAGAAGTTGGGAGATGCCCATACCATGATACATGGGCAACGAATGCGATGCAATGCGCATTCCCGTCATATTCACTTCGCCATAGTCTAATATGACAATTTTGGAATTAGTCCCTCGGTCGGTTTCCATCGACGTGGAATGAACATGTTATGTCTACTTACAACACATACGTGCAGCAGCTATCATCCTGAAGAACGTCCACCGGATCGGCTTCGGAAAGGCGGTTGATCCTGGAACGTTCGAGGCCATTGTTATTCAACGATGCCAATGACTTTTCTATATGGTAGGACGAACCAGAAGAGTGCATAATCAGGCTGACATCGCCGGCTGCATAGTCCATAGGAGGGAGCGGCTCCACTTCTTGAGCATCGTTACCAGTGGAGAACAGAACACTAAAAGCTGGCATGTCTGCGACCGGTGGTACACGAACGTTCGATGCCCTAAGACGCTCGAATGAAGCTTTGGCCAAGTCTTTGACCGCCTCCTCCCTCCCCACCAACACTAACTCAACATCCACCTGACTCAGCAAGTGAGCTATTGCTGCGGGGAGTTGCGTGGGGAGATGGGGAACAATGTGAACCCCGCTCGCTCAGCTGCAAGCCAAGTGAGAGCGTACGATGTAAATTCTACGGGAATGAGGCTTTTTCAGTGAAGAGAACATGATAGCGAGAGCAGGCGCACCAGATAGCGCTATAACAGCTATAATCGGACGTTTTCCTCTTCCTTCCACCTTTCTCCCTGTCCCTTCGAGAGCACCTCTAAGAAACCATCCTCCGCGGTATATGGCCTTCACAGCATCCTTGTACGAAATCGTAGTCACAGATTCATCATCTGCCTCCACTCGATATTGGAAGAGAGGATGGTTCGGAGAGTGCTGGGCGTGCCATTCGTAGATCTCGGACGTGCAGAGTGATCCATCGAGTGGTGGTTGCGAGAACGTATTGGCATTGGCGTCGCATGAGGCACTACAGCAGAATTGTGGAACTGGCGGAAGCTGGCCACGCGGTACGATGTAGCGGGTAGTGTCCACTGACATAGTAGTTAGGGTGGAAGTGAAGGTAGAAGTGATAAGCGAGAGATAGAGTAATGAGATCATGTGCATTGACGTACCGTCTATTTATACGTGGCGCAGAAGGTAATAGCCTGTATGAATTCAAAGCAACAAGCTCTCGGACCTCATCAGCGCATGATGCATGATCGGAAGCAGGAGCTGGGTGTATGTCAGCGTGAGAGTTCCGATGGGAGTATGAAGCTTGAATGTAAGCCTTCTCGTGGCCACGAGGGCGGCAGATTTAGCAGTGGCTGATGATTTTGCCAAAAAGAAGGCGAAGATGAGAGCTCGAGTGAGATGTGGAAGTGCATTTACTTACGAGAAACACCAGGTCGACAAACACACCAAGTAGACCTTGAACAGGCGGTCACTCAGTCGATGCATGAGTAGACCGTCTCAGTGCGCACAAGTCGGAGGTTCACGTCGCGACACAGATCTACCTTACCCCACACCAAGTTTACACCGGAGGGGAAGAAGGGAGGGGGTTAAAGGCGTCTGCGCATGCAGTTCTCAGCAAGCAAATCTGTTGGACGTTCTGTTGATATCACGAAGGTCAGGTTCTATGATGATGATGCAGGAATTGGCTGGTGCACAAGCATTCGTATGATAGAAGTGTAGGTTCTCACCTATCGGCCCCGTCCATCCATTCATTCATCAGGCTTCCTCAGTACAGTTCGCAAACCAGTGATATCGATATGGTTTATAAGTGTTCTACGTCGCGGTTATCTTCAGTTCTTAATCCTCTGAGTTTGCTGGTGCCTAGTAGTTTGAACGTATATTGACAAAAAAGGAGGTTTGTAATCCAGCTCAGTACGAGAAGTGATCAGGTTCCCGAATAGCTCGTCAGTACCACGATCAGAGTACGTGTTCATGTCTATACCAGAGGTAGACAGCTATCCGTGGGTATCGGAAGATTGTAAATGTAGCACGAAGTGGGTTCTCCAAGAGTAAATGTCCTGTTCTTTGCAGAGTTCAGCAGCCGCAGCGAGTAACGCCGGTGTTTGCGTGACTGGCGTGAGACCGCTTACCTTACGCCTTCCAGGAAGCCCAAATTCTGTTGCAAAGTCTTCCGGTGACCTCGGACGCACAAAATCGTACGAAGAACCTTACTCATTTGAGAACAAGGTGGCGGAGAGCGCGAAACAAAGCTGTTAGGCAAGCCGGACAAGTCAGTAAGCCATTGGCGCCGATCAAGCACCGTGACACTCTATGGCCACTCTTTCTACCTCTACGCCGCTTGCCGCTTTCTTTCAAGTTGTACGAAATTCAGGCTGTGCAATGGCCTCCATGAGTACAAGAATCACCAATTGCTCGTGCTGGTACACGAATACATAGATACAGTGGGCATTGATTCCTGAATGTAGTATCAGGGAAGTTGAACGTACAGATACAATTTCTAAGTATTCCTTTCTTTCTAAACTACTTACACCCGGGCGCGAACCTACATGCTCTGGCACACCAGATACTTACCATCACAAACCAACCTCTCCAAAAGTGCACCCAGCACCATCCCGGACGTTCCTATCAGCAGCACTCTGCGCAACAGCCGCGGCACTCCCGCTCTCAGGACGATTGCCAAGGGCTCTATGCTCCTCCGATTGAATCTTCGCGGCCTCTTCCTTCGTGACCTGTCATCGCATCGCACCGTGGCAGCAGGATCAGAATGTGAACAATGCCACCTGGACTGGTCTAACTTACGGGTTTCGTCGAAAGTTTATCGACGACACTCTGCGCCTGCGCTGCAATTGACTCAGAAGGCGGTCTGTACCCAAGGGTCTTCTGCTCCGAGTCTTTAGACTGGATCGTTCGAGCCTCGTCCGTGGTGATCGTCTCCAGATTGACTTTCTCTGTTCCGACAGACTGCCTCTCGTGTCTGTAAAGTCATTTCCTTGTCAGTACCGTGTACCACGTGCGGCGAGAGAGACACGGTTACCTACTCGATCTTCTTCGCGTCCTCAAGAGCAGCTTTGGCCAGCACGGCGGGATCAACACTGGCTGAGACTTCGGGGTGCTTAGCGGCCAGGGAACCCGGCGGGGGTCTATACCCCAGAGCCTTGTGCTCTTATGATATGAGTTTACGAGCTTCCGCTGATCGAATCCGAAAGTGATGAACATAAGTAACCATACTAGATATTGGACTATGAAACCGATGTGCGCACCCTCTCCGACAGCGTTCAAGTTGATCTGCGGTACTGCAGTACCATTAGACTCGACCTTAGTAGCATCTTCGAGTGCAGCCCGCTGCAGCTCATGTGTAACGGGTCGAGCGCATCGCGAAAAAAACATTTAATATACCTAACTATAAGTAGCAATAAAAAGGGCATCTCGCAATATCACCCGGTCCGAACGAGGGTAAGTGGCAGAAAAGGTGACATCGACATCGTATAACTTTGGCACGATATATCACCTTCGCCATTATGGCAGGCCTTTATCACCCTGATTCATAGTGGCAGGCCTTTACCACCCTGTGCCATAATGCGACGTTTTACCATGCATTGTCATGCTGATCCTATGTTAGCTAGTTGTTGCGCACTGGGTACTATACAGCTGGTCAAATCACCCCGAATTCGTAAAGCAAATGCAACTATCATATTGTCATATGCACTGGTAAGCTAAGGATACAGTGGCGAGTCCATGTTGTGCAAAGGGAAGCTGAGAGCGAGCGAATATAAGGTATAGAAGGGAGGTGAAGGCACCGTGACTGCGAGGGCCTCTCAGAGCGAGATACTGTAGAGGAGTTCAAGCGGCGAGGATAGGCAGACACCACTAGTAAAGGTGAAGAGCAACGGTGAGCGACGGGGCGTGAAGGCGGCGTGATAAACTCACAATCGTACACGCTGTCCTATGCGAGCCCGGAACTTTCACGCGCAGCCATCCGTTCGGCACGTTGGCGAACAAGCTTGTCGGACAGGGTTTCACGCACCGTTTTTTGGAGCCGCGCATTCGATTGTACAACCTGAGATGCGAATACGTTGCTAGAATTGACATGAGCCGTTGTTAAGTACAGATCTGAGCACGAGAAAATCGAAGACACTCACAGATTTAACCCTTGCAGTGTCTGAAGCTCATCGCGTTGCTCATTGTGGTCACCACGGGGTCGTCACGAAGCCGAACGTACTGTCATTACAGGATAGGATTAGTCCAAGTCATTATGAGTACATGCTAGCAGTGACTAGTAAAGCTCACAGTGATTCAGCGCATATATGCACATGCGCACTACAGGAATCGGTCTGCCGCCTCACCCTGGTGTTAGAGTCAGCTTATGGGACACTGTGGGGCAAAAGACTCACCGGTTGAGAGTGACGGGCGCGGGGCTGGGCGGACGACGCAAGAGGCGGAGGGGAAAGACGGAGGTAGTGGAACGAGGGAGAGTTTGAAAACTCGCCTTGTCTCAGAAGTCCCCACGTAAATAGCCTGGGATGTCTGGATTAAAGCTCCGCTGGACAGTATGGCGGGTGTCAATGACATACAATGAGGATATCGATGTTGGTGGTAAGCGCCGTACGGGACGCGATCGAGGAGAACTGGATGTAAGCGCAGGTAAGCGCACAGAGGTGAGCAAGGATGGGCTGAGAAGGACATACTTTACCTGCGTATGCCACGTAGGGGAGGGTTTACCATCCTATCCCACTGCCGTCCATTGTGGTTTAAGTTGGTCTGGTCTGGTCTCGTTTCCTCACACTGCGAAACCGTGGGAAGCGCTTCTCAACGCCACAACGCAAGATAAAACTAGCTCCCGTTCTGATTATTTTCCCGATGCGGTAGGTGCAGCTGCGCCCTGAGGATGCTTGGCCGCTGCAGCTTGTGCTTGAGCAGCTAGCGAGTCAGGAGGAGGTCGATGTCCCAGAGCCTTATGCTCTTCCGACATCAACTTGCGTGCTTCGGCTGCAAGACCGTCGAATTCAACATTGACACTGAATAGCCGGCCACTGCAACACACTAGCACTGCATACCTTCGCCAATAGCACTCAAGTCAACCCCCTCTGCACCCCGTTCATTCTTAATACGAGCCGCATCATCCAGAGCAGCTCTAGCCAGCAGATCTTCAGGAACGGACGCAGAGGCTTGAGGGTGCTTCGCTGCTTCGGCTTGTGCTTCTGCTGCTAGTGAACCTGGAGGCGGTCGGTACCCGAGTGCTTTGTGTTGTACGGACATAAGTTTGCGGGCTTCGGCTGTATGAACGTCGTCGAATGCGTTGGGATATAGGAAGTGAAGGTGATGGGAGAACATGGACGTACTTACCCTCGCCAATATTCTTCAAGTCGACTCGAGCACCAAACCGGGCTGCGTCGTCGTGAGCGGCGTGGATCAACGTGGGGTTGTTCGTCGACATCATCGCGGTTTAAATCTTCATATACTGTACTTAAGTGAAAGTTTGAGTGGAAGTGAAAGCTTAACTAGAGTAAGTGAAAGATCTCCGATGTGACGACCTTTATATACTTACTCCCGCCAAGACCCACACCATCGATGCTGTCAGAGGTGGCAACGAGGTGGCGGGAGTGGAGAGTCTTCGAAGTTCGCAGCTTTGGACGATGCGAATGATGCGCCATAGGTTTCTACCGACTTGATTCCCAGGCGCGCAGAAGCTTTATCAACTTGAAAGTGTACTCGAGTTCTAGTGCGAATTTGCGGGGTTGGTGGGTCTAGTACTGCTATTGTTCTGAGATATAGTCGTACTTGTATTCGGTGAGCAATCCAATCGTCATGATAGGTGGTGTAACTCACAAGAGTAACATCGTCGGATTGGTGGCCACGAAGATGGCGTAGATCTAAAATGCATATATTCTTTGTCATGAGCTCAGCCCTTGATCGTGAACGCAGAGGCTCTGAGACTTTGAATAGCGATGTTAGTACTGTGCTTATTAGGTATTATGGCAACGTAGTGCTTACCAGTATAGTACAAGCCACTTGGGGCGTTTGTCCTATCTTCACACCCCCGATGAAAAATAACCATCCAAACCAAACCATTCTTTCGAAGCCAAAGCCAAAACAAAACAGTGAAAAGTCCTCAATATCATCACGATGCATAAAGTAAAAGTACATGGAACTAGAAACAAAACAATACCAATGTCAGGAATAAGCTTAAAAATACACAGGTCTTCGCGAAAACGCATACGACTCCAATGATCTTCACTCGACTCGCTGTCTCTTCACACGGGCCTCCTCCTCCTCTTCCTCTTCGCGCGGGCTGCCACCAGCGACCTCGTCGAGGCTCCTCTTCGGCGACGGTCTCGTATCCTCGCTCTCCCCCGCGGGCGCACCAGCCTTCCCCTTCGCCGCCTCCGCACCCTCACCCTGCCCCTGCCCCTTCACCCCCTCCCTAAAACTCGCAAACTCCGCCTCCACCCTAACCCTCGCCGCCCTCTCCTCCTCCCACAGCCTCTTAACCTCATCCAACTGACTCTGCAAATCGCCCATCGCCTGATCCATCAACAGCTTCTCCAACGTCCACTTCTCTATATTCCTTGCTTCGTTCTCTTTGAGGTGGTGGATGTACTGCACGGCCCGACTGAGGATGGCGCCTTTGGCTTTTTCGCCGGAGCCGTTGGGGACGATCCGCCCGAGCTCGTTTATGCCTTCGTTGATGTTGCCTCGGCGTCGGCGTTCGACTTCTTTCTGTAGTATGTTGTAAGAGATGTTAGAGGTGAGTATGGTGCGATGCGAGGAGGGGACGCACGTGATTGTCCTTGCGCTGTCGGGCCCAGTCTTCGCTCGACATGGTCGCACTGCGTGCGTTCCGCCGTCCACTGGCACTCTTGGGCTTGTCGTTGTCGCCCGACTGCGAGCCATCAGGAGACTCTCCCCGGCCTTCGTTCTTCACGTCGTCGCCTTGTGGTGCAGATGGCAAGTTCGGTGAACCGCCTATATACACATAAGCATCAGAATTCTTGAACTTCTCAGCAAAGAGGATAGAGAAATCTTACCTGGGACGGGTTGGTAGTGTTGGTAGTGGGGCAGAGAGGGGTGACCATAGCTTGTTTGGGACATGTTGGAGAGAGCTTCGGCAGCGGCGGCCGAGTCCTTAGGTTCACCGGGGCGCGATACGGCGGCGGCCGCAGCGGGCTATATTGGCAGATAATTGTCAGTAAATGCTCGTAGCTGCTATTGATGGTCATGATCGCGACACCGCCAGACGCGAACGTGACCGCGTCGGCGATCACGTGGACGTAATTAAGGACTTGTGGCCCGAGTACGTCGGCGGCGCACGCTCGAGGCAGACGATAGCTGCAGACAACACCGGAGGGCGGGAGAGACGTTGGAGACAGTACGCACATAGAAGTTGGGGCCCAATCCTTTCAGGATAGCAAGCACCTGTTCTGTCTGCATACCGGGAAATTGTATGTTCGACTGCGATGACTCGGGAGAGGTCGACGATCCCGCAGCAGGCGCAGCGCTCGGGGACGCTGTAGGCTGCGAGGAGGCAGATGCGGGCGCAGCCTGCGACGTCGGGGGTGTCTGTTGGGTCGGTGGGTTCGCCGTAGACATTCTTGAGCGACCTCTGGTATGTCAGAGAAGATAAAATCGGGTCCCTGGTTATTCGTGCACTGTAGTTAAGCGACGTCGAGGTGTGTGAGAGGGCGTCGGGGGTCTGATCGTCGAGGGCGGGGGCGCGCTCGCTGTTGGACACGATCACGGGGAGGGAAAGTCACGGGGGTCAGTCACGAGGGGAAACGTGCCTCGCACGGGTTATATAAAGCGGGCATTCGTGAGAAACGAGCCAAACATGCGCAAGCATGCACGGACCATCAATCGGTCCGAAACATGGTAAAGCGAACTGATTGATCGGGCCGAGCTTGAATCAAACTGAACCGTGGCCTCCGAGTCCTTCAAGTTCAAGTTGTGAGTGGGTGTGGGTACGTTTGCCAGTGCATGAAAGAGCAGCAAGGACTTCGAGCTCAAAGATCTAGCTATAGAACAACGGAGCTCCGGTTGCGTCGCATTTTTGCTCTTTTTTTTTTCTTTTTCAAATCTTGACCGAACTCGCTCGCGAGATCATGCGTGCAAGACTCACACAGAGTAGACGGGAACCACATACTTATAGCCCCCAGTCACTACTTGACAACTTTCGGCGGTGCACGCTCTACAGGATGAAGCGGAAACACGCCATGTATTTCGAGCATCGGTGGATAATATTAATAACACAAGGATGACCAGCAAGAGAGTCCAGTCAAGCGTACAGTAACAATTACAATAAATAGCACCAAAAGGAAAAATCAGGGAAGGAGCGAGATGGAGTGAAATACAAGGAATGTGAGGGGTACAGATACAGATACCACAACATCGACACCAGAGAAGACAGTCCAGAATCAGAGATAAACATAGCAAGTAACACCCTCATCCGCCCATCCAACCTTCAACAACGACTCCTTCTCATTAACATTAGTAGTAAAAAGATGCGCATCCGTGCGCGGGTTAAAGATACGATAAAGCGGGACCGTACCAGGCTGCTTCGTCGCATGTACGTACCCCACGAGCCCATGCCCCTGTCCTCCCTGAACCTCGTTAAAATCGATAGTATACAGATGCTTGGTCCCGCGGTGGACACGGTACAGCGGTACAGTGTCAGTAAGCTCAGAGTCCTCGATTTCTGGAAGGATGTGCGCGGCGAGAGTCTCGTAGTTGTACCCGTGCACCCGGACGGCGCTGTCCACCTCTGCAGACTTGGTGGTGTAGAAGTGGATGCCGCTGCGTGGCGAGAAGAGGCGGTGGAGGGGTACTTTCGTTGTCGGCTCAACTTGCGCGAACGAGGTAGAGGCGTGAGGAGCAGCGGTGATGGGGGAGGGAGAGGGGGAGGCGAGGACGGCTTGGGGGACGACGGCGAGGATCTTGGCGCGGGTGACTTCGTCGAAGAGGGAGATGACGGATTCGACGCGGAGGGTGCGGGTGACGGCCCAGGTTGTGGGGTCTGCGAGGCTGGCTTGCCAGAGGGAGATGTCGTCTGATACTTGTGCGGCGCCGCCCTGAAAGTCAAGTATAGAAGGATTTTGGTTAGTTGATGCAGCGTTGTGGACTGGGCCACGAAGACGGTGTACATACGAGTGTCTCGATGATGTCGTTTGTCACAGAAGGAGCTGGGATGTTGTTGGCGCATTCGGGGCACGGACAGTCGTTGACAACTTTGCTAGTGAAGGCTTCCTTCAGAACAGACTTGACTTCTTCGACGATAGCATCTTCAGTCTCCTACGAGAACCACAAGCCGTCAGTTACATCCACATCTCACTCTCACTTCAATAAGAGAATACGTACCTCCTCCCGGAGCGACCTAGTGATAGTCGCACGTTTCATACCACCAAACTCCACCGCCGCAACATAAACATGTCCATACTGTCGGAACACATTCCCGAGTTCCTCAGAACGTCTCGCGGCGTTCTCGATAGCCAGAGCTTTTTGAATGGCAGCTTCGAATTCGGGGTGGGGTCGGATGGTGTCGGGGATGAGCGAGACCTGGTATTTCGAGCTCACATACTGTCCTGTGACAGAGACGGTCTTGGCCTTTAGCCCATCGGCTGTGAAAGCTTCAGCTTCGACAGCTTGGGGAGCCCATGGGTGTTCGACGGTCAGCGCCGACGTGGTCCAGCCACTCCTGATATACGCGGTTTCCCGGGCGGAGGATGTGACGACGACATTTTCATGAATGTCAGAGTCGGGTGCGGCGTGGAACTCGACATTGTCGACAGCAAGCTGCGCTACGACCGGGTAGTTGGTGTTGACCGGTCCTGCAGGGTCACTGATGTTGAAGCCGTACCCCAGTGCGCCCTTGACGATCTGAGAAAGAGAAATTTAGTAAGAAGCGAGTTGTAGCACCTAATAAGTAGAGTGAACTGACGATTGCGGTCTTTTCGTCGTACTCCAATCCGGTGCGAGGTACTTCTTGAACGAGGACAGGCTCAGGTTCGGGGACAACAGTGATGGTTCCCTGGCAAGCCTCGCACGGCTGGAAATCAAATCAGTACATGCCAAACTACTGGATGCAGTCGGGAATGAACTTACACAGTCGGATGTCGCAGTTTCCTCTACCTTTAGCACCACCGTTTCAGGTTCTACGACGACGGGGAGTTCTGGCTCAGGAGTGAGCACGGTAGGCTGCTGGACTGTCTCGACTGGGGCGTCGATAACAGGGATCGTCTCGGCTGGGGCTTCGATGACGGGGGTCGGCTCGACGGGAGCAACAATCACAGGGGTGGTCTCAACGGGAGATACGACGACGATGGGTGGGGCTACGGGCTGAGTGACTTGATAGGCGGAGCAAATCTAAGAGAAGGCGTTGGCACAGGTGCAAGGATGTATGGAATCACAAGAGAGACGTACACATGTGTGTTTGGCGGCAGAAATGACAAGCTGTTCTGTCACGGCTGTTTTTGTGTCGCTGGTATCGGAGCTGGCAGAGCTCAGGCTGTAGATCACTTGTGGGACTTCTTCGACGCGTTTCACTGACGAAAAGAAGTCATTCGATCTGGTGCATAGCAAGAGAGATAGAGTATGCTTACCGATTGGGGCTTGGATGGGTAGTTGTGTGTGAGTTTGGGTTTTGTATATCTTTGTGTATGTCAGAACGATTATTTTCTCAAGGAGATTGATAAGCTTACACAGGTATAGGTGGGACGCGCGATGGGTTCCGCCGGGGCTTCGGTCTCCTCTGCGCCTACAACAAGAATTCCCTAGTAGAACAAATCGAGTTAGCTAAACGACTCGGGGATCGTAGGCATAACACGAAGTTACCTGAAGAGCTTCGGTCCACTTCGTGTGAATCTCTGAGTTGTTGGACAGAGGTTGCCCATTAACGCCATAGAACTTGTCGTTCGGCTGAATGACTTGGTCTTCGAGCAACGCCTTCCTGAGGTCTGCAACGCTTCCTTCAAGGCGGACGAAGCTCTTAGTCCTGGTACGAGAGGTCTGAGGTGCAAAAGGGCTGGGCTGCCTGACGATGTTGACTGCAACGACGTGGTTAGACATTGTGTGTGTGAGTGGTTTCGAAGGAGATGTGAGGTGAACGAGTGAGTTGCTGGAGTGAGTGCTGGAGTTCTGAGGAACTCGACTTCACGAAGACTTCACTTTTAAAGCTTACCTGCGAGCCTAAGTACAGCGCTCTCCGCTCACGCGCACGGCGTATTACTCGAACGTAGAATATGTTGGATAATTGCGGCGGACATTTCTCAGCACCGAAGACTGCTTGTCCAATGTACATGTCAGGAACGGCGGGCTGTCAATAACGTCGGGACGTGAATGATCCCTTGGGGCCGGATCGTACAGGAGGTCCCTGTCCTGGAATGAGTCCAGTCAGTTATGGTTGTGCCTGTTGATTGAGAAAGTACGGACTTTGCGCACTATGCTGCCTGTGGTCGTCTCGTTGTACTTTGCAATGCAATCATGGCAATTACGAGCTCGCCAAGTCAGCTGAAGCCGAAGAACGGTTTCATCAACGCAGCTATAGTTGCGTGGAGCGATTAACGGCGTATTTAATGAGGAGGATAGACACTGCCTTGACATTCAAGGGTGCTGGTGACGAACGCATTATCGTTAATGGTCCTCGGTGAAGCAGCTCTGCGTTGACTGTACTCACCTTTCACCGTGATCCTGAGTCTCAGTCATTCTTTTACGCGAATTGAAAGCACCTTGAGATATCACTACGGCTATTTGGGATGAAATCCATACGCGAATGCTGCGGGTCCTGCATATTCTGTGCACATTGCGTTTCGGTACATGACCGTTTGAACTGAGGCAAGCCAGCGCTTTAACGCGCTCAGCGGCCGCATCAATTTGATGCGCTTTGGCGATTGATATCCTCAGCTCTCATCTGTACCGCGACCGCTCACGGCCAAATGAACACTTATAGCATCATCTTCCAGAATATTGCTTTAATATTGCGCGGTGTAGGTCATGAAGTAGTTGTGCTATGAAATATGCTACAGTTATGTGAGTGTTTTGCAACTTCGCGAGCCTGCTTCTAAAACTGAAACGACTTGAACGCCACAAGCCTGTCAACTGCTGCCAGTTGGTGTAGTGCGTTGACCAACCACGGACGACGGCGTTTTTAAGTCTTGACGCTGTCGTTGGCTATATACATAGACATTCTCGACGGTCCATGCATCAGTTCTAGGACGGTTAGATTGTCACTCGAAGTATAAAATGACATCGACAGATATGCTGTCGTCGGGGAGTGGCGCAGAATGGTGGACTGAGTTACTTGACCAGGCATACCGACGCTCGGTGATAGGTACACACCGCGAATACAAATCATTGCGCCAGAGGTTTCGACGAAAAGAGCACATCGTTCTACGATGTGGTTCCACTCTGTAACGACAGGGCCAGACACACAGATGAACGGTAGCGGGGTTATTGATACCTCCTCTGGGCGGGAATGGTGATACGATCGAGTACGTACTACAAGTGAGTGTGACGGAAACCTGATCCACCTTCCTTGCAGCTACTGATTATCTTAAGTTTGTGTCCAGACTCCAGAACATGGGCCCATGCTCTGTCACCTGTCCTTTGCCTATCACAACGTCCTCGGAGCAATCAGGCATCCGTCTGTCGATGAAGTCGAAGAAGGGTCTCATTTCTTTGGGTATACCCTCCTGCAAAGTCCTGTATGACTTATAAAACAGCATACACGCTACCGAGGTCTTCATCGGTATCTGATCCTCGTTTTCCTCTCTGTCCTGCAATCGCTCACTCGCCACCTAATCACCATGGCACCTACGCTCCTTCCCCTCAATATCGTCACTCCTTCTGGCTCCAAGTCTCGAGCATACGCACCTCCCAACGCGTCTCTTGCCGACCTCAGATCAATCCTCGTCAAGGATGCGATTATCAAGCCCAGTACCAAATTCCACGTCGACGGCGTAGTAATCAGTGGATCTGCAGAAGTGCACATGCAGTGGACCGAAATCATCAGGGTACCATGGTCATGTATTCTTTCTTGATAGCATAAATCTGACTTTGCATCAGGAAATACACGTCTGTGATGGCGAGGCCCCTAGTGTGTATCATGCTTTCAACGCAAACTTGAACGTAAGCAGTCTTTAAATCCTATTCTTTCGTGTTAAATCTTGACGATTGTCCAGGTTTCTGGCAACTCCTCCCGACCTCAACCATATCCCAGTCCATCCCATACTCCGGCACTCGATGAACCTAAGGAGCTGGCACAAATCCCGAGCTTCATCGAAAGGCCTGTGGACCACAACGCACACGATTCTGCGTGTGAGAGAGGCTTGAAGCCTGACTGCGAAGATTCCAGGGATTGCGAAGGCTCTGATGAGTCAAGTCTGTGCTCGGTATGTATGCGCCTCTATTCGTTAACCTACGTGTACAATCTAATGATACTTCAGTCACCCACTACATGTCAAGCACCGTGTGACCCTCCAAAAGACTGCGCAGCCGAGGGTCCTCACAGACCGTGCGACCAGGATTCTTCTGGAGAAGATTGCGCACAAGCAGAACCATGCTCTGCTCGTGGGGACCCGGCTGCCATAGAGGCATGTCAGGAAGAACAGGATGGAGAGCAACAAGAGTGCGAACCTTACTCCGACCGTCCCTATGAATCCCCGAATGTCGCGGAGGGCCATCTCGAAAACGATGAACATGAAGAGGTATTAATACGACTTTCCATGACTAATGTGCTCTGAAAGCTTATTCCTCTCTTGTCCAGGATGTCTCCAGCTGCAACGACTGCGCTTCCGCTTGTGAGGACGGAGGTTTCAACTCCAAGTTCCGACCTCTACGTCTCAGCGTAGACGGTTCGGTACTCAAGGGTAAAGTAGTCTTCGAAAAGCCACAAACTGTACGTGATGTTTTACGGTTCCTCCGAACTCGCACTGACCGATTGACTTCAGCCTCGTAATGGCGTATTCGACGGATCTTCCACTGCGAGTGCATCTGGTCCACGACGAGCGCCGTCACGACCTTCAAGTGCCACGAAAGTGGGCTTCAGTGTGGACATGGGAGTTCAACCGCAAACCGAATGGTACAAATCAGACGAGTACTGTGGTTATGGCCTGCCAATGAGATTCGAGTCGAACAAGACCGTTGTTACTCGTAGTCAGCCCAGGCTTCCCACAGAAGACGATGAACGTCACGTCATGATGTCGGAGCTCGAGGATACGACTCAAACACGCGTTCCTGCCGGGGTATGTCGTCTTGCGATATGTGCTATTCTGCCCTGTCTAACAAGCTCGAAACAACAGAGATCACGCTCCGATACTATGTCTGGCGGCTGTATTCTAGACACCACCATCGGTGCATCTGTGCAAGCGGGTGGGAATGCAAAGGCCAAGGTTGAATTATCAACGGGAGGCGGGATGAAATTCGGCCTGGTCCTCGCGTCGCACTTCACGTCTCTAACTATGGACAGTCGCCTTCAAGTTGACGAGTCCTGGAGGCAGAGACTCGACATCGTGAACACTGTCAAGGCCGTTATGCAAGTCGTGAGTACAGCTTTGTGCACTTGTTCAGAGACTACTTATCTGACGACTATCGAGCGTAGGGCTGCACTGACCGGGCAAGATTTGCGTCCGCATTCGGTGGCCTCGAGATTGACGCAGACCTCTTCCAACTTGGGACTTCCACTGTTGTTTCAGTCTCCTCTGAGACCCAGCAGCTCACTGCTAGCATCAATGATTCTTCGGTAAGTTCAAGTACTCAGTTTGATATCGCTTGGCTGATATGAGAATATAGGACGATGGCACTTCTCAAGTCATCTCCGGTGTCAGCGACTCTAGCCCGTGCTCTAGTCCGTCGGTATCAACCATCAGCAATGATCAGAACGCAACCGCAGTCGCGTCCGATAAGCAGTCTGCCTTGAGCGACTGCGGGGAACTCAGCGTCACTTCTGCAACCAGTCATACCGAGTCAGACACCTCTACTCTGGCCAAAGTTCCACTCTATCGACTCTATGCTCCTTCCTTGCCAGACCACTTCTACACGACCAACGCCGCAGAAAGGGACGCGTGCACTGGGTACGGATACACCTTGGAGTCGACTGCGGCGCAAGTGCTCGCATCGCCTTCCCCCGAAGGATGCAGTATCCCGTTCTTCCGCATCTACCGCAACAAGGAGCACTTCTACACCGCAGATGTCGTAGAAAAGCAGCGCGTAGTTGGATGGGCGGGTACGCGTGATGAAGGCATCGCTGGGTATGTGTACCCCGATCGTTGCGTCGGCACTGTTCCGCTTTACCGACTGTACAACCCTGGGTCGGACGACCACTTCTACACCACAAGTGCTCCTGAGAAAGAGGTTTGCACTAAGTCGGGCCAGTGGAATGACGAAGGGGTTGCCTGCTATGTATACCCATAAGGACCTCTATTGCTGGACTGGGCTTCGAGATAGTGCGTTATCAGGACTTGTGCGTATGCTACGAGTGGTATTACTTGATCCGTCATTTCTTTCATATTATCATCACATATGTGTCATCCTCAGGACCATCACCCGTTGTTCCAGTTGCAGTAGTATTCTGTGCTTGTACAGTGATGTTACTTAATTATCAATTTGTGCGCTTGGCATAAATATAGACGTACGTAGCGTGCTGCTACGCTCTTTCCAAGCACTTGACGAACAAAGGTACATATCTGCTACATTATCTGATTGTCAGCCCGTCTGACGTACTTATCGCAGCAGTTAAAGTTATTCTTTGAGTGAGAGGCGAAGCGTTGTAACACGGACGGTAAGCAGAAGTCTCGATGCGCTATATACCCGTGAAAGCCCTCTCAGATATAGCTTGGATGGCTCAGCTGGTTAGAGCGCCGGTCTCATATTTCGAATATGACCTTCGCCAAGAAGGGTAATCCGGAGATCACGAGTTCGATCCTCGTTCCGAGCATTTTTTTTGCTTTCTCATCTTATTATCTCATTTCGCAATGGTAAGTTATGAACATTGCCGGCGAGACCCACTCTTAATTCATTACAGCATACTTTGTTCTACTTTAGCATTTGTAGACGCAGGTGGTAACAAGCCTTATAGTCCTATCCCGCATTTGTAACACCGTATACAACTCCTATAACTACATTTCATAATTTGTATATCCTTGTACATATCGCTGTAACTGCTCTCGCTTTGCTTTCAAACACTCTCAAGGCCACTTTCCTTCGATGATATCCGCGGCTACCAAACATCGTCAGCGTTGTGCTCCGGGACGCTGGAAGAAACTTACCGATCTGGCCCAATCCATAGGCAGTAGCTAATGATCATGATCAGCCTCAGCAATATTAATCCTAGAGGAAGAAGACGTACATTGGGTATTCGCGCTGATATGCAATGGAACAACCGAGATGTCCGCTACCCTCAGGTTCTTCGTACCGTATACCTGCAACTGCGGAGACACTACACCACCCTTCTCTTTCGGAAGCATGGCGTTCGTTCCGATGGTGTCTAAATCGCATGCCCAATCATGAATAATGTGACACGCGACACCTCCTGTGGGCGACTTACGATAGATAGTCTGGAAAGACTTTGTAATCCATTGTTTGATGTCCGCTTCGCTCGTCACCTCAGGTCCCGGGTTCAGCTCTCGAGCAATGATATCCTTGAACGGCGACAGAGAGGCAATATGGCGCATGCGCACGAAGTGCTCATACATGAGCTCAAGATCTATAATAATATGTCGATTGTCATGCGGGATTAACGAGGCGTATATTGTATAAGGACTTACCGATATTCTGGGAATAGTAGCGTGGATCAATTTCAGGCGGCACGGAGGGGTCGTTCGACACAGCGTGCTGCAGCAATCCGAGTGAATACACAATCCCGCTGGAGCAGTTAATTTTGACTTACAACAGTGCCTCTGGAGAACCCGTGGTTGAGAATAAGGAACATCGACACGTATCGCTTGCCCGGCGTAGGCAAGTCTGTAGTAATTGGGCTTAGTGGCAGCACACTAGTGAATTCATAAAATCAACTTACTGGGGAATGAGAAGCATGCAGGGAAAGAAATCCATTCAAAGCTGGGAGAGCCTTCGCCTTCCTTGTCGCTGTACTTCTTCTGCAAGAGCTTGTACTGCTCTACGAGGCCCTTTTTCACGGGGTCTACCTCACCCTTCTTCTCCAATTCCTCGACCTGAATCTCTAATTCTTGGAGGATCTTGATTATCCTAGCGTGAAGTTCCGGAGCCCGCTTTGGGTTCAATTGAGCAAGTGCGAGGAAGCCGACTCCAACACAGCCGGCATTGAAGAGGCCTTTGCCTTCCTTGGCGAGTTCAAGATGTTTAGCGAGCACGGCAGGGTCTCCTAGGACGTCCAAGGTATCGAGAGGAGCGTCATCGGTCAGTTCTGTTGTACCATGATGTTAATCATTGTCATTCACGTCAGACATAGAGGATGCATACCAAAGGTTACACCGGCGTATATATGCTCCTGCAAGTTCTCGCCAACACCGGGGAGATCAATCTTCAGGGGGATATCAGCCTTGGAGAGGACGTCCTTACGACCGATACCAGAGAGCTCGAGAAGGTGAGGGCTGGTCAACGCTCTGAAACACAATATTGAATGATCGGACCGTATGCTTCAGTGTGGGGCTGAGAACAACGTACCCGGCAGTGAGGATAACTTCCTTGTTCGCGTGTACTTGATGCACCTTTCCTCCGTGCTCAAATTCGACGTCCGTTGCGGACACCTCGCCGTTAGCATCGGCTGAAGATAGTAGAATCTTGCGGCCAGCGGCGGTGACGAGAACGGTTAGGTTCGGGCGGTCCGCGTTTGGTTGGTAATATGCCTGCAAACAATGTTGGTCATCTCTTGATTATCGTATAAGCGAGCTCCATGGCACCAAAACCGTACCGTAGTCGCATACGAGCGCGTATTGGTCTTTGGGTCGCGAGTCGACGGCACAAGGAAATATCCGGTAGGCTATGGATGGAGGGTCGCTTGTAAGCCACCAATCAAACAAGAATTCCATACTAAATCTTACGTCTCCGTTGTACTGTATGAAAGCGAGTTAGTGACGAATGGAGACATGAGGCAGCCCACCACATACCGGCGTTGTGTTCTTCTTGAAGCCATCTTTGTGGAATGTCTGCAAGAACAACCGTGAGCACCGCTAGGACCCCGATGGTACAGGAGCATACGTACGTCCAATATCTGGCTTTCACCCTCTTCCACAACAGATGGCCATGACAGCTTGATGGGGCCATCTCGACCCACCGTCCACTCCTTTGTATCAATATAGTTTCGCTCCGCAACATCCTTGTTAGGTTCAACTAATCCCTCCGCACGCTTTACGCGCTCAAGGTAGTTTGCATAGTTCCATCCAGGATTTCCCAGCCTCTCCCAGTCTAATCAATCAGGACAGATCGTTGAGGAACAGGCACAGATGGAGCTGCATGCAGCACACGCACCGTCGATATCCTGCACCGGAGGCCTGAACCAGCCCAGAAAGTTGATAGCGGACGAACCACCGAGACCTTTCCCCCTGGACGATTCACGCGGTTCCAGTACGGTCAGTTTCACCGTCAATGGTATTTCAAATTTACGACATACCGCTCCCAAACACCCTCACGATCTGCGGCGTGCTTTTGGGCAATCTGTATAAGCAATGCCGCCATTAGCGCTTTTCGGTTTGCCCGATGATATAGATCACCTTACCCATTTGTGCCTCCAAGTATAGGCATCGTTTGCGAAATGCGAGCCAAATGCTTGCACGGCCACTACACCAATTCAAACCGTAATGCAATGCCAAGTTCGTTTGTCAGCTGACGTAGAATAGGGCGCATCATTATTCGGACACTAAAGTACTCACAGATGTCTCGGTTCTCCAAGTGCGCCTCGCCCGCTTCGAGCACGAGGACAGACTTTGAAGGATCCGCACTAAGCCGGGCGGCGAGCGTCAAGCCCGCAGTCTATTTCAGTGTTTGTGTTTTGTTTCACGGATTACAGTTCAGTTCAAGAGTTTCAGGGGACACAACAGTCATGGACAACGGCCATGTCAGCAATGTGTATGCCGTAGGCTAAAATAGAGGCAGAGACGTACGCCACCACCTGTGCAAGTAGAGTTAGATGGGGTCTATATGATCGCGCTGAAGATTATAATACGCACCAACGATGATGTAGTCAAACACCTTGTTGGCGACATCGTCAATCTTGGCTGTCATTTAAGGAATTGAACTTGACTTGGGTGAATGAGCTATATAGTGGGGAGAAGGCAGGCAGAAGGTGCGCTATGATGAAGGGAAAGGAAGAGGACGGATTCGCTTAGAAGGAGCCTGATATACCCCCAGCTGACGGACAAGAGCTTATTCGAACCCTCTTCTTTTGAGCGCATCAGCAAGAACAAGAAGTCGATGGCCGGCACCGTTGTTGTACTTCGCCTTGCCTATCACACCGCGACAATCACTGTGAGAGTTCTGTATACTGCAAGACTAGGCTGAGTCAGTTGATGAGAGGGAAAGTACTGGTATACTGATCCAGCTTGGCAACATGCGATGCATTGATGTTGATCTGCAGTGTGAGAGGCATGGCAGGAAACTACGGGGTCAACGCTGAATCACGCTATCAGGACTTCATATGTGCGAGATCCGTAGGATACTGGCTATATGCTATGTATAAGTAAATCCAGGTAAAGTAGTCAAGGCAGCTGACACAGGCCGGATGTTGCAGAGCAAACGTCGCTATGCGTATCCTCATCAACTGATCTGGGCCCCTCGTCTGCATGAGGCTCCTGTCCTCTCGTTGGCAAAGATCAACGTAGACGACAGGCACTTTCAAACGTTCTTCATCCCTCACACACCTCGAGCAATTAACGTACAACGTTCATGCATGAAAAGAGTACACGCATGGGCATGGGTGCCTGTCGATCTAGAGGACAAATATTGGTCTGATCATTGATCAAGACCTACTGTTGAGGTACTTATCTGCATCAGAGGAAGCAAAGATTGTACGGCTGCTAAGAAGACCAGATCCCGGGCTGCAGAGTGATCGAGGGGCGGGAAGGGGACAACTGGGCAAGGTGACGTCCACGGAACGAGGAAACTTGATTGGTTGCACAAACAAGTATTGCATCTTCTCGAAAAGAAGCAGTTGAAGGACTGTGTACCTCTTGTGCGCCATCAGAGGATAAGTGATAGAAATACGAGAGAGAGCCAGCATTGTGGTATCTGTACCGAACGATGACTCGCCGTATCACTGATTCACGACTGAATACCAGGAGCAATCAGAACTGAGCTATCAGTATTCAAAAGGCATAGACACTTTACGCACTACTTGCTGCTTCGGGAGTATCGGTGACGGCTTGAAGAGAGGTGACACAAACGGATAGCCAAACCAATCATCCGCCAGCTGAATTTGCTCACCGTCATTTGCTCAGTTTCACACACCCATGCGTGTCTGACGTCGGAGAAATCATGGCAAGGCTGATAGCGGTGCCATATCTCCTGAAATGACTTGATCATCAGTTGGCAACCTCTGGGCCTTGATCTGCACAGTAAAAGACATACCAGTCGAAACAAAATTCCGAATGGCTTTCCTCCCAGCATGATGAAGCACCTCAGTTGGTCTTGTGAGCGATGCTTTTCTAAGTTTTGGTGTTGAGTACATTCGGTCTTGGCATCATAGGCCGAGGACTATTTCGTTGAGACTAAGTCATGGCAAAACATAAGAAAACATAGCCATCTGGTCGGGAATGGGTGGCACTGAGCTGTGAGCAAAGAGATCCGAGAAGTCGAAGTTTGAAACCGCCGGGATTAGACGCCAGGAACGCCACGAAGGCGACCGCATCACGTGGTGTAGACGCCTGTATACCTCTGACTTTGTGGCGCTGTTGCTACGGTACTGCCAGCACCGTTGCAGCCAGCAGTGAAATTGGCTGTCCATTGCACATACGCAAACTGCCTCTTCGGGTACACTGCATCAATATTGAATGCTATGGTGACACTGTTCAAGATGAAGGACCGTAGCTGTTCGTATCATTCTAGGTAAGAGAGCCGCATGGATCACTGATCATCATTGCACTTTTCAGGGGATTTCGCCTTTCCGGTTACTGGCAGCCTACATACCCAAAATCGACGAAGAAATGTTCCAAGACGTACTAAGTAGTAAGCAACTCTACTATAAGAACATCAACGGTGTACTGACAGCAAAGGTGATAGCGGATGGTTTGTTTTAATACCTATGTCACTCGACTATCGTCATGCGGAGGGCGAGTAGTATTCTCGTCTTCTCCTTGATTAACACGGGATCAGTCTTATCAACCCTTGGGCCCATCTCTTCGGGGAATCCGCCATAGCCCACAGCTGCGATCCTCGTGATACGTTCTGGACCCGAGTTATCCTGGACGACCTGGGAAGACTAGGACCTACCTACGGTGCCTGCGATGCAAACTACGATCGAATGCGCCCTCTACTCGTTCCAGTCGAAGCTATGCGAATCGAATCGCCTTTGGCCGCGGCACTGGCTAGAAAAGTTCGCCCGACACGTTTGGCGCTCGACGAGGCTATCTGAAACTGCTGCATCAGTGTTGGAGCTTCAACACGTCGATCCTGATGTGTGTCTGCCAAACGCTGATTCTTGGTGATCATTGGCGTGACAGGCCAGTGTGGTGTGGCCACCTTCCGTATGCTGTGATGGTATCAGCCCCGCCGCAAACATACGTAGGTGTCACCTTGGTGTCACCCTTGCTAACACTTCCGCTCCAGGACATCATGTAACCACTATAAATTGCTTACCTTCCGTGACTGATCTCATAAACAGTAACATTCGGCCGCCATACGTATCGTATGCACCACGTTTGTGCTTCTGCTTCGGCATGAGATCCCAACGCACCTGCAAACTTTGGTGGGAACACCTGATAGTACATGATTGTCCCCTGGGACCCTGACTTCTGAGCCATTCTGATATCCGTATGGACAGTACAGGCTGAGAGGTACCAGACGCGGGTAATCTTGATCTGAGCTGATAGTGAAGATGAGGTCTGATGATGACTGGGCATGTTCTGCATGGCTCCCTCTCGAGCTCTCGCGATGAGGAGAGGATTGTGCCTTGCAAAGATAGTTGAGCCTCTCAGTGTCTGGCCTCTCGCATGTTTTATCTCGTCGCAAAGCCTCGGACAAGTCTGCAACGCCGTACATGTTTGAACCGATCGCGGGGTGTGATTGGGCGCGCACCACTGTATTACTGTTAGAAGCAGTGATGATCAGAACGGATTAGGAAGGCACGGTAGGTCGGCGCAGGTTGGTCGCCAACGCTAGACCCAGGATGTCTATGTTCACAAGCCAAAGTCTGTCCGTGCTCGGATCGCGCATGGCAATGCATTTTGAGCGGCTGGTGAACCGTCCACTCCACCGCTATTCTCCGTTTCAAGGGTCTACCAACCTTTATAACCCGGCGACCCTTCCGTCCTGCCGCCCTCTCTACCCCCGTCCGTCCCTGTCTCTCATTGACTTCATTCCTGTCCTCCCGCCGGAGCCCAGTACTGTGCTGTGACGATAACGTTCCTTATAGTCTTTTTTCTCTGAGAACTTGCGGCATCGGTGGGGCAAAATGTCGACCGGACAGATACCAGACGTTCCTGTAGGCAAGGATGTGCTCTTGCTGTAAGCTCATTGCACCTCGTCATGCCTGATGTGGTGGCTGATTGATCTGTCCTGCTTCCAGCTTAGCCCCCATAGTATGTAGTCCTCAAGCACCAATATGCGAAACAGAGTTGTATGAGACTGACATACATTATAGTATGCAGGTGCCTTGATGGCCTTCCTCCTCTTTGGTATCGCGGTGATGCAATTGTGTACGCTCTCCATTGCACAGTCAATGCTTTGCTTGTTACTCACCTTCACTCTACGCTCGCAGATAACTATTCCCTGTATTACACCCGCGACTCCCTACCTATCAAGATCACCGTCTACGGTGTCTTCCTCCTCGATGTCTTCCAGTCGCTTACGGTAGCTGTACTTGGATACTATGAGTTATGCTCCGGCTGGGGTAGACCATTGAAACTCCTCGAACTAAACTGGACGTTCTCTGCCGTCCCCTTCGTCACTGGCCTCGGTGAGCAGCTATCCTCTATTTTTGTCCGACTCCACGGTATGCTGACATACTCAACACACTAGTCGCCGCATGGGTCCAAGGGTTCTATGCATGGCGGATTTACAAGATCGGAGAGTGGAAGATCCTCCCAGCTTTGATCATCGCGATAGCGCTCATGCAGTTCTCTGCCGCGCTCTCCATAGCGATTGGGGTTAGTCAGCTCTTCTTCTCCGCAACTGCGCCCTCCGGAAGCCTCGACGACTAACCCGCCTGTTACAGGTCCCAACACTCAAGGACGTCACTGAGTTGCACCTCCAGTACCGTCGGACCATTGTCTGGCTCGGGGGTGCGGTCGCCGCGGACGTCATCATCGCCGTCGCCATGTTGTACCTCGTACGTTTTCTTTACTGTTAAGTAAGGTTACCCTACACAAGCGCTGACGACGACCACGCGCCCACGTCTACTTACGCAGTTATTCACTGTCCGGCGCAGCAAGTTCGAGCGTACTCAGCGTGTCATCAACCGGCTAATCAAGCTGACTGTTGAAACTGGCGTGGTGACAGCGACGTCCGCCCTCATGGAGTTGATTATGTTCCAAGTATTGCCAAACACGAACCTGCACATCTTCTTGTACGTTATTTTCTCGTCTTGGAAACCTCCGCATGGACCCCGCCCTGACCAATGTGATCCTCTGTTTGTCTTCAGCGCTGCAATGCTCGCCAAGGTGTACTCGAACGCCCTCATGACCTCCCTCAACTCCCGCGGTGTAACAGACCGCCGACCTGACCTCGAGCCGGGAGGAGCCGTATCCCAGCAATACTCCCAGTACTCGTCGTACAGCGACCGCCCTGGCCGACGGACAATGGAGCGCCAAGACCCTCTGAAGAGCTTCGCCTCCAACGGCGGCGTGGTCACCAATGGTCCACCCACGGTCGTCCATATCTCGACCGACAGGGAAGTGGCATTCAACTATGAAGACGATGATGTCAAGAATGTGGTGAGTTATAATCTGGATACTCGTATCAGTACAAGCGTAACTGACTTTATAGTAATAGGTGCTGGGCCACACCGACGCATTCCCCATGTCACGGATGTCAAATAGCACAGCAGTCGGCTCTGACGTGTCTAAAAGCTTAGGCTCGCCAAGAGGTTACCTGCCCCAGTAGTGCTCTCGCTCGATGTCTTCTCCTCTCCTCACTCACTGTGTAGCCATTCCCCTCTCTCGCGTGTCGACTTTGACGGACCTTCTTCTTTCCGACACTCCCACTGGTACCCCTTCTGAAGATGCCTCCTCCCACCCACCTTAGCTGTACTCACTAATACCATACGGAGGTAGCTATAGCCTGGGTCGTACCTGGCATGTCACGCGCCATGATGATTCCCATTCCTCTGATATCTATCTGTGTATCTTAGCTGTAGCCTACCGTACCGTAAGAGTAGTTTAGTAAGTCTCTCTCCTATGCATTTGGATCTTTAACTCGAGGGCGTTAGGCTTTTCGAGCTCGGTGGTCGAGGGGAAAGGAGGGTGGGATGACCAACTGATTAACTTATTCGTTCTTTCGTTCTTTCATGGATCATAAACATATTATGCGGAAACATCTACAGGCCTGAACATAAGTATGTTGAGAGCCCCGTTTTGTTAGTCGGAGGTAAGTGAAGAACTATCTTCGAGGATTATGCTTACCATGGAGATGGAGACGGGCTTCATTCACAGACGTTCTGGTAATGAGAGATGGTGCCTGTAAGTACAACTCTCAGCTTTTCCGTTCTCATCAAACCCCTCCATAACGAAGACGTCGCAAATACCTGACCCCGGCTGTCCTCAGTTATTCTCAAATACAAGTATGCTCATCTGCTTGCTCGTGCTCAAGCCTGAAGGTCTCGTCAACGAAGTGAGCATGCTAGTGTTCATAAACATAAGCATCAGCATGTCACTATCCACGGCTCAATCGACATCTTAAGTGAAACACACTTTGTAAGTCTCTTTCGTAAACGTGGTCCATGCTTTCCGAATCCTCTCGGAGGTCCGGGCACTTATCGGATGTCTACGCAACGTTATTTTTACACAGCCATAAATAAAATAGGCTAGCGAAGGGGATAGCAGTAAGTAACGAGCTCACAACTCACCATCGCGATGGTATCCGTCGTCAGCGCATACAGCTCGCACAAGGTCATTCCTTTCTTAGAGGGGCGAGAAGCAAATAAGCACGTTAAGAGGAACTCGTTGATGCGCTCTTCATAATCGATGAACAAAAAAACGTCAATGTACAAGTCTGTTTAATCGCATACATTCAAGTTCACGACATACCCTGGAGGCGATCAATGTCAAATTCCTTTCCAACAAACTCGGCCCACGCAGAGTTCGTCGCGACGAACAGCTGGAAGCGTTCAAGGGTGGGTGCATGACGGTGTTGCTCGAGTTCGACCAATACATCCTGTCGCCCACCATAGTAAGCCAACGCACTGCGAAGTTGTACAAGCCTGGGATCGGCGGCGGACTCTGCGAATTGTCGAGCGCGCTCTTGGTTGTTGGGCCTGCGATCGGCTAGGATATCGTATTCTCCTTCGCCGTTATGTGCTGCACACTCTCCAGGCGTAGGACGCGGTTTTCTCCGGTTCCCAGACCGCATGTCGGAAGGGCGAGGATGCGGGGAGTTGAGTGTTGGAAGTCGTAACATGAACCTGCACTTTATACCTGGAGAAGTAAGAGAGGCTGGGCTGGATCGAGTATGACGCATGAGAACGTACAGTGGAGTTTATTGACAGCCAACAAACTACGTACTTGTCAAAATTTCGTCGATTTGTCGCAGGAGCCCCATTCGAAGCCTTCTTTCATTTGCCCTTTAAGGAAGTCGAAGCTACTGAACGCCATATCCATCAACCCCAGAGGCTCGTCCCGAGCCCAGTGAGAGTGGGTTCGTAGAAGTTTCCGCATATTTATGGGGCTACTTATCACTGGAAAGTGGGAGTTACATGGAGGTCACATATCGTACAGCTAACAATACAAAGGCACGTACTCGGGCGCACAGGCCTTCGGGGACCTGCATACACTCAGATAGACCAGAATACAAGGCTGAGAAGTCCATCATCGTAATCTTAGGACATCGGTAGAAAACGTCAACATCTCTTCAGGAACTTCGTCTTCGACCTCATCATCCTCGTCGCTGGTAATTGTTTCCTCCTCGTCCGATTGGTCGTCATCCTCGTTTTCATCTTTGTCTTCAGCTTCGAGTTCATCCTCGCTGTCTTCTTCTTCGACTTCTCCTTCGTCTCCATCTTCTTCCTGATCTTCCTTCTTGACTCGCGCGCACGGCTCTTCCATCTCGCACCGATCTTCAACTTTAACCTGTCCGTTCAGGTCAGATGCGGAATCGGAGTCTTCCTCTTCCAGTCCGTCCGCAGCGGCACCCTTTGTCTCTGCTTCATCGCATACATGCTTGACCTGGCTCGCAGGCTGGAGCTTCCTGACTAAAGCGAGGAAATGAGCGTGCTAAACGGTGAAGAAGTTAACACTCCATTGATCCTTTAGGCTTTAATAGTGAATATACTGACCTGTTCCACTCGTTCCTTGAATGCACGGGCTGCCTTCAAGTCGGTTTTTAGAGGTGGGCAACCACCGTCACAAATCTACAAAATACAAAATAACAATGAGTACTTCGACAGCTAAAGCTGCACGAGGATCAAACAAGGGTACAAGGACTTACCACTCTGATGAGGTCCGTTGTAACCGTATACAGCTCTGACGGAGTGATACGTCTCTCAGGGTCTGCTATGTTGCTTTTGTTACGCGTCACCTCCACATACAGTGTCAGGAATGCGTTGATACGTTCTTTCATCGTCAACCGAGGGGTTGAATGCTAGTCAGCCGGCCTCCAACACGCATATAGCTCCTACTACTCACCCGCAAGACGATCAGGGACAAACTCCCGACCCAGATAATGGACCCACGTGGGGCTATTCTCGACGAAGACCTGGAAACGTTTGAGGATTTGCACGTGGCGACGTGACATGGACGGTGAATATAGGTTATGTTCACTGCTGAAGAACTCAAACTCCGTCTGGAGTGTCATGAGTGCAGGATTGGCGGCGCATTCAGCGATGACGTCGAGCTCGTCTTGTTCCTGCACTTGCACGTCCTTGCGCCTCTTCTTGACCGGTCTGAGGTCGGCGACGTCGTCTGTCGGCTCGGCCTTGATTCTAGCGGCTGGGGCGAGGGAGCTTTGGTATCGAACAGGCATAGCTATGATGTAGGCAAAGAAGGGGGAGAAAGTCGCCTCGCAGGAGACATAGAATGGTGGTGCATTTTGTACCTGGAGGATGGGAGACGTTTGATTGGATGTGGAGTACATTGACAGCAACAGAACGTACCTAAGTGGCCAATATGTCGAGGAAGTCTTCGCAGTCTTCTTTGCTTTGCCTCATTCGGATTTGAGGGAGACCGACGTCATTGCGTTCAGCGATCGCGAGTCGAAGAAAAGGTGAATATTTCGACTAAATTTGAACTGTTGTCGAGTCTATGGCTGCAAAATATGCATAAAATGCATACTATTGGTCGCTGGAGTGTTGTTGACTTTTGCCAATAGAAACAAGCCAAGTAACTGGCCATGGAGGCGCATTCGAAATGATAGAAATTGCTACAGCAGACTGCCGAGATGACTTCCTTGACCAACAAGCGCTAGACGGATTACATCGGCGCTTCTGATAGCCACAAGTTCGATTCCTGCTCGTCGCTCGAAACTTATTCTGAATTCCTAGGCAAGTCTTTGTCTGGCCTCCTCAATCCTAGCAAGAGTCAGCAGCCTACATTTTACATGTGTGCTCTGTCATACATGCCTACTCGGATCTCGGTATGACGAATCACTGATTAGCTTCGTGGCCGTTTGAATGACAGATCTCTTCTGTCACGTCTGCCGTCCTCTGCCATCTCCAGCTTCGCGGGAAATTGAAAAGCACCTTTACCTCGGAATAAAGCTACACCTACAAACCACACTGTTCTGTCAGTATCGTGCAGCGCAAGTCAATCTGTAGACAGCGCAGATGTCAGTCGTATCTGCCGGCGACCGGGATTCTTGATGTCGAACCTCGATGCCCTCGGCCAGGTTCCGTAACATTCAGTACTTCGACGAGTTGCGTTATCACTTGGCAGCTGTTACACAGCACAGCGTGGCTCGGGATATCTTCGATAATCAGCTTATTCGTCTTCCTTCCTGAAAATTTGCCCATTCCTCAGCACCTGTGCAGTTGTCATGGTCGTGGACAGGCAAGGGATGTTGGTGACGGCGACCGCGACGACTGTAGAAGATTGCCTTTTTGGGCGAGCGGTGCGGGATTCGAATTTGATGGCGAATCATCAGCGCATCTCGAACAAGTGAACATCATGATATCAGGCTTCGGGCCACCTCTTCTTCCACCATTCCCCGACAAACCGAAACCTCCAACGGCTGCTATCGTGGTGGTTAAACTGGTGACCAGACGCCGGATTTCAGCCATGTAAGCTCGGACGGAGATGGTCATGGCTCCTCCCAAGTTTGATACTAACGCGCAAATCTTGTTTCAGACGTTTTGTGCTGCGCGCGCTCGGGCAGTCCGACGTCAAACTGCACAACACCCGTACTACACCCACCAAGATAGACGCGAGTATCGATCATCAACGTTCTTGTCGTCCTGAACGTTGCATGCAGCTCTTTGATGGCCTGGATTAGGCCATCTAGGGGCATTTGCGCCGCGTCATCAAAGAGCATCAAAGCCGACGCACGTCTGGTCAGATGCTTCCTTATCGCCTGGTGTTAGTCTCTACCTGACACTACTGTACCTTTCAGCGGCGTTGCCTTCGACAGCAACAGTCGCACAGTGGCGTCTTGTGGTACTCGACACCTCTCGCAGTCGCCAATCCTGCCAGCTCTTGACTCGGCGACTGGTGGGTCTTGCATCTCATCTATCCGATTATGTCGAGGCATAAATAAAGATTGATGCGCCAAGGGACGGTAGAGTACGCTGTAGTTTCAGAGTGTCAGTGCCTGGATGATGTCTCATTTCTCCCGCATCATTTGTAGTCCGTCGTTTGGGAGCACGCCGATCCAACCAAACTCCATGCCGAGTTCCGAGGAGTACTAAAGGACTCGAACACAGCGAGTACGAACTCCCCCTCCTTCATTCACCATTCAATTCTTCTCCGGTGTTGTCTAGGTTGAAACCCACCTTTTCTTCTGCGCCCCAGCCTCACACTTTCCCTACTCTCCTTTCTACTATTATACTAGTTCGCAATGGCTGCGTGGGCTGCTCTTAAGTCTTCGATCGTTCTCTCGGTGTTGTGCCCCGTCGCTCTCGGCGCATTGTGGCAAAGCCCGTCTCAACTTCCCCAGAAGACCTATGATTACATCATCGTTGGTGGTACGTCCACGTTTCGCTCTATTTACTCTTTGGTGAGTCTGTACTGAACGGACTGTGCAGGCGGTGCCGGTGGAAGCGTTTTGGCGAGCCGACTCTCCGAATCTTCTGGCGTTAACGTCCTTTTAATTGAAGCCGGCTCGAGGTGAACAACGGACTCCGCTTCTCGTTGCAAAACGACTGAGCTGACCAACTTGCCATCGTAGTGATTACAAGAATATCAATATTGAAGTACCCCAATTCGTTGGCCGTCTCGGTGGCAGCCAATTTGTATGTATTGCACTAATCAGGTCGGAAGCCGGTGTTCACTTCATATTGACTTCGTTATGCACAGGACTGGAACTTTACAACTACAGCCCAATCGGGCCTTAATGGACGTTCCATTGGCTTTGAACGTGGACATGTCCTCGGTGGCTCCACCGCAGTCAGTAAGTACTCTCCAGCAACTTGCTATTTATCCTCGTTTATTGACTATTCTATTAGACTTCATGGCATACTGCCGTGGCTCTAAGGATGACTGGAACCGTTGGGCACAAGTCACCGGTGACCAGGGTTGGTCATGGAACTCTATCATCAACTACGCCAAGAAGTCGGAGAACTTTGTCGAGCCTATTGATGGCCGCGACGTCAGCGGCGAGGTAATCCAGAGCTCCCACGGACACTCAGGTATGTTAATTCCCTCGCTGTGCTGGAGATCGTGGATGCTGATTATTCGTCTCATAGGACCCCTGCGCACGAGTGTGCCCATGTACCCCGTCTCGACCGATAGCCGTGTCTTGAACACTACCGCTCAGCTCTCTGCCGAGTTCCCCTTCAACCAGGACTACAACAGCGTCAGCGGCAACACCCTCGGTGTTGGTTGGGCTCAGTTCACCGTATGTTCTTATAATTATTGATTTATCCCATTGATGTACTCAGAGTTTATTAGATTGCTGACGGCCAACGTGTTTCCGCCGCTACGAGCTACCTCGAGCCCGTTCTTGGCCGCAGCAACCTCGACGTCCTCGTTAACACCCACGTCACCAAGCTTCTCCAGACCGGTACTCAGGGTGGCAAGCCCGTGATCCGTGGCGTCCAGTTCTCTCAGCCAGGATCTAGTACGTTATTCTTCCCATGTTAACATCGAAACTTGATACTCATTCGAGACTGCAGGCCAGACCTACCACTTGACCGCCACGCACGAGGTTCTCGTTGCTGCTGGTGCGGTCAAGACACCCCAGCTGCGTAAGTGTTGGCTATACTGTGACGGAGTAGGGCACGGCTGACATGACCTACAGTCTTGCTCTCCGGTATTGGTGACAGTGCCACCTTGAACAAGTTTGCTATCAAGCAGATCGTCAACGCACCCGCCGTCGGCAAGAACCTCCAGGTAAATTATCTTTCCACTTTACAGTAAAACTCTTGTATTCACAGTTATATGTAGGACCATCCCCTCGTCACCTCGTCGTACACCGTCAACTCCACCAACACCCTTGACCGTTTGGTCTTCGATCCCACCTTCGCTGCCCAGCAACTGCAGCAGTGGCAAAGCGGTCACACTGGAGAGTTGGGTCTGCCCGCTGCTAACCAGATCGCGTGGAACAGGCTTCCATCGTCGTCCGACGTCTTCAAGACCGCAAAGGACCCCAGTGCTGGTCCTACGTCTGCTCACCACGAGTTCATCATCACTGTATGTGGTTTTGATTACTAGTGCAACACAGTCACTCACTTGTCATTTTAGGATGCGTACCTTGGCTTCACCGGTGCCTTCCCCTCGGGCGGTAACTACCTCACCTTCTTCACCGTCGTAGTCTCCCCCGCTTCCCGTAAGTCTATCCCAGTCATTTACACACACAGTATGTTTACATAGGCATTTATTCCTGCAGGTGGCTCCATCACGATCCAATCCACCAACCCCTTCGACGCCCCCGTCATCGATGTCGGCTTCTTCAACTCCGAGTTCGACGTCCAGACCATGCGCGAGTCCATCAAGGCCGTCCGTCGCTTCACCGCTGCTCCCGCCTGGAAGGACTGGATCATCGCCGAGTACGGCGACTTCGCCAACGCTAAGACCGACGCTGAAATCGAGGCGTACGCCCGTGCCAGTGTTGAGACTATCAACCACGCCAGTGGTACCGCTGCCATGGGCACGGTCTTGAACTCTGACTTGACTGTCAAGGGCACCGTTGGCCTGCGTGTTGTTGATGCCTCCGCCTTCGTAAGTTTTCTCTGCACTAGGACTTGCGGAATATAGTGTGCTGACATTCTTGATCAGCCCTTCATCCCTGCTGCGCACACTCAAGCTCCCGTGTATATCCTGGCCGAGAGGGCGGCCGACCTCATCAAGTCCGTCAATGCTGTCTACTAAATCTTTTCTTCGTATACCCCCAGTGACACCTTTTGCTTTTTATCTATTCAACCTAGGCTCGCCCAAGTGGTACAATCGTGGTGGCCCTGGCCCCGCTTTCCTTGGTGGTAAACACGCTCCTTGAAAACGTTCTGCTTCTCAACTGTATCATGTTTTTACGCTTTTATTTACTTTCACTGGGTTAATTTTCGCGGTGTAATACGGAAACCGGCTGGACTCTGTTGTGCACAAGTTGGATAATTTAAATGTGATGTTATTCACTGTAAAGAATATCGATGTGACCGTAAACCGAGGGAGTAAACACTCAAGTGTGAGTATACAGGTAGGAAAACATATAAATGAGCCGGGCTCGTACATGCTGAACGTCGTGGTTATATAGCAGACGGATGGACCCTCGCCTTGAGTCCAATGTGCGTTGTACTTACGCTCCGTCATCGTAGCTACTGCAATCCAATATTCTGTCACCGCTTGAACGAGTTACGAATTTTCCAAGATCGGCTCACTGAAGCCGCCGCCGTTGTCGAATGTATGGCCCTGTCATGCGCCCACTACGGTGTACAGCAGGCATCGATCGTTACCGCGTAGCCTCGATGGACGCTACACGAAGGACAACTGGCCATACGTACATGACTGCTATCATGCATCACTGATTGTAGAACTCGAGTGGCGGACGATTGGCGTGTGCGCAAGTGTGCGTGTGCCTAACACGCAAAATCAGTTTTGCCATCCGCGACCGTACTTATCTGCATGAGTACTATGAGTATGCGTTGTCCGTCCGCGGACCAGCCTCGGTGACCTCGTAGCACCAGAGGGAAACGTGATTGCCGTGTATCTTGACTCTTGTGCATGGTAATGTTTGGCTGCAACTGGTCCAAGATGAGTCACGAGTGGGTTGCGGGTCGGAACGAACCGCCTTCGACATACGACTGACATATGTCGGGGTAGAGTACGGTGGCCGAAAGGCGTTGCTGCTTTGATGGTTCGTCTCCTTCACAAGAGTTCGTTGCTCTACGTGTACGTTACCGCCGGGAAGTTGGTCGCCTTTCTGATTTATAGCACGGGGCCGTCACGAAAGATTCAGATATGTAAGGCGTGTCTGGCGGCCGAGTCATAAAATTGTAAGTGAAGAACAGCAACATTGTTCCAGTCTGGCGGCAGGTCTCACCAGACATCCGCATATGCAACTGCCGCAAGCTCTAGCCGAGAAAACACTACCTGTTTCCGCCGCGATGGACTCGAGGTGAAAGATGTCACGAGGAGATATATCCATAGAGGTGAGGGTTACTTCAATGGTCTGGTCGACCTTTTCTGCGATAGTAGAAATCCTATCTCAACAGTATTATAGCGTCTTCTCTTTGCAGATATATAGCATATAATACAAGAGTTATGTCAACTATGTAAGATACAAACACGATTAGCCAACAACTCAAAGAGTCTCGATAACCAACATACCCAGTCCGATCACTTAGAACCACCCTCACCATCCTTTGCGCCGAGCAACCGCAGAGCTTCAGAGGCGACACCACTAATACATCTCCATCTGTCCCCGCCAATATGAACACCCCCATACCACCTGTATACAACGACCACTACCTCTTCATGGTGGTTCAGCTCCAAGAGGCGCTCGAGGATGGGACCGGACGCAGACTCGACATCAGAAAACGACCCCATAATGAACTTTATGTTCGCAGTCTGCTCAGGAGAATTAGACGTTTTCTTGAGGAGCTTGCTGTTCTTTTTCTTCCCAGCCCGGGAATCAAGAGGGTTAGGAGGAGCAATAGCAGTCTGAGTAGTAAGATCCCGACATCGGTAGGCCCACATCCGATGTGTAGCGCGTTTGGTACGTGGATACGACTTCTGTATATGCGAGAACAGGCCTTCAAGTTGTTCTTCGACTTTGCTGCTTCTTCCTGTGCCGTCTACTGGGAGTAAGGAGAACCGGGAGGCATGAGCCTGGAAGACAGACTTCCGATGCGTCAGAGTCTCGGAGGAGAAGACTTCATATGGCCAGTCATCGTTGTTCTGGTGCTCGCTGCGTCTTGAAGACGAGTGAGCGAGTCTTCGGTGTTGCCAATGTGTTCTTGTGCGACTGCTGACACGAATTCCGGTGGATAAAGACGAGGAGGATGGACGTAGGAGACGAAGGAGCATTGGCGCTGGACGTGCGTAGCCGCGTTCGACGCTTGTGTTTGGACGGCCATCATGCAGGACGGTGAGTTGAACACTTTGGTCGTAAAATACTATTGCAACATTGTTTATGCACAGTTCTATAGCAGATTAACGTTAGAGTCCAATTAGGGCAAAGTTATCGACGTCGTCGGCGAGGAAGCCGTTTACGGGGTCAATTCGCCATAAAGGCTTTCACGAGTTAATACTTACCTTCACCGTTACTTCAATAACACTATTACATACCCTCCAGAGTAGTACCCAGGTTCAAGAAGTACAACGGGTGCATGCACTTATGCTCGAGGACGTGGCCCCGTATCGAGGTGGCACGACTGATATTCAGTTTATGTACGTACCTCACCGCCACTGCTCCTTCTTTGAGCTTGACCATCGCCGCTATTAGCTACATGAAGAGAATCTTTGAAAGCCGGTTCCATACAGTACCTCTGAGTTAGTATCAGAAATAGAGAAGCTCGATGGTGGGTATATGCTATGCTACTACTCTGGAGAGGACCGTGTTCTCCTTCTCTCTCGTGGCATGACAAGCTTGAGCTATCTTCATCCACCAATGTGATCTCTCCCATAAGCTACGCTCGACAGCTGTCACAGGTGACATCTAGACATACGCTTGACCCGCGCGCATGGCGTACAACCCCGCTGACCTTCGATAGTAGACGACCTCATGGTGCTATACACGGCCACAACGTCCACAGGTACGTTCCCGCTCTATCTTTACTCGTTTGAGTATGTGCTGATCCTCGTGAAAATCAAGCCAAAAGACAGCGATGCGAGCTGCGGATCGACAGACAATGATGCGTACCATCCAAGCAGTGCACCACATTCCTCGACATACGCATTGATCTGTCCAAAGTCAAGTCTCATCCGTCCATCATCTGTCAGGCTACACATCTTTTCAACATGTATCTGCCAAAAATAAACACGAGATGGGTATTGCGGATGGATCATTCATGTTTCGTGTATGTTGTTGAATGTTTCGCGTATGTTGCTGATCATGACAGCTTACTTACGTCCGCTTCTTGTTGGCGGTGTCATAGATTGCATGGGCTGTGTATGCTCACTCGCACACAACGATCTGCCAGCCCAAAATCAGCTGCAGAGACAATTCCGAATTGCAGCTGGGGGGTTGTGGCTCGGGATCGTGTACCCGTGTAAACTGATAGACATCAAATGACATGAGAAGTAAAGTGTATGGCTCAATCTTCTGTGTTGCGTATCTAACAAAGACCCGTGCGACTGTGATAGATGTGCCATTGTTGATGTTCTGCGTATGTCGCGACCCATCTGAGGACTTTCGGGCAGAAGCGGCTATTCGCACGGAAACATCGCATCGCAAGTTACTTCTCACGCCTTTCCCCCACAGTACGGATCCTTTCTCAGCCTTTCCCAGTTGTCTGTTCACCAACTTTCGACGGCCGAGTGTATGTTCCCGGCAGGAGTCAGAGCCCGTGTTTGCATCTATCTGTGAAGCCAGCCATCCGCTTCTCATACGGTTAGCAACGAACTCCGTTTTTTTCTCCGTGGAATCTGTGCTGAACAAGCAAGTTTCCGCTCGGACACGTGAGTGTGCTTGCTACCTACGGCAACGTCGAATGCAGATGCGTTACAAGAGCATGTTGCCAGCGCCAGAGAGACTCGGACTGGTAATCGTACCCCATTGTTTACTATCGATCCAAAGTGGGGCTACTTGTACGCCACCTCGTGCTACGACTACTTCATAATTATATGGCAATCGCAATGCTTAACGCGAGACAATAATAGCTACTCTGGACAATTGTGCTCTCTTGTACTGACGCAGCTTGTTTGCCATACAGGTCAACATAAATCGAAGCGCAATCCTAGAATTCATTGTCTCTTGTTTCCCGTGCTCCATCGCAGTGTTCATCTCGGTGAGCAGTTCATCTTTATCATGGCAGAGAAGTGGATACCGTATGTGATAGAACAACGATTACGATCCCAGGCACAATAGCATGCGCAGGCATGACATGGGCGTGTCGCGGGAGCAGCTACACGGCATCTTGAGATGTGAGCAATATCCGAATTCCTGCGGTGCGGCACGCCCGACAGTTTTTATAGAAGGACCTGCGCTGATCCGTTGCATGTGCTGCGAAGGTCGCTTCAAGTTCACGATGGTTGAATCCTTTCCCTCATTAATCCGATCGTCGCTTGCATGCCGGCCTTGAAGTTATACGATTGGGTGAACTGAAAAAGTACAGCAGGATGCCTCCAGCATGATGAGGCGTGCAGCGTACTTATTACCATATCAAGGGATAAAAGTATTAGAACATCCGCGGATTGGCATGCCGGACACATCGCAGTGCACATGTCCCGTCGAGGATAGACAGCAACTGCCGAAGAGACGAGTGTTGGGATCAGGACCCTTGGGCATTGATGGCAGAGCGTGAGGCAAAATCTGTCCAATGGGACGCAGGCTGTTGATGAGTCGGAAGAGAGGAGGACGATGAGGACCATCATCAGGTGCGACCTGGAACTTTATCGTAATGGAATTGAGGACGTTCCTGGCCGTGCAGACAAGTGAAGCTGCCGACAGCTGCCTGGTATGGGCAGAGACACGGCACAGACAAGGCGGATTTCCATGCCTACCTCGTGCCTACCCGACAAAAATACATCGGAGCATGGCAGGATGGTGCCAAGGCGACCGGGGCCAGCAGAGGAGGACTTCAGGAGACGCTCTGATGGGTCGCTATGGTACGCATGCCGTGATTGGCCTCTGCAGGCACGAGGCGCCCGTGTGAGTGATGGAGGCGTATAAGAGTACGTTGCCGCCTTCGCATGTCTGCTTCTCACCTTCCTCTCTCCACCCCTTCCTCTCTTTGCTTGCTTGCTTGCTCTTGCTCTCAGGCCGTTGCCTAGTGCATACCTGCGTTACATCGACCCGGTGTCGCCATCTTACTTTCCTTTCTTCTCAGCATCTTCGACAGACAGCTCCACCCTTCGTTTCTACTATCCTAGTTAGCCGGTCTTATTTCAATCTTCGCAAGTCAACATGTTCGCAAAGGCTTTCCTCATTGCTCTCCTCTCTTTGTCTCTTGCCACCACCTCGCTCGCTATTCCCGCTGAGAACGACATCCGGGCCGTCGGCAAGAACAACAACAACAATGATGCTGTGTGCGCCGTAAGTACAAATTTGTAGTAGGTATCGTGAAAAAATCAATCTAATCGCAATTCAGACTGCTGCCAAGACTGTAACAGTCACCGCTGCTGCTGCTGCCGCGACATCTACCAATGTTGCCGTCTCTACTGGAAGCAAGGGCAATGGCAACACCGGCAAGGGCACCGGAAGCACTGGCAACAACGCTTCAAACGGCAAGGGCGCCGCTGGTAACAACGATAAGGGTGCAACAACCTCTGCTGCTGCTGCTGCAGCGACGACCTCAGCAGCCGCTGCCGCTTCTACTTCCGCCGCGGCCAGCTCTGGCAACAACGCTGCCTCTGCAGGCGGCAAGAGTGACCCTTTGCAAAGTTCACTCTGTGAGTTATAGAGTTTTAGCTTTTCCCTCCCTCCATGACCTTACATCTCTGTTTGTAGCGCTCGACCCTACCGTAGTGTGCACGAACTTCGCTGACTCTGGTAACAACCCGTGCGTAAATTACAAGCTTTCCTTATGTTTGGTTTCTGAATCCTGTTCTCCAGACCCACTGATGGCCAAGTTGATTCGCTCACCTCGACGAACAACTTCATCAACTTCTGCGCATCGTCGAACCAGAAGCTCCCTCTCACCAACGGTCTGCAAGTCACCGGCGGTTCGTGTAACCCTGCCCCCATGGGTCAGATCCCCTCGGTAAACAACCTCGTCGGAGCCAAGTTCCAGTTCCCCCGCAACCTCGACGTCATCAAGTCAAACACGGCCTTCACCATCAACTACGCCATTGCCCATCTCCAGACTGGTTTCTTCACCAACGCGGCGAAGACCTACTATGCCGCTCCCCAGCAGATCAACAACGCTGGCGACGTCATCGGTCACTCCCACGTCGTTATCGAAGCCCAGGGCAGCTTGCAGTCGACTGACCTCGTCACCGACAACAAGTTTGTCTTCTTCAAGGGTGTTAACGGTGCTGCCCAGAACGGTATCTTGAGCGCCGACGTTACGGATGGTCTCCCCGCTGGTATCTACAAGCTCACCACCATCAACTCCGCCGCCAACCATCAGCCTGTTCTCATGCCCGTCGCCCAGCACAGGAGCACTGAGGATGCCGTCTTCGTACGTCTCCGTTCATCTGTGATCTTTTCCTTACGCTAATTTCGTCTTGATAGTTCGCTGTTACCGATGATGGCAAGCCCCCTGCTGAGTTCGCCAAGATCCTCGGTGGTGCTGGTGCCGCTGCTGCTGCTGCTCCCGCCGCCGCCGGTAACTCTACTGCTGCCGCCGGTGCTGCTAAGGGTGGTAACAATGCCTCCGCTGCAAGTGCTTCCGCTTCTGCCGCTGCAACCGACAAGGCTGCCGCTGGTGCTGGCAAGGCCGCCGCCACGTCCGCGAAGGCTGCCTCGAGCTCTGCAGCAGCTGCCACCTCCGCCGCAGCTGGCAAGGCCGCTGGCTTCAAGGGCGGTCGCCCCGGCAAGCGAAGGATTGCCTTCTAAACGCCTCGCCTCCTCAACGTCTCCTCGCTTTCCGTAGTCTGTGGTATACCCCTTTGTTAGCATTTCCTTTGCCTCCTCCTTGTGAAGACTAGAAGAAGACCACCCGTTATCTTGCTGCTAGTTTGTGTAGTCTCTGTCGACCCCGCACGTTCATTCCTTTCCTTCCGCCATCCACGCGCAAGTTGGTCCCCCACGCATAGCATTCAGTTTCTATTGCTTTCCATTTTCCCTTTGTGTCTCGCAGCGCATCTTTTCTCCACTATCATGGCAACGGGCCCGGCTTTTGGTTCTCTACTTTTTGAGTCTTCGGGTTTGAGGGACGCGTGCGTTCTGCTTCCCGTTTATTTTACTGTACTGTAGGAACCGATTGTTGTGTTTACCGTTACTAGTTTCCTTGTAGGGTATAGAGCAAGTACTCCCACCAGCAATGCAATTCTTTAAGAGAGGTCTCCGATTAAACTTGCCGTGTGCTGTGTGTCATGTCGACTATAGTTATGTGTCGGTGGTGAGAATGGAAAGTGGTGAGTCCGCCTCCTGTAAGTACCGTAAATGCATACTTCGCTGACATGTCGTAGCTAGTTACACGGGGCATATAGAATGAATTCGAACTGTACTCGTTATCCGCGAGGCCAGCAAATGATAAGCGATGGCTACGATATTCAACAACGAACATCCACGTTTTTCCTCAGCGCGTGCACTCGTGCAGCTCACGATCGAAAGACGTTCAACCTTCTGTTTGCTTGACCAGCTGCTGAGCTGGGAGGTCTTTCTGATATGTTTAGTGTACATAGCGGCAATTGGTGGATTCGATGGCGAGGTGGGTGCAAGCCAATGAGAATACATCGATGCTTTGAAATCTCCTAAGTATCTCTATAGAGATCAAGGTAAGTAGTCCATGATCGATAATCGAACTCCTCACAAAACATTAGCATTACAATATCGTTGAACAATTGAGAGAGGACTGTTACGAGACGGTGCGTACTGATGCTTTGAGCAAATCGTCCATTATGTCACTCACCAGAATATTAAGTAATCAAAGTTAATCAAAGGACTCATGGATAGAATTCCATAGTCGCGGGCACAGATTATGCGCACCGGTCGGCGTCGGGTTGTATGACGAATCATTGCAAAGGGTCCAGTAGCCTCGTGTCCGGCTCGCAAATTTGCCTCGCCACCGGGACTCTACAGCGAGTACATGCGTTCGTATAGGGTGTATAGAAAGGCGGGCCGCGCCACAGCGACACAGTTGCTCTGATGGACTGTGGCGTATGCCTAGATGCTATTCGCGTTTTGGGGTTGGGGGAAAGGCAGTCAGTAGAAAGTTTGGAACATAATATTATGTGAAATAGCACCTGTACGGAGGTTCAACGAGTGCGTATGGGCTCGATAATTCCTAGCCTGAGTCTCAGACTCTCTGTACTCCGAAATTGAGGCGACGGCAAGTGCAGTATTACACTGGAAGGAAGAGGACTCTGCTTCTTCACCTGCCGCAGCCTGTTCCTGGAAATGAGATTGGATGCGATAGCCGACAGAGATTGAAAGGAGATTTGATGGTACCGTAGGGTACATGTTGCGCACTCCTTGAACATTCGAGGGCAATAAAATGTGTACCAGTCCGATACATGCGAAGCTTTTTTTTAATGAAGGGAAGTAAGCCTCCAAATTAATCATTCGACTGCTGTATCTGAGTGTTTATGAGAGGAAGAGATACGCTTATTTTGAGAAAGTCGTCTCTTGTGTACTTGCCAGTATTCTTACAAGAGTATGTCACACACATATCTTCTGGCCTCGTGCAGATGTTTGAGCTCTGGGTCGGGTGTCTATCGGCCTATGACATCGGTACCGTGCGTTTTGGCCTGGAATTCACTTGAAGAATCTAAGTTGTATCGATATTCACATCAACTTCCATGGCGATTATCGACTTAAAGAAGCTTACAGGCACAGGTGAAGACGCCGTGACAGCAGAGAACTCTCTCGACTCAGTTGAAGCGGTGTTGTTTGAATGTAAGTGCCAACCTCGATGGTCTAAAACGACCCTTCAGTATTTTACGTTTCTGTCAAGACTTGAACTTCATCTAGGTACCAGACCAGAAATAAGCATATCCGTCCTACATATCCTGCGGATATTTGCTGGCAATTGTCCTCATGGCAGTTGGTGTTGACGAGTTCCTGATTCAGGGGTGCTCGAATTCGGCGTGAGATAATTTTGAACTGCCTAAACGAGTAGTAGGCGCCGCCCACACGCACACCACTACCACATCGCGAAAATAATAAGTTTTTGTCCTAGGTAGACATAAATAAAACATCCAAACCTCGCAGCATCACCTAACCCCAGCGAGGGTAATTATTAGAAAGGTAGATTCTGATATCGTATAACTTTCCCATGGGTGATATAGTGGTGATCAAGGTAGATATAGTCCGTGGCTGGGTGATCAACCGCACAGCGCGCCCCGCTGCTGCTCTCGATATTTCACGCATATAATAATGAAAAAACCATATAATATTGTGAATACGACTACACTATGTACACGCATGTAACTACTGCACCATACATCACCTATGGACTCTGTCAATGGCACGGGAACCGCGGTCAACGAAGGTAATGTCGGCGAATTGAGTTTGGCTGATTGATGTTACACAGTATGGCAGACGACATGTCGCGGATGGACATCTAGATGCTGGGGGGCTGTTAAGGTCTGACATCGAACGAAGGAAATGATTACTCACATACGTAGTCCGCTCAACCCAACTCGCTTCCTCGGTTTGATGACCCCGCCACGAGCCGAAACAGCTGTGGTTGCAGGGTACTTATGGTTAGCTCACGTGGTTCTGACAAGTATGCGAGCAGCAACAGATGCAACTCACGACTTTGCAGCGCATATATGCGCCTACTTGCTATGTGGTCGGCCTGCCATCTGTCCCGGTGTGCATATTAGTCCATGGGACGCGAAAGAAGCTACATAACTCACCATACGGGAGTAGCAACGACGCGCGGAGAGGACGAGAGGCGGAAGGGAAAGGGGAAGGTAGTGGAAGGAGGGAAAGTTTGAAGGCTCGCCTGAAGCCAGGCATCCTCACGTATATAGCCTGGTTATAGCTGAAGCGCTAAAGCCCCGCTCCCCGTCTCACTAGGGCGGGGGTCGATGACGTGCAAGACGTTGGAGGCGTAGGCGCCGCACGGGGCGCGATCGAGCTGAGAGCTGGAAAGAGCTGGACGTAAGCGCACGTATATGAGCAAGGGTGAACTGGGTAGGACATGTTATACCTGGGTACACCACGTAGGGGAAGGTAGACCATCCTATCCCACTGTAACCCATAGTGGGTTGAGTTGGTCAGGTCAGTTCTCGTTTCCACACTCTGCAATAGCGTGAGAAGCGTTTATCTACGCCACCACGTAAGATAAAACTAGTTCCCGATTTGATTATTTTCCCGATGCACGTCACCGGAACGATGGGTGCACTTGCTGGCCATATAGCAGTCCTTATAAGTATATTTGTGTTATGACGAAGGTCAAGCTGGAGGACCTTCTAGGTTTGCCCATGGTATGTCCTATATTTAATTTCTTTCGCTCCTGACTACAACAGATCTGAATCTCCCGATCACCCTATATTTCTGATAATATCAGGGTGATCTCGGAAAATATGTACTTGTCCCTGCTGATCTTCCTTTGTCTCAGTGTCAATGCCCTCGCGAATAAATTATTGCCACACTCGATGCAACTTCAAAAGCTTCAATCTTTTAAGACACACGTTGAGTTGAGGAGGTTGCGAAGAGCTCGAAGATGTGGGTCTCAGGAGCACCAAATATTTAGACCATTACAGTATGCCGCCACTGCCATCGCAGGCGGGCCATCGGCATGGCACCGTGTGGTGAAAGTCCGAAACAGCCCTGGGACTAGACCAAAACCAGGCAGGGGAAATTTACGGCCACATCTCTTCCAGACATTTCCATTTTCAAGCGACAACAGAAATCTCCACGAGATTGGGCGATTTTATGACAAGATGAACCAACCCAAAATCCGCCTCTGACGTGCGCCCACCCCCTCGCAGCACACGCGCCTCTCGCGTGGTTCTTTCTGAATGCTCGCGCACTTCCTCCCTCCTTTGTGAAGACATATAACGTTCTTGTGTCGGTCTGATCGCCGACAGTGCTCCTTTTCTTCCGCCCCCCTCCCCCCTCCCCCCTCCCCCTCTGCACTCCCACAGTAGCCCCTGACTAGACGAACTCAAGACGTTCCTGTGGTTATCTTCATCGAGGGGCTATCTCTGAGACCATGGCTGCACCGGGAATCCCGCCAGATATCGCAGAATTGTGAGTACCTGCGAAGTTATAGTGTTGTCAGCATGTGTTGATAGTACTTCTACCCTCTTAGGACAGGCCCCCTGGTGAGTCAATATGGTTGGTAATGCCTTTTCGGGAGTTGATGGGAATACAACTCGCTTTCAGTTCCTGGGACATCTGTTCAATTGGGGTTTGTTTGGTGCACTTACTGTACAAGTTTGTGCGTCCTTCTTTTCAACTGGGACCTTCTACGTGACGAAAACTGACCGCGTTATCAGACGTGTACTACATATCATTCCCGAAGGATAAGCTACTCCCAAAAGTCATAGTCACCATATGTTACATTCTCGAGCTTCTTCAGACAGTTCTGTCGACGCGCGATGCGTTCAGGAATTTTGGAACGGGCTGGGGGAATATGGAGGACTTGGACACGGTAGGGTGGCTGTGGTTTAGTGTGCCCTTGCTTGGCAGCGTCAGTGAGTGTTCCTCAATTATTTAGTCCATGTACACTTCACTGACATCTCTCTTTGTACTGTGTAAAATTAGTCTGTTGTTTGGGACAACTGTTCTATACATGGAGGCTGCATATTCTCGGTCGCTCTTGGATCATCACAGGCGTAATCCTTACAGTGAGTCATCCTGACACCGAGATCATGATGTGCATGACTATCGTGTTAATGCTATCCTCGTTCGCTTCCAGATTGCTATGGTCCAACTTGTTACCGGAGTGTACTCGGGAATCACAGCGGGTATTGCTGGTCATTTCTCAGGGTGTAGGTGTTCTCCTTCACGAGCTTCATCGAAGCACGATAACTCATCATCATACAGTGCAACATAAGTCGTTCAAGAACACAGCTGTAAGTTTTTCCCTTTTACAGTCCTCGTTATGGCGTATGCTCATCACTTTTACATCTAGGTATGGCTCATAGCAGCTGCCGTGAACGACGTCCTCATCGCCATATGTATGATCTGGTACTTGCGCCGATCCAACACGGGCTTCCGCCAAACATCGACGCTCCTTACGAAATTCATTCGTTTATCATGCGAGACGGGACTGGTCTGCGCATTGTTTGCCACGCTCGATTGTATATTCTACGTCCGGTGGCAGAACAACAACTTCCACCTCGCGCCGAGTATCCCCCTAAGCAAGATGTACAGCAACAGTCTGCTCGTGGTATGTTGCCGTTTATTTGCTCTCTGCCGGATGGACGTATCTGACTTGAGTTTCGTTTTGCGCAGATCTTGAACGCACGTATAAAGATCGTGGGAGGCCGTAACGAGTACAAGTCCAACAGTGGTTTCAGCGGCGACCTCTCGTATTTCGACGGTTCTCAGATCTCCACCACCCCTCGCTTTGCGCCGAACAACAAAATGTCGAGGATGAGTAGACTTACTGCCGGTGGCACCGCCAACAATATCTCCGTGACCGTCTCGCAGGAGGTGCACACTGCGAGAGATGCCTCGCGCTCGGCGAAGCAGGTACACATTCCGATGATGGATATGGACGACGGCACGGAAGTTGATATCAGTCGAGACGACCATGTGAGTAATGTCGCTAACCTCGCGGAAATGCTGTATAATTAACGGTCGTGCTTAACAGAAGCATAAATTTGAGGGAACACCAATTGACGACGTTCCGATTGACACCGTGGACCGTATCAATAAGACTGCACACCTCGTCTAGCAGCACTGCATAATGCAGTCTGCAGGTGGCTGCAATGCGCCTCCACAGTCACTCCTCTCGGATCATTCCTCATTATGCTCGGAACACTGGATCATCTGCAAGCCATCGGACCTCTTATCAAGGACGACTCTCAAAAGGTTTTGGCCTGGATCTCCAACTCTTAGCAATCCTTCATCTCTCGCTCTCGTTTCATCGCGGCAAGTCCGCATGCTTTCACTGTTGCTCTTGTTTATGCTTAAGCTGTATGTACCGTAGTAGTAAAGGGTTTTATTGGTGCTGCTGTTGTGCTGTTACTCCTTACTAGGGAATTAGGGGTGGTTGTTTAGAAGCATGTTCGGATACGACGAAACCTATCTTATATGCCAAACTATAAAATACTTAGAAACAAAATGGATTAGCGTTGTATCATCACTGTCTTGCTTTACCCTCAATCATATTCAAATGTACTGCCCATATAATAGTGAGTGCGCAATTGCAAGCTGAGCGATTCGGCCAACGCGGAGATGGGCGCTTGAGGATGTCATGATCATCGACCAGCATCGACCTCTGCAACCAATATTCCCAAGCTCTTGCTTCAGTCTTACGACAACCCATTTATGCGAGCAGTACGTACACCCTGGACCCTTTGTGCTATGTGAATGCTAACTAATAACTCTCGTAGTTCTTTCTCTTGCGCTATCTCGGAATTCGAATCAATCCTTGACCCAAGGGAAACGCAGTTACAAGTCTGGAGTAGGTCGTGATTGCTGAGACTCCCATCATTGGCTATAGGTGCGCAACTCATTACTATGGGACTTACGACCTAACGCTCATATATCGTTAATGTCCGCCGTTTGCTCACCCAAATCCAGTGCAAGTACGAACGACCCTTCTACTGGATATCACGGTATCCAATCGCTTCCAACTGTCCCTCTTATCATTTCCGTTCTATCAACCCGGCACTTAGTCATTTACAAAGCTTCGTGAGTAACTTTCTTGGTCTGATTTCCGGAAACCTTACAACTTCAGGGTATAGAGCGCCGCGTATACCATCATGCCCATTGACTCCCCACGATTAGGCTTTGGAGGCCTTAGCGAAGTACCAGAAGAGCCCTCTTCTCCGAGGCACCCAGTCGCGTCAGGAAGCAGGCAAGGGCCATACTCCAACCCCTCCTTGTCCCGGTCACAATCAACGTTTCGAGCTCAGCCAAGTTCCAACAGTCTTGCAAGCCTCGCCTCAGCTTCTGCCACAGGCAGTCCTGTAGCATCTCCCCCATTACCATTATCTTCTGCCACACGTCCAAGTGCATCGAGAAATCTCTCCAACCTTCGCGTCGCCAGCTCGGCGTCATTGAAAGGCGACAGAGACAAGACGAGTTTGGAAAGCGATACGGCATCTGCTACCGGCATATCGGTGTCTGGAGTTATGGGTGTAAGTACGCCTGTGGTAGGAAATAGCAAAGGGCGGTCGAAATCACCTGGGAGTGCTACTGTACGTGAGAAGGACGCGTCTTCTTCCAGTGGTAAAGAAGGGCGGGCGGTAGCAACGAAAGGCTCTCGCGCACCTGTGACACAGAACGGTAACAGGGTCAGACTGAATCCGCACCTACCCGTGGGTAATGCTGATCCTGTACCTGCAACATTGATGTATTGGAGCAAGGCTCCGGTATATGGTACTATGCCAACCCATCCGCTGCGTGCTCACAGCGCAACTCTGGTAGATGGCATGATATGGATATTTGGAGGGTGCGATGAAAAGGCTTGCTGGAAAGACGTGTGGTGCTTCAATACAGGTGTGTATCACGCCATGTCGAGTGTAAACTCTTGCTGAGCTGACAGTCGCTAGAAACTATGCAATGGTCGAACCCAGCTACCATTGGTGATCTTCCTCCACCATGCCGTGCTCATACGGCTACACTAGTGGACAAGAAACTGGTGATATTCGGAGGTGGCGAAGGTCCCGTTTACTACAACGAAGTCTACGTGCTGGATACTGTTACGCGCGTATGGCAGCATCCTACATTCGGATCCCCTACATCACCACCAGGTACACCTAGCGCAGGCAATACAGAAGGCCATCCGCCCAGCATTCCACCACCGCGCCGTGCACATACCGCTGTGCTATATCGTGGGCGGATCTGGGTGTTTGGTGGTGGTAACGGTACACAGGCTTTGAACGATCTCTGGACCCTTGAGGTTGGGAACAATGCGTCGGTAGAGAAGATGAAGTGGGAGCTGATGAAGACTGAGGGCAAGATGCCTTCCCCTCGCGGATACCATACGGCGAATCTCATCGGGAATGTCATGGTCGTGGTGGGTGGTAGCGATGGCCGGGAATGCTTCTCTGATATTTGGTGTCTAAATCTCGGTAAGCCCGAGTCCAACATATCTATCATCGTTATTCTTATCAGTTCCTGCGTTTAGATACTTTGCAATGGAGTCAGGTAAAACTCAACACCGGATACCGTCGACTGTCGCACTCCGCGACTCAGATCGGTTCATACCTCTTCATCTGGGGTGGGCACAACGGTTCATCTTACACATCTGAGCTCCTGCTCTTCAACCTGGGTACGCTCACTTTCTTGTCTCGCCTTGCACCTTTCATTCAACTCATTTAATATAGTGGCCCTGAACTTCGAAAATCGTGCACCTGCCGGACGGCCACCCTCAGCTCGGGCCTATCATGCGGCCATTCTCACTGACAGCCGGCTTTTCGTGTTTGGAGGATTCAATGGAAACGATGTCTATGACGATGTATATATACTGGACCTCGCAGGAGCAGCATATCTGCCGCAGGTGACTAGCTTTAGGATTGATGTAGATTAGGCATTCTGTATACTATTGATCCATGACTAGGAAATGCTTCGAGGCGTGTACTCGCTTGCAGTAAGTTGATTTGCTAGCTCGTAAGTACGCATACAAGCCATTTCAGACAGTTTGACCCAGCAGTGTGCTATCGATATAGATTAAAGAGGAGGTATTTCAAGGCTATAGTGGTGGTTACAACATTTGATTAGGAATTGAATCCCGCATGTCTGTTTGGCCCACGCATGCATTTTAGCCCACACATCGGGCGGGCTTGCTCGCTCGTGCAATGCGTTGTAGACATCTCTTGAATTTGGGTAAATTGATATTTATATTATGGAGGCTGTATTCCAAGGCACTATAGCCAAGTGGTTACGGCGTTTGATTAGAAATCAAATCCTCTTTGAGGGCGCAGGTTCAAATCCTGCTGGTGTCGTTTGTTGTGTATGGGTTGTGAATTCTTTTTGATAAACTACGCATCCAGTGTAAAGAACTGGACATTTCAATGGCGGCCCTTGTGTTTATAACGAGACAATACTAATGTCGAACATTCGCAGAACAGCAACTGTATATATTTCCCTGCCCGTCCTACACTGTTTCTTGCCCGAATGTTTGAAAAGCTCGGGGAAAGTTCAGGAAGCCCGGCCAGAAAGCTGACTGCTGGTTCTCGTGAACGCGTGAACGATGGGCCTCCGGATGAACAACTCTTCCACAGTGCTCGATCATCCTACGGCTTCATTTCATCGACATCGTTGATGTCACACTGACAGACTCAGATTAGATTGTCCGGTTCTGTGAGGTCACGTCGTTCCCAAGCCTCAGCTTACTAAAGGTTCCACCTCAGAAACATATATAGCGGGACGGCCGACATGTTTTGCCATTTTCACCTTGCCGGTACCACACAACTCTCTCACAAACATGTCGCTCCCCACTACAGCTCGCCAATATATCCTGCCCAAGGTCAGTGTTGTCTCACACCCTCCTCGAACGCATTCGACGATGACGTATTTCAATATAGCTCGATGGAATCCATAACCTCACAGTCAAGGAGGCACCGGTTCCCAAGCCCAAGAGTGGGCATGTTCTTGTCAAAGTGCACGCCGTGTCTCTAAACGTACGTGACTAGTGCACTATGTATACCACACCGCCGAACTCTGAAATAATCATTACTAGTATCGTGATCTGCTCATCATCAAAGGTCAATACGGTCTGCCCATACCCAAAGACGTTGTCCCGACGTCTGACATGGCGGGAGAGATCGTCGCCTTGGGCGAGGACGTCAACCCTAACCTGTGGAAAGTCGGAGACCGCGTCTCTGCCAACTTCACGCAAGATCACATTGACGGAGACCTCACTCCTGAGATCCAACTGACTGCACTCGGTGGCCAGATCGACGGGTGCTTGACGGAGTATAAGACTTTCCCGGCTTATGTGAGTCTTCGTACACCTTGCCGTTGCCTGGTCGCTGATGCAGCATCCATAGTCGCTGGTGAAGCTTCCGGAGCACCTGTCTTATGAAGAGGGAGCGACGTTGCCGTGAGTGCTCCAGTACCTCCCTCACGATGATTTTCCCTAACGTGTGTTGGTTGCAGGTGTGCTGCGTTGACGGCATGGAACGCCCTCCATGGACCAAGCCCACTAAAGGGTGGAGATTATGTCCTTGTTCAAGGCACAGGTGGTGTCTCAATGTACGTCCGCTCGCAGAGCTTCCTTCGGCACATCTCTCACTAGCGCGTCTTTCAGCTTCGCCCTACAACTTGCAGTTGCTTCTGGTGCCGTAGTCATCGCTACATCGTCCTCCGATGAGAAGCTAGAGGTGGCAAAGAAACTGGGTGCTCGCCATGTCATCAACTACAAGAAAACGCCAGAGTGGGAGAAAGAAGTCCTGAAAATCGTGCGTGAGCATATAGTCAATATAATAGCGACTTGCCTGATCTGTATGCATCCTATCATAGACAAACGGACGGGGCGTCGACCACGTTATCGAAGTAGGTGGACCTGGTACCCTCGAGAAATCCATCGACAGCGTTCGCATGGCAGGTTGGGTTCACGTCATCGGTTTCCTCGCCGGAACTGTACGTCTGCATCTCAGCTATAACACCAGAGAATACATCGAACGAACTGACATGCTACGTCTCAGAACGGCGATGTGGCGAACGTTCCTCTTAAGACCTTGTTCCGCGCGGCCTTAGTTAGAGGAATCATGATTGGTTCTCGCAAACAGTGCGTCTCCTTCTATCGTGGCTGGCTTCCTTACTGATTGGTCTGTTTCCACTAGGTTCGAGGACATGAACCGCTTGATTGAGGCTCAGAACATCAAGCCTATCGTTGATAAGGTGTTCAGCTTTGAGGATGCTGAGAGTGCGTACAAGTACCTGGAGAGTCAGAAGCATGTTGGGAAAGTGGTGATCAAGGTTGTACAATAGATACAGGACCTACGAGGCTCCAACTGTACAATGTATAATAGTGAGAGAAACAATGCTGCTCAGCGTTGACCTGAACATTGGGGACAGAAGTAGAGCAAGATCTTAGATCTGAGATCTCGCACTCGGAGGGCGGGACTCGGCGAGCGCCGCCGCCGCCCGAACTCGGAGCTCTTACCGGTGACTGTCATGGTGGACTTGAACGATTTGCACTTGAACTTGCAAGCTCTGGCAGGGTACTTAATTCAAGTCCATACTCTCTGTCACCTTGTTCCCAGGATGCATGCTGTACATCGTCTAAGGCAACAGGCAGACTCTGCGACACAATGTGTGCTTCCGAATCCTAACCACGAAGGAGGTAGATAAGGTGAGATCTCGCGCCACTCGCAGTCCTCCAAACTCACAGGTGTTATGGGTCATAGTGCTGCTGCTGCTAACGTCTACATGCACAGTATGAGGCGGTACTATGGGTTGCCTACTATTGCCGTGTAACGAAGGAAACTAGCTTCGGAGCACACCAAGGCCAGGCCTCGGAAGTGCTGCCAATGCCCTCCGGTGCACAGCTCGCACATGAACGTCGCTAACATAGGGTAAAACTATAGAACCCATTCATCAACAATGGTTTGCATCTGAATGGTGACCGGGCCACTTCAGATGAAGCTTACAGGTCTCGGTGCCCACGTAAGGACACTACGGTGAACCTCAAACAAGCTCTTGTACCGCAGCGGCGAAGCCTTTGTAGAATCACTGCCTTTCGAGCTTCTCCTCACAGGATGCTGCGGAACTGCAATATCTAGTCGGGGATACGTCAGCGTTTTTCAGTCAGAGAACTGATGGACGCAGGCGTTTCCTTGATAGGGAATGTCGTATGAATGGGTCGCTCAGGCTCGAGTAAGACGCTGTGCAACGGGTGTGCAGTACTTAACGGTCATGGGATGCCCTCGCAATTGGTATTTTCATTGCGATTTTGTCGTCTCTTAGTGGTGGAACATCACGAATATGGACGACCGCAAGGATGGCTTCAAGACTGGTTCTCAAGACGTCGAGATTTACAGCAGGTCAATAGAGTCGACGGGCGGAGAGGGCTACGTCCCAAATAGTGTTGTAGAACGGGTGGCATACCGCCTCTATAGGCGACGATTCGTTGGGCTTGCGGCATTGGTATGCGGTTTGGAGATTTGGATGGCGATATGCTCACACTTTGCGCTAGGTTGCCTTAAACATTGTAGGAGGCTTCTCATGCGTATGGTTTGGTGCGATTGCAACTGAAAGTGAGAGAATTAGTCTACAGCCTGAGAATTCATCGAAGCTTCATCTCTCATCGCTTACACGAGTTCTACCCCTTAGCCGCAGATGAATTTGGCTTTACTCTCGGAGAAGTCAACTGGCTCAGTAGTGTGCTCAACCTCACATATCTCCCTGCGTCGATCGCAGCTGCTTTCGTGTGTCAGAGATGGGGTGTACGTATGACGGTATGTTCTCCACAAATATCCGAGATTATCAACGCTGAATTCGAAGGGTAGTGCTACGTAGGATCCGCCTTCCTCATCATATCGGCCTGGGTGAGGTACGCTGGCACGTTGAAAGACATATCGACAAACACATCGCTCGCCCTCCTCATGCTTGGCCAAATGCTCTCCGGAATCGCGCAGCCTATGTTCCAAATAATTGGACCTTTCTATTCTGAGACGTGGTTCGATTTGAAAGGGCGCACGACGACTACAATGATCATTGCCGTAGCGAATCCCTTTGGCTCAGGATTATCGCAGATTATCTCTCCAATACCAGATACCGCTCGCAATTCAATACTCGTGTTGGCCATCATCTGCACGGCTGTGGCCCCTGCCGCGCTCTTGATGTTGGACGCGCCCCCTACTCCCCCAAGTGAGCCTCATAGCCTCCTTTCATGCATGCACCCACGCTGACATTGTCTCAGCCCATTCGGCAACTCAGGAAAAGCCTTCTTTTATGTCTCTCATGCGAGCTATTTGTGGACGCGAGCCGTCAACAAGGCGCACTTACATGTCTTTACGTGAGCGAATGGATTTCGCTATTGTCACACTCATTTTCGGAGTCTTTGCTGGAGTGTAGGTGCCTTCCGAGTCTACATTCCCGAGAGACCGCCTGAACTCATGATACTTTCCAGCGTGAATTCTTTCTCAATTCTTACCTCACAGTATTTTGTAAGGCTTGCTATTTAATTCCCTCCATATAACGATGGCTAACCTGATGATATATATATAGGAGCCATATGGATATTCTAACGACACTGCTGGACTCTTCGGTGCCACCCTCTTCCTCGTTGGATTGGTGATGGCCGGCATTACCTCACCTCTCTTTGATCGTGTACTGACGCATCACCTTGCGCTTACCTGCAAAGTAGCTTGTCCGATCCTTGGCGTCTTATGGTTATGCATGATTTGGATAGGTCTGTTTTTACTTCATTTATCTCGGTGCATCTCAGATTGCTGACGGCCTTGAACAGTGAAACCAAACAATACCGGAGCGTTATTCGTAATGATGGCACTCATAGGTGGCTTGTCACTGCCTGTATTGCCTGCGGCACTCGAGCTTGCTGTGGAGGTTACGCGAAATGCAGACGGCAGCTCCGCAATTCTATGGTCCGCGTACGTACCAGCATGACAACAGTATGTCACTTATCCTTTATGCTGACATTCATCAAGAGGTAACCTCATGACTGTCATATTCGTGTTGAGTAAGTTGCATTTTACCTCGATCTACTTATTTTCACCATGTTCAACAAATATAGGCGAGAACGCCCTACGTGCGGGTCCCAGCGCTGACCCTCCGCTCAACATGCACCAAGCAATCATTTTTGCAGGTATAATTGCGTTGGCTGCATCTGTAACGGCGTTCGGTTCAGAGGGCAAACAAACGCGTCGGAAATTGGATGAACAGCGAATGCAGGAGGCGAAGGGGGACGTTGAGATGTTCGAGCGAGCCACACCTTGACCCACTCGGTGCTGATGGCCCATATATGAAGTAACGTTAATAGAGCTATCCCACAAGTGTTATGCACTAGATGTGCACACCTACGCTCAAAGTCTGGCTAGTACTTATTCCTGGCCACCGTGTTTGCACATATTATTGCGGCAATTTCGATGCTGTAGATCATGATGCACGAATCCTTGTGTATTTGCTGGAGTCGTTATCAATGACTCAGGTAGATTACTAGTATTTACGTATTGCCTAGCAGGCTCATTGGGCTTCACGTTTGCTTGCTGTAAATATCGATGAGTCGGTGCTAAGGTGGGATCTGCACAGTCTGCGTCGGGGCAAGGAAGCACTGTACGACGACGAAAGATACGAACGTTTCTTCAACAGACCAAACAGATTTCTACGGGCATATTCCGGAAGGCTCGACTGGAAAACAGCCGAAGCACGCCTCCATCTTTCAACTTGCTTTGCCCAAAGGGGAAGTAGGTGATCAAAGATCATCGCCGCAAGCGGCCGGAGACGCCGAGCCGGTCGTCCGAGACGTCATAGGACTCAAGATGGACTCGATATAATATTTCGTCGGACTAACTCTTGCCTTCGTCCCAACTCTTCCCCAACATCCCCCATCTTCGTCGTCGTTGTAGGCAACGATGAGCTCGCTCAGAAACCACCGCGTGGTCATCGCCACGCTCTTCCTCCCGAAGACTGCTGTCCTCGGTGAGTCGGAGCCCTCGACTCCTGATCAAGTCACGTCTCTCCCCGAGTTCAAGGCCGCACCACCAACTAGTAGACCTCAGCCAAGTAAACCAGGACCTTTGAAAAGTATAGTAGAAGATCTGAAGGTATGCATCGTCTGTGTGCGATTATCTATATTGATTTACTGACCATACTACTAGTCTCGAGCGGTGACACCTTCGGGAACACCAAAGACTGAATCTGCAAATCCGTTCAGCAGTGGCTTCCCTGGACTCACTGCTGCTGCAAGCACTGCTGCAGACACGACGAAGGACTTCATCAGCAGTGTCACCGCTGCTGTCACAGGCGCTGCTGCCAATGGAGCAAAGAAGCAGCATCAGACTACTCATGGACCTAACGCCCAAACGCGAGTGCAGCGTCGCATGTCACGCTCCTCTGGAGCCCGTCCTGCTTCGCGATCACTGTCTAACACGCGCAGGGACTCTGGCGCGTTTGGTCACTCTCAGTCCTGGCATGTCGAGAACAACCCTCACGGCAATGGTGGTCTGAGAAACGCAGTCGAGAGCGTTGATCATCGTCTCAAGAAGCGCTTGTGGGTCGGGACACTCGGTGCGAATACGGATAAGTTGAAAGAGAGCCTGAAGAGGAACATGGAGTGGCGGCTGAAGGATCAATACGATAGCCTTCCCGTCTGGATCCCTGATGCAGAGTTTGCTAGCTGCTACGACGAGTTCTGCCACCAGGTCCTCTGGCCATGTCTGCACTACGCGATTCCGGATGCACCAAAGACCAAGTCGTTCTACGAGTCAGGCTCGTACAAGCAATATGTGGCTGTTAACCAGCGTTTTGCAGACGCGATCGTCTCTGCTTACCAGGAAGGCGACATCATCTGGGTGAACGACTATCACCTTATGCTTCTTCCGCAAATGCTCCGTGCAAAGCTTCCAAACGCACCTATCGGCTTCTTCATGCACGTTGCTTTCCCATCGTCCGAAATCTTCCGATGCTTGTCCGATCGCAACGACTTGTTGTACGGTGTGCTCGGTGCGGACTTGATTGGCTTCCAGACAGCGAACTATGCCAGGCACTTCAGACAGACCGTCAGTCGCATTCTTAGCGCTGAAGCCTTGCCCAAGGGGATCCAACTGGAGAATCGTTTCGTCGATGTCGGAGTGTTCCCAATGGGCATCGACGTGCAGAGTTTGAACGCCAAGAGGTATGTCTTTCCTCTTATTTCCATAAAATCGTTAAGTAACTCTCGCGCAGGAAGGAGCCTGAGGTAGCTGAATGGGTCAAGTCTCTGCGTCAACGGTATGCTGGCATGAAGCTGATCGTTGGCCGCGACAAACTCGACGAGATACAGGTGAGGCTACATCATTGATAACGTCATTTGGACACCAGCTCAATTCGTGTATAGGGCGTCCGGCACAAGATCCAAGCGTTTGAAATGTTCCTTAACAAGTATCCCGAATTCGTTGGCAAGGTAAAAGGCCGTATAATCAGCTTTGGCTACCTTATTGACTGTGTATCGTCGTAGGCTGTCCTGATCCAAGTCGCCCTCCAGACAACAGAGGAGAATGAGATCCAGGGTGGTGTTTCGGACGTCGTGTCCCACATCAACTCCAAATTCTCGACGTTGACCTACCAGCCCGTCGTATTCCTGCACACACAAGACCTGACTTTCCACCAGTACTTGGCGTTGTTGACTGTGGCTGACGCATTTTTGGTCACCAGTGTGCGTGAAGGAATGGCGCTCCGGTACGTTCGCTCGAATGTTCCGCTTGTATTTTTCTGAACGAATTGCTCTAGAACACACGAGTTCGTGGAATGTCAGGAAGGGAGACACCGTCCCCTAATCCTTAGCGAGGTAAGCAGTGAACGTTTTCGTCATCTGACTGTCTCACCCACACCTTGCATAGTTCACTGGAACATACAGTTACAGCGGATTCCGCTCCTGTATTCCCATCAACCCGTGGGACAAGCGGCAGACTGCCGCTGCTATAAATCAAGCTCTCACTATGAGTGACGATGAGGCGCATTCGCGCTGGGAGGTATGTCTTACACCGATTGAAGCGAGTGCATCTCCTAATACGTCGTGCACAGGATCTCCATAACCATGTCGTCACCCAAAGCGCGCAGGCTTTCACCACTTCGTTCCTCGTTCGCTGCCTCCGTGCGAATATTGAACACATGCAGTCCGACTCTCTGACCGTCGCGGAGCTCGACTTGTCACGGCTCATCCCTCGTTACAAGCACAGTCAGTCCCGTCTGCTCCTAGTCGACTTTGAAGGGACACTTTGGATCAGAGACCCGGCGGCGCTGGCATTGAGAGGCGAGTTTGACCCTCCTGAAGAAGCCATCAAGGCGTTGAATGCCCTTGCTGAGGACCCGAAGAACGAGGTCTGGTTATTGAGCGGTCTTCAAGTCAAGGGTGCGCTTGAGAAAGTCGCTGCTCTTGCACCGAATGTCGGCATTGTGTGAGTAACATTCTTGGATATTACGGGTGCAGAAAGCTGAATAGAGCGTGCAGTGCCGAGAACGGTTGTTTCATCAAGACGCGCCCCACGCGTAACTCGCCTGAACCGACATGGGTCAATATGGTCGCCAACATGAACTTGACCTGGAAGACTGCGTGCTTGGAGATTCTCAACTACGTACGTCAGCGCTCTATCCCTGTCGAATATCATGCTGAAGTACTTGGATAGTTCTCTGAGCGTACTCCTGGTGCCTTCATCGAAGAGCGTGAAGCCTCTATCGTTTGGAGATACTGGACTGGCGATCTGGATGACAACTCGGGCGACCGGCAATGGGCTCGCCGTCAGGCCGCTGAGGCTCAGAACCACGTCTTCGACAGGTAAATTATCCCTTACCAGGCACGTAAGGCTGAATGAACTGAAGAAACAATACTTTGTAGTATTGGCGAGCGTTATGGTCTCCGTATTATCCCCGGAGAGAGCAGCTTCCTCGTTCTGCCGAACAACATCTCTCGGTCAACCGCCGTAGGCGCAATCCTCAGCCCACACGGTCCGACGCATACACATGCTGCCAGTGGTGCCGCCAGCTGGGTCACTGCAGATGCTCTAGATATCACGGAAGATGCATCGCACGTCGACTTTGTGCTCGCAGTCAGCAAGGACGAGAAGCTTATGAGACGTCTCAACGACCTGGACAACGCGGAGACTTGCTCGACAGGTAATAAGGGCACCGACGCCAAGTGGAAGTTGAAACCTGAGGCGGTGTTACCCACCTTGGCGAGGTTGGCCGAAACGAAGTGAGCGAGCTATCTCGGACGAGGCGCATGTCGGATATTTTAGCGTCGAACGAACCCCAGATCATTGTAAAGTCGCAGGAAAACATACACACACAGTTGACTGTGCTTTTTGCTCATTTGTATTTTGGTTGAAAAGAGATTGTATTGTTGTATTTTAGAAACATAAACTTGCCTTGTTGTAGACGTACTTATCAATTGCATACATACACACGATATTCACACCGCCTGCGTACGAACAGTTGGCTAGTATGGGTGGTAGTCAATGAACGAGACTTTCAGAATTAAGAAAGGAGACCCACCTGTTACGCGTTTGAGGGCCAAAACAACGATCGACGTCAGTTGCTTCCGCTCTGAACCTTCGATCACCCTAGTCGCGTTCACAATGGTCGTCCCTCCAGAAGTTCGCGCAATGCGTATGCTACACGCATCTATGTAACATTAAGAGCAGGGCCCCATGATATGAACAAGCATAGCATCCAGTCATTCAATTGGCCGAAACTTCCTTGTTCTGCGTTGAGCTTGAACGTTGAGGTTTGAACCCGACCAGCCTTCTGTCGATCCCCTGTATTCGATGACACTCTAGACAGCGCGGCTCTGCTGAATCCGATGAGCTTTACCTCTCGGTCCCGGATACAAGCCAGCTGTGCTCATCTGCCTGCAATGAGACTGCCGCTCCTGCCTCGAACATGAACTTATAAGAAGATGCAGATCCACGACGACTTTTCTTACGACTCTTCTTCCTGACTTTCGTCTGAGTCGTCCAGTCCACTTGTCGTCGCATCTGGCATGTTCGTTCTGAACACATTCTTTTGCGCCATCATCACCGCCTACTATCTGTCTTTTGGTGAAGCTGCATCAGCTTCGCGGTTGGAGAGGGATACTATCAATGGCAAGCTTTGGTTATCACACTACCCTGGACACGCGGAACTGATGCGAATCTATCTTCAGGCAACGAGCAATGAATCATCGCCCATGCAAGTTTCCGTGGAGTTCAGCTTTCCTCGAGGCAGCAGCGTTAGTCTCTATTTTGCCAGTGAGCGCAGTAGTTCGTATTGCTTACCCGCTGTTGGTTTTTTGTGTAGTCCACGATTGAGAGCCCACAAACACCCGACTCTCCACTCGACTCTCCTGCTCGTATGAGAAAGCCTGTTAGCCCTCCAGCTTCACCTACGCTGAAGAGAGAAGCTGGTGAAGATCTTCGACTCCGGATCGAGCGACTGCAATACAGATGGCTGTCCAAGGAGCAAACAAGCAAGCCCTCAAATTCGCCATAAGACACCTATCTTCGAAAGTATCGTCCAATATGTCATGGGAGCAGCATTATGAGTAGGCTCGGGGCCCACGATAGTTTAAAACGTCACAACGGCGTCGTTATCGTCTTTGGTTTATCAGGGGTTTTATGTGGCGCAAATGTTGTATACGCAACCAAATTGTAATTTTAGTGATCTTGAAGAAATAAACTCAGTATTTCAGTTGCACACAAGCCAGCTTATGCTCGACGCACCTTTGGCCCACAAATCGACCTGGAAAAACATCGAGGGCGGAAGTTGAGTAGCGGAGCATTGCCTATTTCGGATACGGCGGGGTTTCGGCTCGTTCCGTACCTGATGCGCACACAGTACGGGCGCTACGTCAACGCGCAACTCCTTGGACCATTACCAAATCTTCATCTCAAAAATCACCTGTCAGGGCTTTCGTAGGTGTGGAAACAATACGGCTAAAGTCAACAGAAACTGAGTTGTTGTATTTAGATGAAGGAGATAATTTACATCCAGGCTGGGCAGCTAGCCAATCATGTTGGCACGCACTTTTGGAATGCACAGCAAAATTACTTTACATATGGCGAAGATGCCGAGGATCCCATCGTTGACCACAACGTATCATTTAGAGAGGGAATCAACTTCAAAGTGCGCGAACTTCAGCCCTTGTTGAAGTCGCTGTGACCGAAGTGGCTTTCATAAACAGGGAGAACCGACCTTTTCTCCTAGGCTATTGCTATTCGATCGAAAATGTGAGAGTCTATCATCCGTGAAATACCGATAGGCTGGAATAACAGAACGATTGTAGCAAACTTTGGAGCAGTCTCAGACCTCTATGAGCCTGAAGCAGATGCCGACGAAGTAGTAGAGCCTTGGTAAGAGGACTATTTTATGACTGTATTTTCTTTATTGCTCGATTATCACTGCTAACCCAATGCTCCAGGGATGGTAGTGTTGTGGAATATCGTCAAGAGCCGATTCCTCCTAGTCAGTTTCATGCCGACTTGGAAGCTGAGGCGGACGGGGACGATGTTCCGTCCGTTGCAGAGAGCACCTCCGTTCATAAACAGCATTTCAGGTATTGGTCAGACTACGGTATGGTATATTACCATCCACGATCTATGCAACGACTACCCGATCCGCCGGAATGGGAGGATACTGACGGTGATTGGGGTAATGGTCGTGAGATGTTTGAGAGACATAACGAGGCAAGCTTCCTTGAGTCTTCCTCGACACTCACGTACTAATCTTGTAATCTAGGAGACAGATCTCATGGAAGGGTCACTCCGAGCATTCGTGGAGGAATGTGATCACCTCCAGGCAAGTGAAAGAACTACTGTCCATTTAATCAACTAACACATTAGTTTGAGCAGGGGATTCAGGTCACTCACGATACTGCATCATTTGGCTCCCTCGTCAATATTCTCTTGACCGAAATACGGGACGAATTTGTCAAGCTTCCTTGCTTGGCCTTCCCACTATTATCGCCCAGTATCCCCGGGAGCATCGATGCAGATGATGTATGCCGACATAGCAAACATGGTCTGTGTGTCAATAATGTTTATTCATCTGCGTTCCTTAGGTTCGTGGTATCAAATTGGCTCTCAACGACGCATTGGTCGTCCAGGGACTGTGCGAGTTAGCTTCTATCGCAATGCCAGCTCAATCCCCAGAGACCTGGGACACAGGTGCTTGGCGTAGTGATTTAACCTTTCGTGTAAGTACACGCTCAATCCCGCTCTCTGTCTCTAACGTGTTGTTGTATAGAACGAAGACCTTTACCGCTCTTCAGCTCTACTGTCAACACATATTGAATCTGCTACTCTGCCATTACGGTAAGCCATTATCGCAGATTCAGGATGAGCTACAATCAACAACTCACTCTCTACAGTCTGAAAAGTTCTGTGAACGATATGTCCAGCCTCACATCTGTCTTGAATTGGCGTGGTAATAACCGCATCGCGCACTTGAGTGGTATCTTACCGATACACACTGATGGATCGTTTGAGAGGGACATTGAGAAAAGGATATATGATTTTACAAGACTTCCCACGAATGACAATGCCCGCCTTGTGAGTTGCATTGATATGTACATCAGTCAAGACGTCTCTGAACAAGTATATCATCAGGATCCCAGGTTGACATACGCTCGTGTCGACGTGTCAAGAGGCTTCTCGCTTCAGGCCATCGAGTCTTACAACAAGTGGAGCGGCCAATTCCAACCTTTACCTCATTCGTACGTGACTCTTTTCCCGAGAACAAGTTCATGTACTCACGACAGTGATTTGGATGTAGCTTGCACGCCCCTATCATCGACCTTCCCGCGTCTTACCCTGCTATCATCGACTCTGGATCGTCCACTATCGCTGCCATGAGCAGCATTCAAACCACCTCTTTATCGGCATCGATCTTCAAGGCTTATGGTGATCTCGCAAACGAGTGTCTGACCAAACATTCAGACGTTGTTACACGCATGGGCGTGGAGGTGGACGAAATCAAAGAATTAAGAGAGAATATGTGGACCTGGGAAGATAGTTATAAGGACGACGATGGTGACATAAGCTCAGACGACCCAGGTCTGGGTGAAGACGAGGAATATTAAATGCGTGTCTGTACTTGTATCTTACCACACGAGAGCCAACGACTGTTATAACTAGATCCACAGTGTTGTAAGAGATTATATGCTACCTCCAACTCGGATATTAGCAGGTGGACTATAATAACAAGTATCAAATGCTAAGTGCGGCGACACCTTCAGGGCATTGAGCTGTCAATGCCGCACCAACATATAATTCCATCCCAATGGGCCTGTAAACCCAAACCTCTCCCTCTTGTAGCTGACTTAAGTCATAACTCTGCTGCTTCGGCGGCGACCCTACACTCTGTTCTACCACCACCAACCGTCCGACCTCCGACGGCTTGACAACCTGACCGTCTGCAACAGCAACTCTCGGCACCGTCTCGCTGACAATGATAGCAGTGTGATCCGGTGTTCCCAGCATCGCATAACCGTGCTGGCCCATCCCGACTCTGACACTCCGCCATTCTACGATATCGCCTCGCCTTATTCGGTCGTCCCCGCCTCTCCATCTCCCAAGCTGCACAGCGCCGTTGTTCTCGGCTTTCCCCTCGAAGATGAGGTGACCATGTGTGCGATGAATACTCGGCACGGGCTTGGGTACGTAGTCGTATCGGTCGAACTGCTTGAGAGCCTCGTTTGCTAGATCCCAGCACTCCCCTCTTGCACAGTACTGGCCAGTACCTACGAAACTCTCAGCGAAGGAGGCAATAGTCGCTCCGTAAGTCTCGCTCGCTGAGACAAGGGTGTCTTTGTCTTGAGCTCGTGGTCTTGGAAGGTACCGAGCGGAGCGAACGACGGCTTGTGTGTCGTTGGGGTCTGCACGAGATGTCGTAGAAAATTCGACGCTATACCAGCACATACTGAGGTCCGGGAATAGTAAGCCGGCGTAGATTGTTTTCGTTGAGCCTCGTGAGGACCATGAAGCCGCCCAGTTTGGCGAGCCTGCTCCTTCAAGTGGTGGTGCGAGTTCGCCAGAGGTGTACCAGGCTGATTCCCAGTGAGTGGTAGGAGAGAAGTACATTGCCAGGTCTGCTGCTGCGGATCCGTGTACTGTCGGAGGAGGGTAGGAGAGAACTAGGCTTTGCAAATCTAATGATGGTGTGGTGAGTAGCAGGGACATAGTTAAAGATGAGTAACATACCACTAGAGCCTCTAATAGGAAGTGATGGGCGGGAAGACATATTAATGGCCGGCTTATGAGACAAAGGTAAGAATGTGAATACGCATACATGCAAGAAATTACGCACAGCTTTAACAGGAGTCAAGGGACGACTACTGACTTGCACTGTGGAGGCTAATTGCCGCGGGGTAATCTTAATGTTAAGCCGCTTCTCGAAGAACTCATCAAGCCAGCTGAAAAACACTTCCTTGTCTTCCACACTTAGATGAACCCAATCAATTTTCGTTGTGGGGCTTTGTGGCTGGAATGAATGGGTGCGCGGTGGTAGGTGGGGTACTTCAGAAGGTCGAGGGGGCGGAGCGTACGCGCGGTTGGTGGGTACGTCGGGACGACTATCGGCGCGCACAATGGGTGGCGACACTGGAGAGCGTCTGGGAGGTGGTGGAGGAGGCGTGGGTCTAGAGCTTTGTGAGCTTAAGCTAGTACGAGGTTGGGTTTCAGGCCGCGGAGGCGGAGATGCGTTAGCCACAGGAGTAGGTCGCCCATGGTCTGCTTCCCAGTCTAAATCCTTACTTGATCTGCTTGAGTACTTATCCCGAGTATCCTGTAACTTATGGAGGCCAGAGTCTCGAGCTTTAGCAGCTCGTTCCTTCAATTCTGTAGTTCGCCTCACTCAGTTATGCTAGGTTAATACATCGGACCAAAAGCAAGCCTACCTGCAAATGACGGCATTGCAGTTTAATGTGTCCTGAGGGAATTCTGTCGGTTGAAGATTGATAACTTTATCAATCTGAGAAAGACGTCAACCAGGGACTTCGTTGTACAACGGAGCCAATTAATCTGGCAGAGATATGCTAGTGATATTGAGTAGGAACTGTCAAACATATAATGATGGTGGCCATACTCACAGCGATGATGTTACTTTCCCCCAAGTCTAACAGTTAAGTACCTAAAAGATGGACTCGCTTTAGCTGAAGTAAGTTAAGCTGTGATCTAAGCCAAGGAGCGAGCAACGCGTACGATATGGTGACGGCCGGGAAACCCGCAGCACACCGGATTCGGCAGCGGGCGCATCATGTTTGATGGCGGGAAATGCCCGAATGGGCAAATGTCTCAACAACTCCGCCACCTCACCAGAACCAACACCTCCTCCGCTATTTGTTACCCTCGCTCTGTTCTGATTTGCTGGGCAAATTCACAAACATTGTATGGTCCCCTTGAGCCGGCACCAGCAAGCCAAACCTAGGAATTGATGCTGTACCAGGACTCCGGCAAGCATTCAGTCCCGCGTTTCGTTCTCACATACCGTATTACCGGGGCGAGTTGAACAGCGATCCAAAGCTTTATGGTTTCTCAGTGACCCACCATGCCGCCGGTCTCTTCATCCCTGTCCTCGACCGCCATGAGCCTGCCTGTTGCTGACGACCTGTCTACGGCCGTCTTTGGTGTCGTCCAAGGTCTATCACCTATGCGTAAAGCGAACTTTCTTTTGGAGCACGCGATGGCTCTTATAGAGGCTGGCCAGTGAGTGTCATGTTGTGTTGCGGTAGAATGGCTGTGTAGCTGACGATATCTCAGCTATGACGAGAAAGTCGAGAATTATTTTGATGTCTATCTGCGAACACCCGGGTTGCCTGCGAGCGACATAAGCAGGGCTTTATTAGCGCGAGGCAATGCTAGGAGAGTAGCAGGAGAGCGGTTACTTGCACGAGCACAACAAGGTATGTGCTATATGACTAGATACCTGCAAGGTTCTAATACCTCCGTCACAGACTTCCAAACAGTCGCAAAGCTCGATCCATCTAACAAGGACCTGCAATCATACCTCCGTAGGGGAACTATGGTATATCTCTCACTGTCTGTGGCTCCGCAGTATAATGACTGCAACGTGTAGATCCATTTCGTAGACGAACCAGCCTCCCACCGTGCTCCGCCTGAGGTATGGGAACGCATAGCACGGTATATACCCCGCTACCATCTTCGCACGTGGCTCTTTGTATCAGCATTCCACCGAAACATTGCCGTGCGCATCATCTTCCGCACTCTTGACCTCTACTTTGGCGAAGACCAGGACAATGTCCGAGAAAATCTCGACAGAGGGTTGGATATCTTCGATCGTGTCAAGGCAGACCCAACGTTTGCACATCATATCAAGGTCTTGAGGCTGCACTGGGCGTATGAGGAAAGGGAGAAATTTGACCTCATGGCTCGTGAGTGATTCGTGTACAACATCCTTCCACATGGATGCTTACACGAATGTCAATGTACAGGGTTATTCCGCACCGCCCTTCCCGCGTTCAAATCTCTTCAGGAGTTTGAATGGATCGGATACCCCGAACTTCAAATGAATATGGTCCAAGCTATACTTGCCAGCCACTCTCATATCCGCTGTCTTGGCCTCATCGGCTGGCATTTCGACGCCGTTGGCGTCAGTAGCTTCAGAAACCTCACTAAGTTCACTCTGCGTGCGGAGGATGACGACGGTTACGCCGACATGGGCGAGATCAGGACCGTCCTCGACAAAAACGAGCATACTCTACGTCACCTCACTCTTGGGGCATACCTCCAACGAACTCACTCCTGGGACAGCGCCTTCCAGTCGGCAACTATTCGAAACTTGACGCATCTGGACCTCGTCGACACACGAATATCTCACATAGTCTTAGCTCGAATTGCCCACGCGCACAGCCTGCAGAGCTTGACTCTGCACGGAACATTCGAGGAGCCCACCTCCGCCAGCGTCGTCTTTGGATCCGACCACATCATCGACGGCAAACACACCTTCCTACCGCATCTCGAAGTATTCCGGTTTGTCATGATCGGCCACGACGACGAGATTGGACTCTTCCAGTCTGTCGCACAGTTCCTGCGCAATCGCCCTAAGCTGCGTTGTTTGGACCTCGGGCACTGTCCTTGGGAGCTCGCTCACAGCGTCATCGCTGAACTCCCGAGTCTCAGAGTGCTCAGAGTACGAATAGCGAATCTAACACATGCAACGCTTTCTGCGTTGATCAAGTGTTTACCGAGGTCGATGGTCGGAATCCACCTGTCTGCTGTTGTCTCAGATAAGCCTATCGTAAGTCCCAGTATCCTAATGTAGATTATGAAATATACTCACTGCTTACGGACCCCATAGCATGACTATGCGCCATCCTTCAAACACTTCTACGCACTCTCCATCCTACACCTCCACTGCTCTGCCTCACGTCGCCCACAACCCAACCTCCTCTCCGAGAAAGACTTCCAGCTTCAGACAGAACTGTGGACGAATAGCGCACGGTCTGTTGCCGTGGAGCTACCTTCGCTTGACTTCGTTGGATGGCATGGGGAGCACTATGTCGTTGTCCGAAATGAAGGGAGCGTCGAGTTGAAGGAGCTACCGGCGAGACGGAGGTTGGACTGTGGGAAAGGTGTGGACCTTGGGGGCGAAGATGCGACTTGGCTGGAGAGGAAGGACGTGCCTATGGATTATGAAATGAGCGGCTTGGAGTCGTAGCAAATGCGAATGAATCGCGCAGTTCCGAAGTACAACGTTCGTGTACTATACGTGTAAGGGCTTTCGGATACATTTACTCAGAATCGCTGAAATTTTCTGTCGTAAATCGAAAGCAGGTGGCGTTAGTACCATCCGAGGTGAGTCATACGTTCTATTTCAGTACAACTTAGACCGGTCACGCCCAGGACTCATGCCTAGGGAAGATGAGGGTATACGTGACTCTTCCGAGGCGCACCGAACTTTTCGTCTTCATATCCCCCAGTACGCTGTCCGTTACCGGTGGTAGGTAGGGGCTATGCGGTCTGCAGATGATAACTGACCAACTTGGAAATATTGGCAACTTATACTATCCAACCTCTCGGCGGAACAGTCTGTCAAGCGCTCTCATAAGTTACTTCCGGACTCAGCTGAGTACAGTATACTGCTGCCACTTGCGCTACGACGGCTTGATTGTGAGTACCTTCTGCCTCTTTTCGCTTCCGGGCTTGCCCGTTGGATAATTTTGAGTATAGAGGTTGCTTGAGTAGATAAACGGCTCACACATTTGTTCCTCTACTTAAAGCCTGCTACCTCACCATCTTATATTGAAACAGGCGCATCTCAATGGTCCCTCCTGATGATGTCGAAATTCTGGAGTACCAAACATTGTATGTGATTGTACTCTTTTCGAAAGTTTCACCCAGTCTGATAACATACGTAGCACAACTATTTCGAGGTTCCTGGTCGCCGTGTCCGGTAAATATCATCTCGTGCTAGTTATGGCAAAAAGTGCTGATTTGCGCCGTTATTTTTCAGGACTTTCTTTCTACGAATGGCTCGTAACCTTGGGTCAAGAAGTCGATCATATTTGGGCAAGAAAATGGACCGTTTCTACTTGGATCTTCGCTTGTATCCGCTATGCGACTATTCTTGACTCTATAACGCAAATATGGCCTACATCAAGCTATAAGGTAAGCTCTCTCTTCTATGTTTCAGTGGAAACTTGAGTTTCACATACTCTTGCAAGAGGTAACCCGTGTGGCTTTGTACGTCGCTGCCCGTGTGCTTATAGCTGGCGCCCTTCAGCTGCCTCTGGTCAATACGATTTGGAGAAGCGTCGATGATAGTTCAGCGCACAGCGCTCGCAGGTTTGACGACCCACCCACTTCTCGTAGTATGCCTACCTAAGAGTCCCTTTATACAGCATTCACAGCATTGCGCACGTATGTGCTATGTAATAGAAACACGTGGGTGTTCCTCGTCGTCTTTGGGCTGAGCATAGTACCAGCGTTCGTCAATACGGTCAGCACCTCAGGCACGCTTTCTCTGTATGCTTTCTGACCGAGATCTATTTCAGGTCACATTTGCTCAGAATGGCATCGTATTTGCATTGGTATCTCCAAACAACGTCTGCCAACCTCTATTAGGTCACTCCAAAATGTATGTCTCTGATTGCATCGTGGTTTGATGAAATCTGATACATTTTGCTTTGATGCCTGTCAGTGGCAAGGCCGTCGTTCAGATACTTATCGTGCGAATACTTACAAAAATTTAGTATCATACATGGCGCGAATATCAGTCATTGCTGGAGATGTCCTGGCCCTTTCAGTAACGTGGTGGAAAACTCTTGGCATTGTTCGTGAAGCTACTCGTCTCAAAATCAAAGTCCCACTAGGCATGGTCTTGATTCGAGAGGGTGAGTGCAGTGCCCACTACTCAGCGTACTATCTCTTATTTTTTGATGTTACTCCCACTGTAGGCACACTTTTGTCACTGTAAGTGCCATTTCGAGAGAATGAATATCGAACTCACAAACTCTGACCTTGCAGGGGACTACTGATATTGAACATCTTCCAACTGTTATCCGTGGACATTGTGCGTGTACCATGCCGTGTGCAGCGAAAAGTGTATACATTCTGAGCGACGAATAACAGAGGTCACTGGAAAATGGAAACCCCGGAATCGCCTTTCTGCTCCCGTTCGTGAAGCCTGCTGGCCACTCCTAAACTATTCTCTCTGACTGGTCGTTGTCATAGTTTGTCATCGACCCTCGTTTGTCGGTTCATGCTAAACCTCAGAGCGGCAGCATACCGCCCAGAACTCTGCAGCACTCTACACATATCGACCATCCGCTTTAACGCTCAAGTTCTTCTCGGTAACTTGGGAGAACCCTTGGATCTTGCGACAGAAGACGAGGAACGCGCGATAGAGACCCACAGTTTGGAAACTGGACGGCAGCACTGTGCTGGGACATCGTGACCGCTTGTCAGTAATATTCATGTAGCTCACGCAATCTCAGGCTGCCCTGGTTCAACTGCTAGTACCTGGTCATATTATCTTATCCTGATCACGACAGTCAATGCTTCCGGTCGTAGTGCGAAGCCATCGCAAGGCAAGGTAAAGTGGCCACCATAACCGAAGAACTTATCGTGACTCAGATTGACGTCTAGAGAATGCTTAGCCCGTTCGTTCTACTATACATCTTCAGGATCCCGACTGACTGCCTGCCACCGGTGATTTGCATAGACCGGTTGATCTGTAGGTGATGACTGACCGGTTTGGACACGTTTCTAGCATCAAGCGGAACACCTGTGGTAAGCGACTTACAGAAGTCTGTCCGGATTTCACGGGATTCTTTCTACAGCACAGTGAATGCCCATTGCGACGTCGGGAAGGCACTGCATATGGAGCAGTGATGATGCGCCGTTTCCCTGAAACACCTTTAGCTGCTTGTTAGGTCCATAAGCAAGCACAACGCTGCATGCTCACGTCGACGGTCAGAGTGCAACTTTATAATGCTGTGATACTCACAGTCGAATGCGGGGCACCCTCCGTCGCCGGTTGTTCCAGTGGCCACACTGTGAGTGAGATGCTCTTATGTATGCTTCATGTCAGGCTAACTTTTATCCAGTATATAAACCATATGCTTGTCATGGTGCAGAACGAAGTCTACATCCACATATTTTGCCATCACAACTTGGCTCAGCCGAATAACAATGAGCTTCTCCAAAGAGGAAGATATCTCCGAGTATGAGGCATTGTACGTTCCTGTCTTTGCTCGCCATAGTTTTTTTTCCCGTCTCTAACCTGATACGCAGCATAACTGGCTCAAGAACTCTGATGGCAGTTTCCAGTAAGCGTAGTCTTGCGCTAATTACAACTAGAGGTGCTCACCTTGATATCCTTCAGTGTTTTGTTGCTACGAATGGCTCATAACATTAAGTCAAGAGATCGAACACATTTGGGCTAGAAAATGGACTCTGTCTACTTGTATCTTTACCTCTATCCGGTATGCGACCGTTCTTTCTTCTGTGGTACAAATATTGCCTGCATCAAGCTACACGGTAAGTCATTAATCCTTCGCCGTATGATTTGTTGGCTGATGTTTTCCATTTTTTCCGTCAGAGGTAACTTACGCAACTTTCATATTGCAACGCGCGCGCTGACTCTCACTGCTTTACAGCTGTGTCTGGGAAGTACGAGTAGGAGAAGGTTTAATGATAGTCCAGTTGACGGCACTTGGAGGTTTGGCTGCTTGAACGACTTTTCTGGTAGTATGATTGGCTGACTTAGCACACCTTTCTATAGTGTTCACGGCGCTGCGCACTTACGCGCTGTGTAGTAGAAACATCTGGGTGTTCCTCATCGTCTTCGGTTTTGGTATGGCGACGGCGCTCATTAACACGGTCAGCACACAGTCCCTCGAGCACGCTTCCTCTCAATGCTTACACACAATACATCCATTTTAGGTTGCATTTGCTCAGCATGGCGTCCTGTTTTCAATCGCATCTCCCAATAATGTTTGCCATCCTGCGCTAGGTCACATTGAACTGTACGTTTCTGATTGAGTAATGAGTCGGTTGACGCTAACAACTCTTTGCGCCGGCGGATAGTAGTAAGGTATTCATCTATGCAACTAGTTATGAGGCTTACAAACTTACTATTTAGCGCTATCATACATTGCGTTGGCATCAGTCGTTGCTGGGCAGGTCATTGCTCTTTTAGTGACATGGTGGAAAACTCTTGGCACCGTCCGAGAAGCAGCTCGTCTCAAAATTAAGGCTCCACTGGGCATCGTTTTACTTCGGGAAGGTGGGTTTTGTCGTCCCAATTCGGGATGTTTTATCATTATGCTAACAGCATCCCTACTACGCTACAGGCACGCTTTTGTTACTGTAAGCGAGTGGCATTCTGGGAGACACTGAGTTGACCAAATGTGACATTATAGGGTATTGCTAGTCTTAGACGTTTTCCAGCTTTTATCCGTCGGAGGCGTACGTTTTCTATGCATTATAGTGTTGCGTGCGTCGACCTGATGGATAAATTACAGAGGCCCCTGCAATATGGAAATCCCGGAGTTGCATTTTTGCTCCCGTTCGTACACTAACAGACATGCCTACACAATTCTAGACATCTGTCTGACCTGCCATTACTACAGATTATCATCGACTCTCGTGTGTCGGTTCATGCTCAACCTCAAAGAGGCAGCATATCGTCCAGAACTGTGCAGCACTCTGCATATATCAACCATCCGATTTAACACTAATGTGCTTATCGGGAACCTAGGAGAACCTCTGGATCTTGCGGCAGAGCACGACGAATGCGCGGTGGAGGAACACAGCCTAGAATTCGACGGCAGCACTGTGATGCCGTGACACAGTAACCGCTTCTCAGTGATGCCCATGTAGCTCACGCACGCTCAGCCTACCACGATCGACTACTATATTTTTTACGATAAATTGAATCCTCGTTAGGGCTGCGATGGCAGGCCGTGTCAGCACAAATCAAGGTAAATTGACTACTACAATCGAAGTACTGATCCTGTCTATAATAGAACCAGTGCGAGTGATCAAAGAATTTGTGACCACTTCGCTCTATCATCTATCTCGGCAGATCGTCTGTCGCCGCTAATATGCGTAGACTGTTTGATTTGCAGGTAATCACTGACGTTGGACACATTGGATACCACAGTTACCTATTTCCTCAACGTCGAGCAGGATACCTGTTGTAAGTGCCGCAAAGTAGAACTTCCAAAACTCCGATTTGCTGAAATTTTGCCACAGTTGAACTGGTAACCACCGCCGGGTCGGGGATACACTGCACATGAAGCCAGAATAATGCGCCGCCGGTAGTATGAAAGACCTTCCTTTGCCTTTTTTGGCGTAAACCGAGCACATCGCTGCATGCTTACGTCTAAGATCGGCGTGTAGCTTCCCAATGCTGTGTAAATCATCGGTGAACAGTGTATATTGCCGTTCCTGCGGATACATTGGGAGAGCAAGTCGCCTTTCGCTCTCATAAGCTTACACGCCCGTCTAATTCTAGTAACTATATAGATCTGCTTGGGTCGAATTACAGCGCACACGCACTCCCTTCCCCTCAAGCTTAAATCCCTATAACCTACAGCACACAGAGCGATTGAATGTTGACTACTTCCTTCTACGACGCCGATGCTATTTCCGAGAACCAGTCATTGTACGTCCCTTGCTCATTCTATACTTTTATACTTAAAGTTGTTTGACCGGTCATGCAGCATCACTGTGTCAAGGACTGTAGTTGCTGTTTCAGGTAAGTATACATTGAACTGATCGCAGTCAGCGATATCAATCTGCTATGGTCTCCTCCAGCGTTCTGTTGTTACGAGTGGCTTATAACATTGAGTCAAGAAATCGACCATATTTGGGCAAGAAGGTGGACTTTGTCTACTTGGATTTTTGCCTCTATTCGATATTCGACTTTCCTGTTTGCGGTGATGCTACTATTGCCTTCATCAAACCACATGGTACGTAAATCTGCTTGTTACAAGTGAATGACACTCACGAGTTTTTATTAGAGGTAGCAGACGGGGTTTTGTACACCGCAATAAGCTGACCGTGATCGCTCTACAGCTGCCTCTGGGAAACTCGTATGGCAGAGGCGTTACTGGTAGTGCAGTTTACGGCGCTCGCAGGTCTGGCTACCATAATATTTCTCGTAGTATGGAAGGAATCACCGACTTACTCCTCCTCTGTATAGCGTTTACAGGATTGAGGACTTGTGCACTGTGCAATAGAAACATATGGGTGTTCCTCGCCGTCTTTGGCTTGAGCATAGTTCCGGCTTTTGTTGATTCGGTCAGCACACCGAGCTTGATACACAATGTTACCTTTCTGACGATAAACCTATCCAGATTCTGTTTTATAAGAACGGCGTCCTATTTGGGGTGACATCTCTCGATAATTTCTGCGAATCGGTGTTGAACCACTCGATACCGTATGTTTCTAACAAGTCAATTTTTGATATGTGAATTCTGATACCTACATGATGCCACGGTTGATAGAAGTAAAACATTCCTACTGCTCCTTTCGCGCAAGTTTACAAAATTCATACTTCTAGTATTATTTATCACACGGGCCTCCGTGATTTCTGGGGATTGCATCGCTCTTTCGGTGACATGGTGGAAAACTCTCAGCATCGTTAGGGAAGCTGCTCGTCTCAAGATCAAAGTCCCACTGGCAATGGTCTTAATTAGAGAAGGTGAGTGGAGTGATTGCTGCTCAACATGCTGTTTTCTCTTGCTCAACGGTGTCTACACTACAGGCACACTTTTGACATTGTGAGTAACTGGGTTCCAAGTCAGGATGGTCTCTTACGGTAATTGCGGCCGTACTACAGTGAGCTTCTAGTACTTCACGTCTTCCAACTACTATCGGTCAGCATTGTAAGTATGGCATGCCTACTACATCATCGTGTACTCACTCTAGCGGATTATTCAGACTTCCCTGCAGAATGGCAACCCCGGGATCGTTGCTCTAGCACCGTGAGTATAAGCAGTTCAACCTTTGTCTTTATCCTACGTGCGCTGATCGCGAGTGTCTGACATGCAAATACTCCAGTATGTCCGCAACTTTAGTGTGCCGATTCATACTGGACTTGAAGCAAGCAGCAGATTCCCCAGAACTCTGTGGCACTCTTCATATGTCGACCATCCGCTTCAACACTGACGTTCTCATTGGGGAATTGGGAGAGCCTCTTGCGTCGCAAGGTCCAAGGGACCACGAATGCGCGATGGAGGGCAGCTCAGAAAGTGGCCGCTGACACACCGTGACCTGCTTCTCGATGACATCTATATTCGAGATAAACCAACATTGAGAGTTTAGACCTCTAGTGTACACTTCCCTAGCTCTCTCCAGACATTGAAGTCGTAGATCGGTATTCGATATATCTTACTACTACAAGGACCCTCCAGCCGGCCTCTAACTTGTTTAATAGTATTTTAAGGATCTCATAGTATGGATATTATATTAGTACGTGGCCACTACTAGCACCTGCTACTATTACCTACACTCTCGACATATATGGTTCTCCTATATCTTCCTGTCTTTTATTATATGCTAAGCACGCTGTCCCTTGCCTTGTCCCTCCGAGTCTCCTTCAAGTGCGATGGACTCGGATGACAATCTAGTATGACAAGATTCCCACGATCAAAGATTAGATAACTAGGGCTCGGAAACGACGTTCCAAACTTCTCCTGGCTCAGTAAGCACACCCTCGCAGTATTTACTGCGTCGTTGGCACCGTATTCCTTCCTTTCTGGGAGAATAACATATGGAACACGGCACGAAGGCCCACTGCGGCTGCTTACAAAAGCTACTTTTCCGCCAAACATATACATAATCGGCTAGGGGGTCGTATGGGTCGGTGGTAAAGCCGCCCAGTTAGTAATACACCCTCCTTATGCACAACATGAGCTCGCCATCTGATATCATCCATACCATCGCCATGGGTTCCCACTGAGGTGACGCAGTGGATTATTCATAATACAAACCTGTGTGGAAGAGACGTATATAAGGGACCCATGATCATGAGAGGAGCCACATCGCTCTTGCGCCCAGCTTATTCATCTTCCCTGGCTCCTACCTCCATCTACTACTCGTTTGTACTCACCCTTCTGTAATCTGAACCATGGCTGCACAAAGCGACAAGGAGGTTGTGCTATACACGCTTGGCACGCCTAACGGAGTCGTTGTCAGCATCTTCCTTGAGGAGCTCAAGGTACGCGCGAAGCAGAATCAGTCTCTCGCACTACACAGCTAATCCATTCATATAGGCTACCTACGGCGGACCAGACTACGAGTACGTCTTGCATTCATCCATAGCTACAGTATAGCCTCCTGCGAGCGGCATGCTGACCTACATTCTCGCACAGCGCTGTGAAGCTGAGCATCCGCGACGCCGACATCGGTAAGGTGCACAACCAAGTCAAGTCTCCTTGGTTCCTCGAGATCAACCCCAACGGACGTATCCCCGCCATCACACACAAGGGCAACCGCGTCTTCGAGACGTCGGCCATCCTCATCTACCTTGCTCAGGTGTTTGACAAGGAGCGCAAGTTCTCGCAGGACCCTTCGAAGGACCTCGCTGCATGGGCTGAAGAGCAGAGCTGGATCTTCTTCGCTGTGAGTACTTCTTTCGTACGAGTCGACTGAGTGGTCGATGTTAATTCATGGCCCGGTGTGCGTTTGTTAGCATGGAGGTCTCGGACCCATGCAAGGCCAGGCGAACCACTTCAACCTCTACGCTCCTGAGAAGCTGTACGTCCCTTTCTTTGCTGTCTATTTCCTACGCACTGACGTACCCAACATCTCTGCGTATCCAGCCCATATGCCATCAACCGCTACCTGAATGAGACCAAGCGTCTCTACTCTGTCCTCGAGAGCCACTTCGAAAAGCACCAATGGCTTGCCGGCGAACAGTACGGCATCGCCGACATCAAGACCTTCGGTTGGGTTCGTATTCATGGCCACACCGGCGTCGATATCACCCCATACCCCAACTTGCAGAAGTGGTTGCAGAGAATTGAGGAGAGGCCTGCTGTCAAGGCTGGTCTCGCAGTGCCCAAGGATTGACTGAAGCAACGACTATGAATACTTGAACTGTAAATGGATTGTGTAGGATGAGAAGAACGAATTTGGATGCAAAGTCAGCCTGGGAATGAGTGTATCGTTTCCATTTTGTGTACTTTTGCCTATACACAGCTGTGTCATGATTCATAAGTCGTCTGGGTACAAAAATATCGTGGTAACCATTTGAGTCGGCACAAGTGCGACCGTCTTCATGGGAGTCCAAGACAGAGGCCGCATTGAAGTGACCAATCGCAGTCGTGGATCCTAACACTCACAAACACTGCGCGCCTGGGAATACCAACGCGTATTTAACGACGCCCACCAACGAGTCTATCTTATCAGATTACGTGGCAGCCCTCCCTCCCCTCATACCCCCCACTTTCTCTCTCTCGCGTTCCTTGTCAACAGCTCTTTCTATCTTTTATACCTAAACTCAGCTCATCTCGACACTATGATACCCACGGCAGACCTCGAGAGCGCGATTCGCACCGCCATCCCCATCACACACCTCGAGATCATCGACCAGTCCAATGGATGCGGAGAAAACTATGCGATCTTGGTCGTCAGCGAGGTGAACCTCGTCTCATGTTTACCTGGGAGAATTGTGTGGAAGGAGGATTGTGATTGGTACTGACGAGTCGTTCGGTTCTGACAGGCGTTCGAAGGGAAGACGACGCTTGCGAGGCATAGATTCAGTCAGTCATCATTCTGTCTTCTCGTTGCAATTTCCTTTTTGCTTCAGATCTATGTGGAATATGTGCTGATCGTATTTCTGTCATTTAGTCAACGACGTGCTGAGACCGCAAATCGCACAAATGCACGCCTTTAGCCAGGTGAGTGAAAGCTGCGCACTCAAGCGACCTTACCTCTTCGAATCTCCCTGAACAAAACACTGACGGACTGGATGCTAGAAATCGTTGACGCCAGTACAGTACCAGGCATATCTGGCGAAGCAGGCTGCTGCGTGAGAGGTTTCACTTCGGGGAGTTGCTCGGAGGGTCACGGGCCACGGGTTTTGGATCATTGTTGCTTTCGTCTTGTTTTCATGCTATCCCACCGACATTAGATGTTACTTTTAAAGGATTGGATAAGCCGATATTCGTGTATCTTTCCATGGAAGAGTACGATTGAGAGTGAGGTGAGAGCCAGTGAGATTGCTGGCCATGGTCGCGGTATTTGCCGCGATCGCCACGTGGAAAACCTACTCGATATGGCAGTTTTGAGACGCCGCATTTCGCTAAGCTCGTTCACTTGGTCCCACCACTCTGCGCTTTAGCCTCTGCTGTTTGCACTTATCGACCTGCCGCGGTGGCTCCCGGAATACCTCGTATTGTCAGACCAAGCGTTGTCTTCGTACGAGTCTCTCTACGTTCACGCGTCGGTCCATGTTCAAAGATCGTCAGGACACCTCCAACTCATCAACCTGTAGTGCGTACTCCCGCACCCGCTCCAACTACAAATATGCCGAAAGTACCAGCTGGATCACGGTACTACGCTGTAGCAAAGGGTCGTCAGCCGGGATTGTACTACACTTGGTGAGTGATACGGTACCTTCGGGCTTCTCCAAGGTAGTGCTATCCTCGCTGGCGACTCCTCGGGTCACTTTCCTCCGCTTCCGCGGTTACACTCAGGACGTTTCTTATCATCTGTAGCACTCTTTCGAGAATAACTGTGCTCATTTCGCGCTAAACTGTTGCGTATTGCAGGGAAGACTGTCAGGCCCAAGTCAACGGATTCCCACGTGCAATACATAAAAAAGTCCGAACGTACGAAGAAGCAAAAGCGTGGCTTGCATCTCATGGCGTCGCACTAGAGGAGAAAGAATCTCCTTCACCTCCATCTCCAGCGTATCTGGCGAAGCAAACTGCTGCGTGAGAGTCATGACTTCGGGGAGTTGCTCGGAGGGTCACGGGCCACGGTTTTTGGATCATTGTTGCTTTCGTCTTGTTTTCATGCTATCCCACCGGCATTAGATGCTACTTTTGAAGAGATTGGATAAGCCGATATTCGTGTATCTTTCCACGGATGGTTACGATTGAGAGTGAGGTGAGAGCCAGTGAGATTGCTGGCCATGGTCGCGGTGTTTGCCGAGATGGCCACGTGGGAAAACTACTCGATATGGCAGTTTTGAGACGCCTCATTTCGCTAAGCTCTCTCTCTTGGTCCCACCACTCTGCGCTTTACTGCCTCTACTGTTTGTACCTCTACACCTGCCGCTGTGGCTCCCAGAATTCCTCGTTTCATCAGACCAAGCGTTGTCTTCGTACGAGTCTCTCTACGTTCACGCATTGGTCCATGTTCAAAGATCGTTAGGACACCTCCAACTCATCAACCTGTAGTGCGTACTCCCGCACCCACTCCAACTACAAATATGCCGAAAGTACCAGCTGGATCACGGTACTACGCTGTAGCAAAGGGTCGTCAGCCGGGATTGTACTACACTTGGTGAGTGATACGGTACCTTCGGGCTTCTCCAAGGTAGTGCTATCCTCGCTGGCGACTCCTCGTGTCACTGTCCTCCGTGGTTCCACTATGGACGTTTCTTATTATTTCTAACACTCTTTCGAGAGTTGTTTCAAGCACTCTGCTTATTTCGTGCTAAACTGTTGCATATTACAGGGAAGACTGTCAGGCCCAAGTCGACGGATTCTCAGGTGCAAGACATAAAAAAGTCCGAACGTACGAAGAAGCAAAAGCGTGGCTTGCATCTCATGGCGTCGCACTAGAGGAGAAAGAATCTCCTTCACCTCCATCTCCACCTACTGCTGGACCCTCCGTTCCAAAGTCCTCAAAGCCCACGTCTACGTCAACCTCCGAAGGCAGAATTGTCCAACCGAAACCGGGCTCTTCGTCGAAGGAACCCCGCGCTGGGCCCAGTCAACGTGCTAATCGCCTTGTCGGTAGCGGCACGAAGCTTCCTGAACAATCGAATGCATACGTGTCTGTGATAGAACCGACGGTTGTTAACTGTGACGGCGCGTGTAAAAGCAATGGTCAACCTGGAAGTGTTGCGGGTGTAGGTGTGTTTTGGGGGGAGGGTGATGAAAGGTAAGTAACCCGCATATCATACCAAACGAGGGATGACTGATGTTTTGTGCACTGAAAGGAACATCGCGGAGAGATGTCCTGGAGCGCAGACGAACAACCGTGCAGAGCTCATCGTGCGTAACGCGAACACATCGTCTTCCACACAATCCCGAATTTTTGCTTACAGGCAATCGTCCGTGTACTACAAACCGCGCCCGTAGACGACGCACCCCTCATCATCCGCACTGATTCACACTACAGCATTAGTTGTCAGTTCATTCCATTCTCCTAGGACCCCCTCACGTTTCTCCTTTACTAACAACTTACCAGGTGTAACAAAATGGCTACCAAACTGGCGACGAAGAAACTTCCGAAAGGCCGATGGGAAACCAGTATCCCATAAAGAGCTTATATGCTACATCGACGCGCTCCTCGAAGAGCGCAGACAGGCCGAACAGAAGGTAAGCGTGTCCTCCACTCCCACTCTGACCTCGTGCACCCGTCCTTTGTTGCCTTTTCGCGTACAACACTAAATACAAACAACAGGTTTCGTTCGAGCATGTATACGGCCATCAAGGCGACCCTGGAAACGAAGGCGCAGATGGCCAAGCAAACAAAGGTTGTTGGCTCCCAGAAATCCCTGAAGACGAAGACTGGGAGTCTCTCGAAAGAGCGACTCGAGCGCGTATCGCCGAGCGCAAAGACGAGCTTGAGCGCATGGACGAGGAGATGTTGCTCGAAGCCATGAGCGACGATATAGCTGCGCCTATGGAACATGAGGATGAAGATGGTCATGAAAGCGATCATGATATACAGGTGGATTTGCCCTCGACACCTCCACCTCCCCCGATGACTCCCCCGGCGACGGTAACGAAGGCGAGGGAGTTGTCGAAGAAGCTGAAGGCGTCGCCGTTTAAGCCTGCGAAGGTCGATACGCCGCAGTTTAGGACGCCTACTTCTTCACCGTCGAGGACTCCGGCTGCCTCTGTCACTACTGCTGCTGCTGCTACCGTTACTGCTATCACTACTGCAACTACTAGTGAGGCAAAGCTTACAAAGGAGGAATTAGAGGTGAGTACGGTTTCTGCGGTTTCTGAAGAGCGGGATATCTGATGAGCTTGTCTCCACGCATGGACAGTCGTACGCTGATTGCCTAGTAGATATGGATGAGTTAGAGGCCGAACTCACTGATTAGGGACACAGTTTGTCACTTTCTGGGACGTGTGTAGTTTACATAGTAGTAAGTAATGATGTTTTTGATTTTTGCACTCATGTCATTCATGCCCACATTGTAATCGCCACTAGATATTTCTATGACAGTGGCACTATGTATACAGTCATTACAACACTCCGCGGGGCACAATCTCTTCGTCCTATCTGATCTCGCTTCAGTAAGCGGCTGTCCTCAGGCATAGACGTAGCAAGCAATGCCCTCGTCCTTCCAGCCTCCATGGTCAATACAGGTACTCCTTTCTATACCGTTCGTGGTATACACATGGTCCTTGAGCTCTGGATGGTACAGTCGGTAGAGCGGGAGGGTACCCAAGTGCTGGTTGGGCCAGACGTATCCCAGGATACCCTCATCTCGTACATCTGCCTGCGAGATTAAACGCTCCTTCTCCTGCACATCGGTGGTGTAGAGATGATCCGAGTCCTCGGAGAGGTAGATTTGAAAGAATGGAACGCTGTCTCCTGCGGGGGAAGGTGAGGCGAGTATCAACCCAGTGATGGGGTCCAGTCCCCATCCAATCTGTACAAGGGTGTCCCGTTCAGCTGAGTCGATCGTATAGCGGTGATCTAACGGCGACGTGAGATATAGGCGATGAAGCGGGACCAAGGATAGCGAGCTCGACCCTAGAGTGCCCTGTTCATGACTGGTGACCTCCTGTGTAATCAAATCAAGCTGTCAGCTGTGATACTAGTAGGTACTAGGGACAGTGCGTACGCGCATGCGAGGAATCCCGGTCTGTGTTGAGTCATCGCCACGACACGTACGTATCTCCTAAAGCGAAATGTAGGCATAAGATGCAAAACAAGAACTAATCATTATCTTAGACGCCTACTCGGACAGCTGCAATTTCAGTCCATTTCATGTGTGCTTCAGTGTTAGAGGCTGGGTTGATGATGGTGTCTTCAATCAGGAATCTAGCGTCAGACTGGAGTATGCCATCCTTCACGAGAGATTTCCTGAGGTCGGCGAGGGTAGCATTCGTAGCTGCCTGTACGCGATATTTGACCCCGGTGGGAGTGATGATGTTGAGACGGAGGAGATCCATCGTGGTCTACAATGCTTGCGTCTAGCCTGAGGAGGTTGCCACTAGCGATTGTCAACCAATGTGTCTGGCCCTAGCCTTATGAGAACACGGATGGCTCCCGATCTCGTGTCCCTGCAGATATCAGGGAAGCAGAGATTTGGAGCCCATAAGCGTGAGAGAGATATCGTTATGAGTTGCTGAACGGCCAGCTGAACAGCACAGCTTGCAGTCACATTCACCATAGAGGAGGATTGACCGTCCTTCGGATAAGACAGAGTTTCATCGATTGCCAGAGCTGACGACATAGAGGACATGATCTTTCTGGGTGTACCAGAAAAGTTACAGAAGTGTCTGCATCCTTTTATCCGCTTATACTAGTAGTTAATCGTATGCTGATTGCCTAGTGATCACTTACTCTAGCAAGTGATGATATCTCCAATATTCGGGTTCATGTCATTCGTGCTCCTACGCTGCTCGACGCACTGGCAAATTGACGTGAATTGCTACTGAGTATCTGCAGTGGCTGTCCTCAAACATAAACATAACAAGCAATACCCTGGTCTTTCCAACCCGTACGGTCAATGCACAATGTCCGTTCATTACTATTTGTGGTATAGAAATGCTCGTCCGCATGCGGCGAGTATAAACGATAGAGCGGGAGGGTACCTATGCGTTGCTGTGCATATACATACCCCACTACGCCTTCGTCCAAGGTTCCCGCCTCCGAGATGATGCGCTCCTTCTCTGCTACGTCCGTAGTGTAGAAGTGCGCCTTTCCACGGTTGAGCCGGAAGAAGGGAATACTATCTCCCGCAGGGGAAGGTGATGCTAGGATTAAACCTGCGTTTGGCTGTAACCCATACCCATTCCTCAAACATGCATCCCGTTCCGTGTCACTGGTTGTGTACAAGTGATCCGCTGGGGATGGGCGATTGAGGCGGTGAAGCGGGACTAAGGGTAATGAGCTCGACCCCGGAGTGCCAATGCTCTGTTCATGACTCGCAGCCTTCGCAGCCTCCGAGCGACCCTGTGTAACGAAATCAAGTTGTCAGCTGTTAGTATACTAGATACTAGTGGCGGTGCGTACGCGCTTGCAAGGATCCGCAATAGATGTCGTTCCATCACCACGACACATACGTATCTCCTAAAATGAAATATATTCATGAGATGCGTAACAATGGCTAATTATTATCTTAGACACCTACTCGGACAGTCTGAATGTTGGTCCATTTCATGCACGCTTCAGCGGTTGGGCCAATGACTGTGTCTTCAAGATGGAATTTAGCATCAGCATATATGATGCCGTCCTTCATGAGAGATTTCCTGAGGTCGGCGAGGGTAGCATTTGAGTCTGCATATGTGCGATATTTGACACCTGCGGGAGTAATGATATTGAGAGGAAATATTTCCGTCATTTTCTGTGACAGCTGATCGCAGGAGACCAAAAGACTTCGGAAGGGTAAGCTGTCGACTTTTTTATAGGCACATGAATGATCTTGCCTCAAGCTCACCTATGGCAATCTCTAGAATGTGCAAAAAAAACTGCGATCTCATAAGTGTGAGAAGTGGAAATCGCCATGACCTGCTGCCTGACTGCGGGACTGTCAGATGAACAAGAGCATGTCTACTGCGGAGTCATACTTACCAATACAGGATGATCGATGATCAGCCATCCACGATAAGACAGAGTTTTATCGGTCTTCATTCCAATGCATGTATATAATCTTCTCGGCATAGGGAAGATATACGGCATCTGTAACGCACAGCGATACAAGTTACAGCCGTAGGGCAATTTTCTGCACTCTATCGAAAGAATTTGAGCAACATAAATCAAAACAAGGATGGTTTTCGAGTACGTACATGTAGCGTTATCGACGAGACGACGTTGCCAAACACTTATTACCCCTGACCCCATGCTCTTTTCCTGCATTAAACCCTAAGCGATCACCCAGCAGCTACGCAAGGGACTAGGATTTCAGGCATAGACATAGCAGGCAACGCCTTCATCCTTCCATTCCTCTCGCATACAGACCTCTTTCTCTTTACCACTGGTCGTATAGCAGTGCTCGTTCCAATAGGGAGAGTACATCCGATAGAGAGGGAGGGTGCCTATGCGTTGCTCGGCATACACGTAACCTACAATGCCTTCGTCCTTCGCGCGTGGCTGTGAGATCGTACGCTCTTTCTCTGAGAAATCTGTCGTGTAAAGATGTTCGTTGGGAAGACAGATCCGAAACAGCGGAATACTGTCTTCCGCTGGTGAAGGCCTAGGGAGGATGAGCCCCGCGGTCGGCTCTAATCCGTATCCGTTTTTTATGTACTTGTCCCTCTCTACGTCGTCGATGGTGTAGAAGTGACGCAAGGGAGATGGACAACAGAGTCGGTGGAGCGGGACGAGTGTTAATCGCTGGCCGCTTGAGTTACTAGACCCTGGACGAGTGCCCTAGGAGGTTTCGAGTTATCAGTGTCATTCACTCAGAAGTACGGTACAGGATGCATACGTGTACATGAAGATTTGTACTCGATGAAGGGGTGTCACTGCGATATATTTGTATCTCCTGCCCCAGCAAGAATAACATAGTAATGAGACGAGTTGTCGCGGAGAGATGATGAATCGAACACGCACCTGAAGAATGTCTGCCCACTTCATGTGCTCTTCTGAAGCTGGTGATATGACAGCGCCTTCGATTTGGAATTTGGCATCAGCATCGATAATACCATCCTTTATGAGAGATTTCCTGATGATGGCGAGGGAAGAGGTCACATCAGCATGCGTACGATATCTGGTACCGGTGGAAGTGACGATATTCAGAGGACGGATGTTAGCCATCGGACTGAGCGTGGTCGCTGCGGAAGATGGAACATGAGCTGGCGTATCATGCAATTTATAGATGCAAGCAGAATGGGATAATGCGTGGGCAATGGTGTTGGCTTCCGTATAGTCAGGGCCCAGCTATGCAGAAGAAGCAATGTTCCGGATGTCGTAACGGAACCTTCGACATGGAATACCCTGAATTCAGCTGAGAAGGGATGAACATCATTAACTCTGTGCTCACCAATGGAGTTGCACTAATTTTGCTACCACTCATTCATAACTTGCACAGAAGCAGCGGAAAGGAGGGACATGTGGCCTATGTAGTACGGCATGATCTTCTAGGCAGCAGTCAGCGTTTCGGAGAATGCAAAGATGGAAACATGCACCTCCGAGTCAATACTAGTCCCAGTCGTCGGGTAGACTAGAGCCTCGTATTACGTTTGGACAGAGGCTCCGTGGGTATCTAGATGTTAGCGACGAAGAAAATAAAGAAGGTACGAGAGGTTGCACCACTCATGAGCGCGTGCCCTTCAAGCTGACTGCACATCAGTCTGTGAGGATGAGAAAGAAGAGTGTGTTGTACAAATTTCCAAGGATACAAAACAAAGTAGTACAGGATAGAATACAACAACATAAGTGCACGTAAAGTCATGAAGAGTCCAGAGCGGAATGAAAATGGTCAAGAACTCAAAGTTATAGCGCAACCCACGTACTGATCATGGGCGGAGCGAGTGTGGAATTTGAAGTGGATCAAGGTGTCGCTTGCTCGACCATCCGGACATCTTGCTTCGTCTCCTGCATCCGCTGTTCATCTAGTTCGCGGCGGAACTGCTTGCCCTGGAGCGCAAACACTGTCATCGAGGTTGCTAGTGCAAATGCACCCTGGAAGATGATCGCTCGGTGCATGTTGAATGGAGGATTGGCACCAGCACCTGCGCGGAGAGCGTTTTCGCCTACACACAAGATTAGAATGTATTGGGGGAGAACGGCAAGAAGCGATGTCGAACGTACTCAGAACGAAGATGACGGTTACGAGGTTGCCACTGTGAGCACGAGTCAGCATGAAGAGTTGACTCGCTCGAGTTCGTCAAGTGAATACGTACGCAGACCATAAAATAGCAGAGCTTCCGTCAGCATTACGCGTGACTTCTACCGCAAGTTCGAGGGCCGCAGGTAAGATGGGTATCGAGAAACCTCCTATGATAGCCATGATAGCATACAGTGCTCCGGTGTTATGGGGTTTCACTGCAATACCGCGTGAATCGTTTGTAAAATACGAGACAAGCGTGAGGACAGACCTGCCCATATCATGCACAACCATAGGATACCCAGTATTGGGCAGAAGACCTTGCAAGTGAGCGCGAGATGACGCGTCAGCACGCGGTCGAAAATCGGAGACGTTATGCCGGCCATGGCAAGTCCGACGAGGAAGAGCGTTGCACCGAAAAACCCAGCAGTATCGCTGGAGTAGTCATAAGGTTCCTGTGTTTCCCGGTCAGTTACATCGATGGACAGAAAGCAGGTGAAGGTGCCTTACGAAGTCCTGAGATGTCAGAATCGAGAAGGAGGTAACTCTGATAAATCGCGTTAGAGCACAGGAACCATGTGTATTTACATATGAACTTACATTCCGACAAAAACACCGAAGATAAGGGTTATGATGACGAAGTCTATTCGCTCTCGCACTGACATGAAGGTACGCTTTGTCTTCGGTTCACGGCCGAAGACAGCCCGAATGAGAGATATAAAGGAGGGCTTCTTATGGGAAGCGGCGTGAGCTAAAATTTGTCAGCATATGTGCTTGTTGCGCGTGTAAGGAGGCAGCAGACAACTTACTGGGTGGGGTTGGCGGTGCTTCTGACATTAATAGCGCGAATGGTGCCGCAACCGTGCATGCGATACCCAATACCAGTATTGACGTCCTTACAGAGCCTACCACAGGGGAGATGATCTGTGCGATACCTGTACCGAACGGATTCGCTACGCCGATTATCATAGTGACGGTTGTGCGACTCTTCAGCCCGAACCAAGTCTCGGAGTAAAAGGGCCCGATGACCTGAAATGTAGGCTGTGCGATACCAGCCAGCAATTGGCCGAGCATCAAGAGACAGAGCGACGCATTCGTCGAAATGCTGTGTGATGTGCCTGCATATCTGACCCAGGCGGACACAATGAGGAAGACGGATCCTACGTAGCACTGACATTTGATTTCAGTGATTCGAGCATCGGCGTCTGATAGATAACATACCGTCATGCGAACACCCCACCTCTTGCATATGAATGCAGACGCAATGGACGCAGGAATGTATGTGAGGTTGAGAACATTGCTGAGCCAGTTGACTTGTCCAAGTGTGAAGCCGAACTCGTCCGCCGCTGGAGCGTAGGTGTTAAATCACGACGTAGTCGTCGCTTGATGAACTCACTGTTCCCCGCGATCGAGCCAAACCAGACGGCTGAGAAGCCACCGACAATATTTAAGACAACCTAGACAATATGTTGGAGGTAAAGAAGAGCATGTATATAAGCAGTACTCACCAGTGCCACAAGTCCAATAAACCGTCGTTTATAAAGACGGTATGTAACAGGTTCCGCTATGCTTTGGGCGGTCTCGTTCGGCGAGTCTACTGACCTGCTGAACACCTCTGCACTCGGCGACTGGGTCTTGTCGTCCTTGAAGTCATCCATCATGATGGTAGACCGCGAAGGAGACGAAGATCATGGTCTGAGGACAAGATGCAAAAGAAGCTCATGGTTGTTCTGCCTCACGTCCGTGCTTCGAATTCCCACTGAGCTCACGCGACACTCCATATCAGATGGGCGCTTATGTTGATCAGTTCGCTGACCAAATTCCCCTTAGTCACTCCAGCCCAACTTCAGTGTAGCGACTCGCAGTTCACCATGTCCGGACTACAGTACGTATGCTGTTTATGATTCAGTGGGCCCACCTGAATACTCTCATTCCGACGTTGAAGACTTTTTACACAGCTAAAAACGGTGAGTCCATGCTAATGGAAGAAAATGAATGTTTTTACAGCTAACACCAGAACGTTAGGCCGCATTTTTTCGTACACACATAGAGCGGATCACCAAAGACCTCCGGCCGTTGGCCCAGACGTGAGCTGGGGCGAATGGGACGCGTCGAAGCCTCTGCGGCAGCAGTGCCGCCACCATCCCGCCAAGTCCGCCTGTGTGTAAATTGATGGCATGTGGCCTAACGTTCTGGTTTTAGCTGTAAATCTCGCAGTCATCGAGGCCTAGCGCGGCACTTCCAGTAGCTCAGTCCATTGGGAGAGACCCACACCGTTCCATCGAAACTGAAATTGGCCCTCTAGATACAGCTACAGACTTGCGATTGCTACGCGGCTAGTACTACATTCGAGTCTCTCTCCAGGTCAACTTACCTTGCTGTTTATAGCGCACATGGGTAACTACTCTCCGAGAACCCCAAGACAGCGTCTTATAGTAAGTACGCTTTCGTAACAGTCTCAGCCTGAGGTGTCAGGTATGAGCCACGCAAATCTATACCTCAAGGTCCCTGGTTGTTCATGTGAGTGCCTGGTCAAATTTCCAAACTTCTGTCCAAGTAAATCCGACGCAACTGAGCAGGTCTCCGTAGAAAATTGGGCCATTCTGGCCACCAGAATATTCCCAGCCGCCTATGCGCCAGCGTAGATACGATGACCAACGGTGCGTATTCTAGCGAGTGTTTTGACGGTTTCCCGCAGGGGATCCACACTGGCAGGTCAGCCTTCACCAACCGCGACGGCAGTCACAAAAGAGAAATGCGTCCGCAATGTCACACAGCTGTTGATTTTGTGCTTGGTGAAAGTATCCCAGGCTATGGCACTCAGCCCTAGCATGACGGCTGTCTCCTTGGAAAAGCTGCGATGTATCGCTGTGCAGCACTAGGCCCACTCAATTCCTAAGCTCGTTCGTTCGTTCGTTCGTTGGACGAGCGGGCAGCAGTTACTCCGCCAGATGCCGAGACTTGCCGCGCGTCTACCTCGACCAAACAACGGTCTCGGGGTTTTAACACCGGGAGCACCTGCTTCCCGCCCTGTACCAAATTTAGTATACGTCGGTCGAGGTGTACAGAGTGATCTAATGCTACTGGCTCAGTAAATAGTATCTGAGTTCTACAAATTACATCCACTTGACTGATGGTGAGCTATTATATGGGATGTGGTACGTGTGAGCATTGTTGTGAGATGAAGCCTCCAAGCAACGACATTTACATGTCTGGGTCATGTCACGACGTTGTAGTCGTTTAACTCGTATTCATGCATAGCTATAAGTGGTCACGCACTTCAGTAACACTTGCGCAAGCCTCTGGATGGACATCTGCATGCCTGGGTGCCTTGGATTCCCGCTCATCGTTGAGCGAGACACTCAGAAGCCTGAGGGGTATGCCCTAGTAGAATTGGCGGCGGCGCTCGTGCCCGCCCTTTCTTGCTCGAGATGTCGGGTCTACAATCCTGGCTATCATATCTAGTTTTCTGTGCTGGTATAGCAAACTTGAACTTCCAGTGATACATTCGTGACTAACTTGTGTGTTTTCTGAGCTGCATTACATGTAGATACACGCTCAGTAAAGATACAGCATTATACCGACGTATACTAGATTTGGTACAGGGCGGGAGGGAGGTGCTCACGGTGTTAAAACCCCGAGACCGTTGTTTGGTCGAGGTAGACGCGCGGCAAGTCTCGGCATCTGGCGGAGTAACTGCTCTCCGCTCGTCCAACGAACGAACGAACGAACGAGCTTTGGAATTGAGTGGGCCTACTGTAGAAGACATTTCCCACCCGCTTAACAGATGTGAGTGACATGCAGCGTTGGTTATATCGTGTTTCATTATACGCTGATCGTCGGCCTAGGCCTGCGAATGAGTGACAATATCATCTTTCAGGCAGACAGCAACGGCCTTCCATCTCCGTATGTCTCTTGAAGCCGCTTCCACACCCCTTTGCGGTCAGCTTTCCTGCTGCCCCTAACTGCGCGCAGTCCAAGCTTCTCTCGTTTCTCGCGATATATCACAGTTCGGAATTGATAAGTTGATTTCTACGGCTGTATTAGCACACTGACAAAACTCTCACACTAGTCGAGACTCTAACCTAGCCTCACAAACTATGGTGAGTAAACATGCATTGTAGCAGCATAAAGAGTTCTAACCAGCCCTTGCAATGATAGGTTCAAACCATACTCCCACTCCTACTCCGTACGATCACTTCTTCCCTTCCGTATTCTACTTCTATGACGACGACGACCGATACCTTTTTTGCAAGCCTGAGGGTGGATCTGAACACTCATCCGCTTGATGCTGCGGTTCGCGGCGGCCGACCCGGAGGCATGCCGCCAGTCATACTTGTGAAATAACGTCTTTTGACCGTATCTTTCTACTAATTAAATCAGTTTCCCAAGTATATCTAAGTCACAGCGATGATCATCATATAGCCACCATGTGTCAAAGCCACAGTGCGTACCCCTAGGTGCACATCTTCCATATACATTGACTATATGTTCCCAGTAGTGGGCTCATGCTGCGCTCTCCGTCAGGCAACTGATCGTTCGCCATGCGACCAAACATCGAAATCAATGTCGGCCGACATTGACCTCGATGCTCCATCATTGGATCACATCTGTAGAGATTCATATACTTAGACGTCTTTCCCACACGGATCTCGACACTACCAGTATCTGAACATATCCATTCGACGAGCCAATCGTACTTAGAGCTCGTGGAAGATATTTGTTTGCGAAAGACCGTACCGCGTTTCACGATACAATGCGTCTGTGGTAATCTGTCCTTACCATGACAGAAACGACAGATGTCCTATGCTTTGAGCGGAGGATTTGCGTTCATCAGTACCGACATCATCTACATCATCTACATCACCTACATCACCTCATTGTTCAGTCCATAAGCCGCAGGATCACAGACACGGCGGCCGCAGATGGAAGTTCATAGCCTCATGTTCCCCACAACAGCAAAGTCGGCAGTATTCAATGGAGACTGAGATGCTTTGACTGGCCGAGATGGCCAGTCCTGTCATATCATCATTTCCACAACTCATCGCATTCATGTCCGGTATCCCAGAACTCGACATAAAGCAACTGTCAAAGAAGGATGGAAAAGCAGTGCGGACATTCTCACGAACGGCGCGCGTTGTGGTTCTCCCGATCCACGATGTGACGCCATGTAGACTGTCACAAAGCGTCCTTGGAAGCTTCAAAGCCGGCGGCATGCAAGAGAGTAGAGAACTGTTGAGAAAAGCAAAGTTAGTTTTCATGCTGCACTTTGTATGATTGGTACGCACCTGCACTTTCGCAATCGACTTGACCTGGTCAAAGTCGTAGCCTTCGCGATCACTGAGATCACCTAGTAATACAGCGAGTGAGCACCTGCGAAAGCAAACGGGGATGAGAGGAAGACGAACCGCTGTTGTGGTACATAGGGTCAGCGATGGGACCAGCACGTTCAAACACCTGGGTAGCGGGGAAACCTTGTTGGTGGAAGCTCTATCATCGAGCAAGCAATCGCTCAGTATTGGCAATATGTATAACAGCGGCGATAGCGGTCTGCTCACTTGATGATCGCTGCAGCAAGCAGGGGTAAAGCCAACGGTGAGCTCGGGGCTGTATATGGCGGACAGGTTGGCCACGAGTTGAGTCACTTCGGGTGTGCCAATGCTGAAAGATAGTCGTCAGAATGGACATAGATAGCCAGGACATACGCGACAACTTACACATCAGGTAGACCAAGCTGTGGTGATTCACCAGGCTTGCGATACGCGAGCATATCAGCCTGAATCATTAGGGTGAGATCCGCACCGGCCTCGCGGAGTTCCCCTATCACAACATGACATGAGAGTTGTATCACAAAATAAGGCGAACAAACTTACCTGCGTAGGCGCGGGATCCAAGTAGACCTTGCTCCTCTCCAGCGAACGCGGCAAGCTGCACATTCTTCTTGAAAGTGATTCCGTTCTCTGCTATAGCACGGGCAATAGCCAAAATAGCGATGGTGCCACTTCCATCGTCATCACCTCCGGGGGCACGTAGACTACCGAAGGATCCTCGGCTGTCGTAGTGAGCACTGAGCAAGACAGTCTCGTTCGTTGCGACAGTCGAAGGGTATGAGCTATAAAGCAGAGCGACCAATGTTAGATTAGACGGTGTCCCTATAAGACCATTACCACGTTACCAGATAACATTGGGACCAAACCCGGTGAGGAAGGGCTTGAGCTCGCAGCTTGCCCCGGTTTCCTCGAAACGATCCTTAATCCACTGGGCGGCGATCCGAATACCGTCGGAGAACGAGTGGCGAGATATTATGGGAGACTTCGGGTCCTCTCCAGTCAAATACTCGATGTCCTTCTTCATCTGCTTAGTAGATAACGTTTCGACTATTGCCGCAATTTCAGAACTGTACTTGACGCCATCAAGGAGACGCTGTACGCGCTTGATAGCTTCCGAAGGAACAGGAAGAAGAGGCATCGGTTGCTGGGGAAGAAGTATGGACTTCCAGAAGGGCGGGAGATGCATATCGATAGTTTGCGCTTGAGCGTATTCCATGCCGACTAGAGCGCTCTGCTCGTCAACATGGAGAAGTTGCACGGAGTACGTAGAGCCTCGTAATACTTCTTGATTGTTGTTAGCATCGCTAGATTGCAACTCAAGAATGTTGTCAAAGACTTGTGCGAGCTGAGTAGTTGCGCCCGACGTGATGGAAGCATCCAACGCCGCAGCGTCACGCTCAAGCCACACAAGTTGAGGAACATTGGAGCGACCTCCTTCAAGCTGAAGAGTTGGTTGATCTGGGAACAACCGACCGGTAAGGGTAGCGCAATGTTCCTCGGTTGTACCGAAGAAGTGAGTCTTGCCAGAAGGTGACGACCCGTAGAATGACAGGCAAGGCGACTGTTGCAGCACAGCCAAGGGAGCTTGCTGGATAGCCCAGAACACTAGAGGGTATAACTCCTTGGCTATCATCTTGGGAGACAAGCACGGTCCTGGATCAACGTGATTTCAGTCAATGATCAGGTGCACTTAATTATGGAGGGCCGAGGTACACGTACCACTGATTCCTATTCCGTTTACGAGGATCAGACAAAGACCTGCAGGAAAGCTGATTGGGTATGATTAGCTGTTACTACTTAAGTCACATAGAATGACCGCAGTGCCAACGTACTCTCGTCAGCAAAGCTCGAATGAACTGGTCGCAGTCCGAGTCAACGTTGTCAAGGTCGGAAGGACGATCGGCTCAGGATGACATAATTGGTCGGAGCTTTAACCTTTTACGCAGCAGTGAATCCGGAAATCCAATAGCTTTGCGAGGGGTCTTCAATATTTCGGGCTCCGCTACTAGTGTTTCGTCAGAGGCCAATTACCACAGTCTGTGCTTGTTACTGAACGTCGACTATCTGTGGTACATATTCAGAGTCTACTTCCCTGCTTCGTTCCAGGCATACGCGACTACTCATGGCCAAAGCACTGTCAGCGAGAGGATTTTCAATGCAAATGTAGTGAAGGTGACGACGTCGTATTGACGCAGTTTACCCACGTTTACCCACATTAATACGCCGTTGCCATCTCAATCTTCCTGCATATCAAAGGAACTTCCCCCTGCAAAGGACCTATAGGAATGCAGGAACCTGTTCTCTGTAAGTAGACTCGCATATGAGGCGAAACCTGATCCCCGCGAATCTGATGTCGGACGTAAAGTGATAAACTGGGCGGAGGCCCGTGCGTATGGAAGCCATCTTTCCACGACGACACATCAGAAATGTCAATGCAAAGGCCCTGGCACCTCAAGCGCATTGCATTCCTTATAATGATCTTGGTTCTCTTGTTTCCCAGTTCCCTGGGAACCTCCCATCTTCCCAAGCACTTCACCCAGCCCCTCCCCTTCTCAGGACGCGGGCGTCCTCTCTTTTAAGGCTCCCTGGCTGTAGCCCTATCACGGCTGGTTCGTTCGTTCTTTCTATCTGCCCCCTCTCCAAATGGTTTCCTTCGACCGGCGGAATGTGGTCCGTCTGCTCAACTCAGCGGTATGTCTTTGCAGGACCTCACTCTATCATCGCTGCTGACCACGTATTACAGTATCTTCGTATAACTCTCAGTCGGGTTACCGCAACATTCTTTTTGCTAAGCTTCATCTTCTTCATCGCCCAGGTGCTCATTCAGGCCTTCCTATGGACTGACGACAACTCTGCTTTCAATAACATCAATGCAATGGTGGAGAACGCCGGGGTGCCATCATCCCTGCTACCTTGGTTGGACATTAAGAAGGAGCATTACAACTTGAAGATCTGCAGTGAGGCTCCGTATGGTGCTAAGAATGTTTCACAAGTGTGCCCAACCGTGTATGATACAAACGTTGGTGCCGATAGCGACTGGGTTCTGCCACAGTCCTTCCGAGCCAACGTAAGTCTCACGATCACATGGTAATTCCATTATAGCTGCTAAAGACACATTACAGGCCACTATCGCAAACGTTTCGCAGCTAGAACACGTCCAGTTGGCTGATGGCGGTGTCACGCTCACTCTCACCGAACAGTGCCTCTATTCCCTGACCTATCCTACCCAGCGGTTTGTTCATCTACTAACTAGTCTCAGACGCGGTTTGTTGATTTTGTATATAGGTTGCGAAACTCCATGAATGAGGAACTCGCCCTTCTTTTCTCTCAGTTCTGGCTGTTGGGACTGTCTTCTGCCGCGGTAGGTACAGGCAATGCATACGACGTATAACCGTCCTCAACAACATCTTTTTTAAGGTTCTGTCACGATCTGTATCACACGTTATCGCCGTATTTGCCATGCGAGTGTTCTCAAGTGCATGGTCGGCATACACGCTCTGGCGGACGAAGGACCTGGAGCACAGGCTACACCGTCTCATCACGGACTCCAATACTCCTTGCCATTCGGATTTTGGCGTGTTTCCGAACTATATTAACATGAGAATTGGTCTTCAGGTGCGTAACAGTCCCCTATACAGCTGGTCGTGCCAAAGCTAAATGTCCCAACTTGATTAGATTCCCGACCTCATTCTCAACCTCTGCGCATTGCTGTTCACCGGGTTGCTCGGGCTCAGCCTTATCAAGGTACTGGCAATTTATCTGGACATCATCTTTATGTTTGCTCACCAGTGTGGGTTTAGACCTTCAGTGAGAACGTGTTCAACTGTGTCGGCCCGCCTGCCAAGATCGTGCGCCTGTATCGCGTATGTCTTCCGGGCTTCTCCTCCAAATCACATCTAACTTCATTATTTTTAGTACATGTTGACCGTCGTCGTCTCCGGGCAGTTGTTGTTATACCTGTTGATTGCTTCAATTTCTCTCGCTCTCAAGGAAGGTATCATCTCGAAAGCGAAGCTTCTGCCGTTGGATATCACGCTGTTCGTACTCTCCGTTATCGTAAGTGTTCCACGTATCTTGTTGGATGGATTTCCTGATCATTAAACATCCATGTAGCTCACTATAACAATGGTCACTCTGGTAAGATACCCAGCCACATGCGCACTTTACGGAACTCACCTTCTCTGCCAGGGCTATTATTCCACACGCTTTGAGAGAAAACGTTTGATGATTGCATTCCTCACGCTTCTCGTGTGTTTCATCATCGGATTCCTCGCAATGTTCACTCTCCCCGCGTTCCAATTCACGTGGATCCAATGGCCGTTCTTTGCCTGTATCTCCGGCATCAACGCCGCCGTCCTCATATGCTGCACCACCTTCGCCGCCCTTTGCAGAATCCATTTCGGAGAGGGCCTGTCCCATTATCGTAAGTCACCTCACATCAAAGAGGCATCACAGTCTCTGACAGTTCCCATCTCATTGATTTTATCGTTATCAAATATCCTGTCATCAGTTCATGTCGAAAAGGTTCTTTCAAGTGAGGATTTCGAACCCGACGAATTTTCGACGGGAGAAGAGGCCAAAGCGGCCAGCGCGAGGAGGTTATCGTTCATGCTACAGACTGCCACTGTGTCAACCAATCCATTGGTCACGCGAAACACCAACTGGGACTTCGCGGATCAGACACGCCCGCCGATCTACACCGTGGAGACCCTTGGGAAGTAGTCCTGGGCCTCAAGGGTACATACCACTATTGTCTTGTCATCGGCGATGGTGGTGGTCGTGATCGTGGCACCGGAAGAGCTACAACTTTGTTCTTCGTCAATCAATCTACACCCAGTATGAAGTTCTCCGGTCACGCTCGAGATATAGACAACACGTCAAAGGTCAATGATCGTCACTCACGCTACGCTTTGCTCCGCGGGTACCGCCATCCTTCTCCAAGCACCGACCTCGAGTGCTGTGCGCTCTGTGAAAGTCCAGAATCCTGCTGCTCTTGTGCCCCGCAGCGATCTTTCGACAACTGCGGTGTGCACCAAGTCCTGCTCCGAGATGCCCGCTGTCACTCTTGCGGCTGTGGCATGTAGGGCTTTTGCACCTGGACATTGGGAGTAGTAACGGACCTGATACTTGGTGAACATTTCTAGAACTTTGTTGCTTGACGCATTTGACATAGAGATAAGCGTGTTCCGTTCACTAGCTATCTCATTGCTTCTATTTGTACAATTGGATGTTTGTATCAACTGATTTACCCGTCAAAACGACTGTAAACATTTATAAAAGTGGATTAAACATTCTCATCCCCTTCCTTGGGCTGTGGCGTAGGACTTCTGCTTCTTAATCCTCCCTTCACATTCCCACTCTCGGGTGAAGTATACGCCAGAGTCGGCAGAGCCTGTTCGAAGGGGTTTGCCCCATTCTTTGCGTCTATCACTTGTCACAAGTCAATACTGAATTCAGGTGCCTGTGTTCATTTGGTAGAAAGCGTATCACTATCCTCGTCAGAAACGAATGGGTTTGCGTTCTTGGCAACCGACGGGTCTTCTAACCTGACGTATGGCAACAACTTGACGGAATCAAAATTGAATTCCGAATTGGATTTCGACAGATCTGCGTTTCGTGCAGCTGTCCGAGGTGAGAGTTGTGACATGTGTACGGCATTCATCGGGCGCGGGGGGTTGAAGGACTGCCGACCCACGCCTAAAACTAATCAGTGAAACAGATTAGATTCAAGTATTTCGATGTGGGATCCACTGAGAGCGGGTAGTACGTACCCCATTCCTTTCTATATAGACGTCTAGAGGCAGCATTCCTCCTCTTTCGAATGACAACGAACAAGATGCGGAGTAGGAAGAGAAGAACGATGCCTCCGATGATACCGCCAATAATGGGAGCTGCGTGGCTTCTAGACGATGACTGTGCAATTGAGCTACTGGGGGCAGGAGTGCTTGTAGCTTCGCCGGGCGAAACGGCAGATGTTGAGTCTGCGGGGACGGCCGTACCTGTCACGGTGTTTGTCGTGTTCGAAGCGTTGGGGACAAAGAACCTAGAAAGTGTAGAAATTTAGCGTTTTCATGAGTTAGACAACGAAAATCTTGAACGCATGGTGATAACGACCAGTTACAAGCTCTAATACTATGCCCATCTGGTGAGAGGGCGTAGATGAGAGACAACGCTTACGTGAGACCTGACAGATGAAATTCTGGTACGGCGTTCACAGAGGCGTTCACGAAGTCGCTAAGTCCAATCAGAGTGACAGATACATTGTATGTGTCCTGTTCGAGGAAGTGATAGACTTGCAGTCCACACTCCAAATCGTCGGTGTGTAGGTCGTATGTTATTGTATGTGAGCCATGGTTTTCCGATTCGAAGGCCACGGCAATTGTGCCGGATGACTCTACTCCGATAGTGGATAGCTGCAGTTTATCCCCTAGACGAAGATGTGAGTTTCTCGTGGAAGTAGCGTAGATACGATACTACATACCAGTAAATGAGAAAGATGCGGACGCATTGGTTGTGGTAGTATGGTGATCAGTCTCTCCGTCACAAATGCTGCCGGTTGTGTTCCACGCTCCTGGAGGGTGAAAATGAACCTTCGTGTCGAGGTTGATGCTGACCGCTGTTTCGACTGCTATTGTCGACGGTACGCTTGACGCCAAGAGAGCGAAGAAAGATAGTAGGAACATCGACGGCATGTTAGAATGCGGTGTCGAAGCGAGGTTTCGGGAGAGTTGACCACGACTCAGCGCAATTTGTGCAGGTTAAGCGTACTAATAGCCTTGAAGGAACTTTGATGTTCCATCCTGCTGGTCTTGGACTCTCAAGGCCGGCAATGAGGTATACAGTCCGCCTAGGAAGAGAAAGTCAGGTACAGCGCGCCGAGAAGCAAATGCCAAAGTACGGGACATACATATAGCATGCCGTCTGTATACTGTCAGTGCACACGGCAGGCCATTCACACCAGAATGCGGAGCACTCACGGGTCATGCTTCGGCAACCTGGATACGTGGGCACATCGCGATGGGAATATGCAATGACACTGCTGTTATTTACAGAGAGCGCCACGCTACGTGGCTCTTCGCAGAGAGACAGCATACGCTGAAGTTGTGAGCATCCGAGGTGTGAGTACGATCCAAGCCATTGGGGTGATTGACACGTAGGCCGTGAGTCTGCTAAACTGCTAGATTTCTGAAATGAGACTACACAACTCCCAGGAGCGATTGAACGTCTCACGGCTGAACAACCTACAGCTGCAAAGTGACCGTTATCCTCAAGATGGTCAAGGTCATATGCATCTGAGCTTGAGTCATTGGCGTCTGCTATCTGCTATTGAAGCTGGCGCATCAATTGATGGCGGCATCATCCCGAGGAGAAGCCGACCCGGTGGCAGCGGATCTAGCTCTTGCGTCTACCGCGACTACAATACTGACTGCAGGAAGAATCTCATATTCCAAACAATGGTGCTGTCGATTGCAGACTATCCATATCCACCTTATGATCCTACCGATAAATCAGGGTAAGCCAACAAGCGTACGTGCGCACATTGCAGCATCACTGAACCAAACTTTGCATCTTGTACCGTAGCTTCAGGTAGAAAGATCTTATCATTAATCTTCCGGATGGGAACTCATTTGACACCTCATTGACTAGCTACGAGACAGTGGTGAAGCGATGGCCGATTATATTAACTGGCATCATAGACACCATCTATCGAGCTGACCATGATATCAGCGTCGCCCTGCCGTCGCTTGCTGCTGGGAGCACCGAAGAAGTAGAAGCTCAAGCAAAAATTGCAGAGGGTAAGGGGATCATTGAGCAGATCGGCAAGCTGAAATATGACATGGCGCGAGATCGCCCGCTGGAGTACGTATGCTATTTCGTTATGCCAATGCTTTGTCAGTCGAAAGACTATAACCGATTTTGGTGCTTTACTAGGTCCATACCAGCAGATGGTGAAGCTTGGACCGAGGAGTACAACGACTTTCTCAACCAGCTTGTAGAGAGGAAGCAAAATACCTGGTTTACTGCTCCTTGGTTGTTTGCAGAGTAAGCTATTCCAATATCGACCCGCAGGTCTTGTCACTAGTATACTTCTGCTAATAACATTGCTCATGACAGATGCTATCTGTAAGTTTGTTCAAGTAATTGTGTCTGTTCGCTGGTTTACGTTACTCCACATTTCAGATACCGCTTGGTCAGATCCTTCCTCGCCCAAACTGTATACTGGAAGGCTTTCGATCCCTTCTCCGCGCAAAAAGAGGAGACGTTCCGTGGAAGTAGCAAAGCAATATACCGTACGTTTGAAATATCCAAGAGCTCGATTGACGGAGCGATTAATTGGTTGCAGAGCTTGCTTCAACGATCCATGAACTCGACGACGAGAAACAAAGTCTCAGAGATGACAAGGGCAAACTGGCCGTTCTCTTCAAAGAGATGATTCAGATGTGTTTATGGTACGCGTGTCAATTTACGATTCAAGATATATGTGTCGACGCGTGTTGATATAGGGGAAATGCTACGGTATACCTTCAATTTTCGAGTTAACCCACGGATGGTCATTCACGATGCTCCATTATTGTATAGGATCTGTCACTTCTGACGCACATGTCTCACGATGATATCGCCAATCTGCAGAGTGTGGGGAAAGAGGCTCAAGCAGCGCGGCTCGAATATATCCTCAAGGACGATCAGGATAAAGTAATCTCGTATCTGGAGTCACTGAAAGACAAGGACGCCAGAGTTGATTTCGTCCTTGACAACGGTGTGTCTTGCTCTATTTTTGTCGGATTGCGCTGACAAGCCAACTTTAGCTGGTTTTGAGGTGGGTAGCATCTTGCATCTTTGCACTGAAAATGTCCTCACGGCATCTAATTGGATCTTTAATGACGGTTTTGCATATTTAGCTATTCACCGACTTCGTTTTCGCGGACTTCTTGGTGACATATACTCCATACGTCAAGAAAGTAGTGTTCCAGTGCGTACAATTATTATCCTTAGACTACATTCTCCTCAACAATACGCCATGCGGCATGTGACACAGCCCGAAACTCATCCCTTGGTTCGTCTCGGACGTCACTCCTCCGGACTTCAAAAGTACCATCCCCTCACTCTTATCTGAGTCTTTCTTTAACTCGTCCAACACGTCGATCGATCCAAAGCAGCACGAGCACCTCCAGAAGATGGTCACTCGCTGGCAGTCGTACTTGGACTCTGGGGTTTTCGCACTTTCCGTACCTGTTGATACAGCTCTGGGGCAGGCACATCCCAAGGTGAGTTCCGTAACGCTAACGCATCTAAGGGGGCAAAATTGATCAACTGACTTGTTTATTTAAGGGCGACTTTTGGACAGGGCCATGGCCATACTGGGACTTACAAGAAAAAGCTCCTGAGTTGTGGGAAGATTTGAAGGGCAGCTCTCTTGTCATTTTCAAGGTATGCACGCCTATTTTTCTAGGTGTAAGAACATGAATCTACTTTTCTGAGACACTTAGGGAGACTTGAAGTAAGTTTGGAAGTATATTGCATACTAGGCTTCGTAACTCACAATATTATCTTCCTCGCTTGTAGCTACCGCAAGTGAGTTTATTCCCTTTTTTCTCCGACGTCACTCGCTGATTATCATGAAGGTTGACTGGTGATGTCAGGTGGCCAGTAACGACACCCTTCGAGACTGCTGTCGGTGAGTTCTTTTTCCCATTATGTCCAGTTTATGAAGAACTCAGCAAACGCTTTACCGTAGGATCATTCGGAGGTGTCTTCCCTATCTTGAGTTTACGCACAAACAAGGCAGACGTCGTCGTGGATGTTCCACAGGAAGTCGCAGATAAGCTCGATGCCGCGGGAGAGAAATGGAGAGTGAACGGGAAGTGAGTGCATCCACCTTTTAACTAGCGTGCGTCATATGTAACCACTGATGAATTTGTAGATATGCACTGGTGTCGTTCCTACCACAGAAAGTGTAAAGGGATCAGGCTTGCACAGTACTAGTTAACTAGTACTTAACGCGTACGATAGAAGTTGCCATGGACGCGTGTAGAATTAGAATGAATGTATAACGCCCAAAAAAAACGGGAGATTGTATGATGTGTGATACTTTGTACCGATGCATCCGAGCTTCAGAAATAGGGAGCTCAAGCCAAGGCCACGACATGAAGTTTGAAGCTTGAATTCGAAGCGATATCGAGCGTCTAGGATTTACCTAAAGCGGCAATCTGCCACAGTTTACTTCTCCGACTAAATTCGGGTTTGCCAGTCCGATCTGACTTTTGCCAGGGTCACTCTACACTCTTTCTTTGACGTCCGTTGTTCGCACATAGTCTCGTATGTGTATCTACGCTAGTACGTCTGCAGAGCTGAGGCCTTCACCCTTGCGCATCGTGCTGTATGAAGGCCAAAGCTTGGAGCTATCATACGTCGTCTGGTTTTTGAGGCGCCGTCGCGGTGACTACACTCGGCAAGTTTGCCAGGGCCGTGTACTAGCCATTACAACCCACGGTGAACCGGCACATGAAACCTGTTTCTACCCGCTGGCTATCTATGCTCACTCTTATCAAGCGTCATGTGTTCACTCCAAAACCTCCAGTTCTCAAGCTCTTGATATCGATGAGAACGGTTTGGTAGCAAGTAGGCGTATAAGCAGCATCATTTCATCGAGGTCGCAACTCACCTTCTGTTCCAGGTGTATCGCTATTATGGACAGAAACGACACAACCGCTTTGTCTGAACTAACCAAGGTGGCGCGTACGTTTCCGGCAATTGACAACCATGCTCATCCCCTCCTCGCGGAAGCACATCGAGACAAGTTTCCATTCGAAGGTCTCATTTCGGAAGCCACAGATGAAGCTCTCACCTCCGACGCGATTCACACCCTTGCATGCTTCAGAGCCACGCTGCAGCTAGGTGACTTGCTCGATATCAAGGGCGAGCCAAGCTGGGAAGCTGTGAAAGAGAGGCGAACGAAAATATCCTATGAGGAGCTCTGTCGGACCTGCATGCAAGCATCGTACATCCAATGTATACTCCTGGACGATGGATTGGGAGGGGTCACTGAACTTGCCGAGGGCTACAAATGGCATGACAGATTTACAAGTAGCCCTAGCAAACGCATAGTGCGCGTCGAGGTCCTCGCCGAGGTACGTTGGTAGCTGCAACCTTGATCGAGATAGACTCACCGATCTATCACTTTGCTATAGGATCTTTTAAAGGATATCATCGTGGCGAAAAGCAACAAGCAAGATGCGCTACCTGAAGTTGTTTATTCGCAATTCTGTGACAGTTTATCTGGCGCCCTTTCAGCAGCCGCTTCTGATGCAGAGGTCGTCGGGTTCAAGTCGATTGCATGCTATCGTACCGGTCTCAACATTACCGTCAAACCGAAAACCGTCGACATTATAGAAGGTCTTCGCGATGTCATCTCTGTCTATGTGGACACAGGGAAACTACGGCTACAAAGTAAGCCTGTAAATGACTTCGTCGTTATTTCGACACTCGAAATATCTGCGCAGTGCGGAAAGCCTGGTTAGTTACCTCCTTCCCTTCTGACGCGTCATACTTATGTCGCTGCATTTTAGTACAGTTTCACACCGGCCTCGGAGATAATGACATAACTTTGGCCCTCTCTTCACCGTCTCACATGCAGCCTGTTATAAAGGCGTACCCGAAGACGAAGTTCGTTCTGCTGCACTCGAGCTACCCGTATACCCGCGACGCTGGGTATCTCACAGCCGTCTATCCAAATGTGTTCCTTGATTTTGGCGAGATATTCCCATTCTTGAGCGCAGACGGCCAGATTGGCGTTATCAAGCAGGTACTAGAGTTGTGCCCGACGAACAAGATAATGTGGTCCAGTGCGTATCATGTCCCACATGCGCATGTGTAATGGATAGGCTGACATAGTATTACAGCGGATGGACATTGGTGGCCGGAGTCGTACTACTTGGGATCGATGCAAGCTCGAGAGGCACTTCTCGCGGTAAGCGCGGCTTGATCTCATGGGTTTACCCTCAATTTCTCATCACACGTCCAGGTACTCAGTGGGTCTGTGCGTCGCCGGGAATTGACAGAGGCTCAAGCCATACAAATCGTCAAGAATGCGCTATTCTACAACGCCGACCGAATTTACAATCTGGGTTTGCGCCCTCAGATGAAGGGCGAGGAAGGTGATATGTCAGAATAGATGACTCGATAAGTAAAGCTACGTTAAGTATGCGAATAAACTAGCGCTCTTGTAGCCGTAAATCACAAGATGGGCGGTCGCCTCGACTTGAGTATGCTTCTGTTCTTTTCTCGTTCTGCATGCGCCATACGTCCTAAAAGAGTTCGAAAGACAGTTAGAAGAACCTATGTTTCGCGAATGACACTTTGCCGTTCGGCTTTTCGAAGGTTCGCATTGCGGACGAACCACTTGGCGGAATTCCGGAAGCACTTATCGTATGTCCATCTTTCATTCTTTGCGACTGTCTGGTGAGACGTTGATAGTATTGTCAGGGAATCGTATTGGCCAGAAGCTTAGAATGCTGTCATCGGAGAATTCAGTTGGTAACATATTCAACAATGACAAGGTCAGGTGAATATCAGCGAGTTCGTTCATTTGCCGTCGTGGTTTGTGCACTGAGGATACCCTCCTAGCTTTACTACACGTGTGATCGGTGACCTCGCCAATTGAGGCTTCCTGTCAGTCTTATGTCGCGTACTAGTAGTCTGCAAGATACTGCTGAGTCTGGCCCCACTTGCCCCAAGTCCTCTGCGATCACGAATCTCTCAATCATTGCGAACCTCGGTAACTTGAAGGCGAGCCGCAAACCCTTGGCCCATTCTGCGTCCATCGCCCACCGCTGTATATTTGTGTCACAATAGCTAACGGTTGTTCTAGACATCAGCTGGATGTCGACACACACATTATCTGCCGATGGCCAAGGATGCAAGAACTAGTTGATTCCAGAGAAAGTGCTAGATCAGGGTACAGGGTATAGCGTCTCAGAATTACAAACAGTGCCGACAACCTCGCATCTAGGTTCTCATACACAACGCCGGAACCGCTATCCCAGCTTCAATTTTCAGCACAGGTACCAGACCGTCGCCAGTCTTCACATGCGCTGGACAAGCCCAATGTCTTGGGGCAATGAAAATGCTTGCGCTTTCTCACGACTGGAAACTTGCTGGCCGAAAGGAAGTGAAGAAAGCGACATGTGTCCAACTCACAACCGACACGCGTAAGACAAGCTATCGCCCATCCTACAATGCTTCAACACTTTACTCACGTCGAATACCTTCTCAGTGGCTCCGTCAGGAAGGCTAGTAAATGTCTGCGGTTTGATGCAGTACATGACCGTGCGTAATTTCTGCATCGATTGTCAGTAGTTGTAAACTATTTTCCGACCGTAGCTAATGTTTTCCGTACAATGTAGGTTGCAGGTTGAACGAAAACACTCATCCAATACTATTGGCAAATCACGACTCAGAGTCAAGGTTTCCGAAGCTCACTCCCGCGAGTCACAGGGTTCCTTTCATTAGATCGCAGCAAACATTATAAGCATGGTAGTGGCGTGCATTGTTACGCGGGATAGTTATGCTTAGCTACATGTTCTCGCGGATCCTGAAAGATCTAGCTCTATGAACTGTGGCACAGTCATGACATGGAAATAGTGACGTGGTTTGTCCTTCTATCTCCTCGACAAAATCAAGTCAATTTCCCCGCTGATTGTGAACACTCGTAGATCCACCTCATATAGACCTTCGCTGCCCAGGCGTGGCCAAGTGTTTCAGAAATTAATCTTCTTTTATGGTACGGCGTTCTGATTCGGATAAGGAGCTATCGTCGGGGTACTTGGGTTTTTGAGAGAAATAGAAAACCAGGTACAAATAAGGTATGCTCTCAGCACCGAACCATTATTGAATGTTGAAATTTGACGAAGTGAACTTTCCCCATATTTTGGGCCACTGTTCGTCATTCAAAGAACGAACGTGTCATGGAGGCCCTGCGACCCAAATACATCTATATGGAAACACTCCACCGACATAATGCGCCTTGATATTTATATGTCTGGTATGGTTGGGGGTCGCACCAGCCAAACATATTCACCGCCATTGTACACGCAATGGATCCCGCAAGCGCTGCCATAGGAATCGCGGCCTTTGGTTTCACTGTGTTTAACAAGTTCAACGAGGTCCTCAAGACAATCAGAGGGGCCTCAGAGCAGTTGGAGGCTCTTCGAGAGCTCTCGACAGACATCGAGGTGCTACTGGCGGCTGTGGAAACCGCGAACTCCAATGCGCATGTGCACTTCCGCACCCCTGCAGAGCTTGAATACCTTGAGCGACTACGTGCGCGAGCACGGAGGCATCTCGAGGCAGTCAACGATTTTGCAGAGAAGGTCCAACGGCCATCGCAAGATGGCACAGGAGCGTTTAAGGTCAAGGTGTTCAACTGGTTCATCAAGAAGAAAGAATTCGACGATATCTTAGGCAAGATGAATGACTTGAGGTCCGCTCTCGGGCTCATAATGGTATTCGTCAACTCGTAAGTGCATTTTTTTCAGAGCCTGAGTTAGTATGTAGTCTCAAACGATTCCTTCAGACGCTCCCAGGAAAATGTAGAGAGAATATTGGGCGAAGTTCATATCAACGTCACAGCCCTCCGTGGAGCGTTGTCCCCGCGGGTCATGCGCAGGCAAATTGAAGGATACTCGCTTTCGTGCTCGAATGGCCCACTAAGATGCCTTTATGGGTGCGATTGCCGGTGCCATGCGCTTGCATTCAAGCCCATTATCCATAAACGACTCGTGCCGTACGTCGGTCAGGTCTACGTACCAAGACGATTGTTTCATCCACCCTGGTCGTCCTGGAGTCGCTGTGATGTACAGACTTGCCGAGGTGATTTGCTAGAAGACTTGCCGGTCAGATGGCTTCTTCCCTCGAGGGCGTTCAGTATCCAGCTTCGCCTCGGCTCCAGCAACCATCCTATCTACCTCTCTATCGGAACTCCTAGGCTCGTCGCACGTAACGCTCCTATCTGGCATCTTGTCGAGAGCGGGGATGTTGACAGCGTTCGAGACCTATTTCAGGCCAAGAAGGCGTCGGTATACGATGTTACCGACGCTGGTGGCTCTCTCATAACTGTAAGCTCCAGTCGAAGACGAGATATGTTCTTCAATAACCCTGGTTCCACTCCAGTTTGCGTGCAGGGCTTGGCAACAAAAGCCTTGCGAAAAGGCCCTCAGTATGATATCGTTTCTGGTGAACGCAGGCGCGGATGCAGGGTTTGCTGTTTCGACGAAGTAAGTGATGCTGAATACAAATGCATATAATACTCATGCGAAGATCACGCCATAGTATGTCTGCACAGGACTATCTTGTGCTGATGTCATTCAAATATCTCCTCGTCAATAGGGGAAAGGCCTTCATCGCCTCTGTCACTACCAGCCCTGTCGCAGTCGACATCTTCCGCTCCTTGCTCGACATCGACACCGTGGATGCAATAGAAGAGTACCTCGAAAGACGTGATGCCTCGGGCTTGCAGGAGTTACTTGGCCTCGCCGATGATAATGGCATGCCCGCTACTCCTACGCTATCAGTGTCTGCCTTTCGGCTGTTGACAAAGTTCACGCCGCTTGAATACGCGACAATCTTGGCTCCGCAATACGTACCGACCCTTCTAGAACGAGGTGAGGATGCGGTGGCGGGTGCACCGCTATGTTATGCCGTGGGATGGGGGCATACCGACTTCATCAAACCCATGCTCGATGCAGGAGCAGACGTCAACGCTCGAGATCCACGGGGAAGAACGGCGTTGCATTATGTCTGCTTTTACGGTCGGCATAACAGCTTACAAGAGCTGCTGCGCTGGGCGGACGATATCATTGATTGGAACGCCTGCACGCCTGCGGGAAAGAACGCGCTGGACCTTCTCAACGAGGGTGTCTCGACACATAATCTGTCACCTTCCGAACTTGACTACTTCCTCACCGTATTGCGTGTCAGGGTTCGCGAGTTTTCTGGAGATGAAAGCGTTTTGATGCCCGGTGCGTTCCCGGACCCCGCCTCAGCGCCGTCTCATGTGTAACACAGCCAGCTGTAACTACAACACCTTCTTTACTTGGTAGTAGCCCAGTTTTGCGTGACGAGTGTAGTGATTGATCAATATCGATCGGTTGATCCGTCGCTATGTGCCTGACGTACTGACGCTAAGTCCGACTCTATTTTTGCGCCCTCCTTCAAGTTTATACGTTGGTCGTTACCGGGGATAATGGAAGGAAAAACATACCAAAGACTCCTGTGCTCAAATCTGCAAGCAGCAGGGTTAGATTGGTGAGTTACATGTGTATTCCGATTTCTGCGCCCTGTCGATCCTTGCAACCTTTGACAGACGCTATGCACACGCATCAAGGATTTGCTGGAGGCATGGCAACAATGAAAGTGAGAACGTGGCTCATTTGGGAAGTAATTGTGGGATCAAGCTGAACAAGGGCTGCGAGACTTCGCCTTGATTGGTAGGGGAACGCCGACACAATTGTTAGTGGCTGATCCGCGAAACACCTTATTGCCTCTCATCCTCACCGTCTCCTTTCCCTTGACGCAGGACGTTCTCCTCACTCCCCGGGCTCTGGTTCAAGTCCACACTGTCGCTCCTTTAGTCGCTCTTTTCTTTCGGTATAATGGTTTCAAGTGGCTTCTACGTCAGGGCACGTCGATTGGTCAAGTCCGCGGTAAGTCGTATCACCCAGTGACTTCACACGTACACTCACTCTAGCGGATCCAGTATGCACGTGTAACGCTGAGCGGAGTAACTCTATCGTTCTTCTTGCTCAGTGTTAGCTTCTGCATCCTTCAAATTCTCTTCCAAGGCTTCCTTTGGAACGGTGACGCCACAGCTACCAGCACCCTAGACGGGATCCTGGTTAATACTGATGTACCCGAAACGCTCCTCCGCTGGCTTACGACAAAGGGAGACGACTATCACTTGAGATTATGTACGGAGGCGCCTTTGGGTGCAACAAATGTGTCGCACATTTGCCCTACCATATTCGATAGCTCGAGCATGGCGCAGGATGACTGGGTCGCCCCTCGCAACATAAGGAAACATGTGAGTAGGCCCATACACTGACATGTAACAAGAACATAGAACTCAGAGTCATCATAGGGCTTTCACCATAATCAAAGCGCCCCTTTGCTTCTTCAAGTTAGTATGCAAGACGGAAATAGTACTGTTGAGATCACGGAGCAGTGCATGTACACCCTCTTATACCCGATGCAGAGGTACGCGTAGACATTCATGTTAGTGGGACATATTTTCAACAGAATCTGGTTCAGAATGCGAAATTCCGCGAGTGAAGAGTTGGTGTTAATGTTCTCCCAAATATGGCTTCTTGGTATCTCCTCGTCGGCAGTAAGCGTATCCACACCTCCGATGCATATCCTAGCACTCAGAACATTCATACCAGGTTCTCAACCAATCCATCCCTCACCTCCTCGCAGTATTTGCGATGAGGATGCTCGCGACAGGCTGGTCGGCGTATACGATCTGGCGAACGCAAGACTTGAAGAGCCGACTTTGGAACATTGTTATGGCACCCAACACCCCCTGCCACACCGACTTCGAGTTCCTGCCAGGATACTTTAGAACTAGATTTGCTCTACAGGTAGGCGCGTCACCTCCCCTGATAATCTACATACTTAACCATAGTAATTTCTAGATACCTGATGTAACTCTCAATGTGGTTGCCCTGCTGTTCACGGGAGTTATGGGATGGAGCATGATCAAGGTACCACCGTAATATTGCCTTCGCACTCATAGTTCTGACCATGTCTCCAGAGCTTCAGCCACAACATTTTCAACTGCGTCGGGCCTCCGGCGAGGATTGTACGCTTGTATGGTGTAAGTATCCTATTACACTATGACAGTCAACCATAACTAATATACTCATAGTACATGCTCACGGTGTTTGTGTGCGGACAGTTGTTGTCGTTCTTGACAACGACATCTATCTCTCTAGCTCTAAAGGAGGGCCTAACGCACACCAGGCTGGTCGGTGTCCAGATCGCGTTGTTCATCTTGGCGTTCATGGTATGTTATATCTCATCTCTGAATGCACATCTGCTCAATAGCGATCTCTACACCAGCTCACATTGATTATGATTCCGCTTGTAAGCGACTGCTCCATTTTAAGATCTAAGAACACTGTTAAGTTTGAATTCTAGGGATACTATGCAACCAGAAAGGAGAGACGACTTCCGATGGCGGTGTTCATCATCATTCTGGTCGGGTTCATTGCGCTCTTCCTCTCGCTCTTTTCATCTGGTGCATTCCGTTTCTCGTGGCTACAGTGGCCATTCTTCGCGTCGGTCACTGGGGTCAATTGTGCAGTCCTCATAGTTTGCGCTGTGTTCGCCATCTTGTGCAGGACGCACTTCGGCGAAGGGCTGTCTCATTACCGTAAGTACCCCTTCCGGTAACAGAATCGTCCGATATGCTGATGATATCTGTATGATATAGTGCATGTCGAGGAGGTTCTCTCTGAACAGAACTTCGCCGCAGACGATTTCTCTACTGAGGACGTCACGGAACACAAGAAGGACGAAAAGGACTGGGATTTCGTGGATCGCGCGAGTCCTTCTAGCCGCACGGTCAAATTTAACATTAACGGTCGCGTTGATCCGTGAGCAAGGCTTTACGACAATACGAGGCTGGTACTTGTGCAGTGCACTTATAACTTAATTTACCTGGGAGGGATGACGGTCAGGTGTCGTGGTGTTACGATAGTCTTGGGGAGTGCTTCTCCCGATCTCTCCATTAGAGATCATTGACACTGTTGTAATACTCAGAGAAATGTACATCACCAATAATCCCCCTTAGGATTCCATGTATAGTTAATGTACGACGGGTATTTCAGCACCTGACAGTATATATTATTGCTTCGGGCTTGTATCACCCCCGAAACTTACTTTCCTGAGCGAGTGATTGAATGTGATACACAAGATAGCCGTAAGTCTACACGCTGTTGCTATTCAAGTTGGGATCAGTGTCCTACTACATAGTGTCCTTATATGTCCGACAATATTGTCTTCCTACAACCAACTTGTGCTCTCTTATACAACCTCCCAAGAGTCCCGCTTTGTCGTCGAGCTAATGACTAAATCTCAGCTATCATCAAGAAGGCGGACGATAAGAGCACTTACTCCTGCTGTTCTACAACATGCTTAGTGCCAATCACTAGCTTCACTGTCTTGACTTCGAACGCGTGGAAGTTGAGTTGGATGACTTGAGATCCACCGGTCACATCTCTAATGATGAGCTCTTCTTCCTCATCCTCCAGCAGGTTAGTGATGAAGGCCTTGGCGACGGGTATAGTCTCTGCGATCTTCAAAGTGGCACGTGCATGACCGCCGTAAGCTTCATACAGCCTCAAAATGATGGAGGTGGAATGCTTGGTGGACGAAGCTCCGGAACCGAAATGGTCAAGTTCACCGCGTTTTACGGTCTCCAAGAACACATTATCTACACCCTGGACAGTGAATGGGCTTGGAGACTTGAAGGTCGCAGTGGCAGTATCTGGAGCGTAGCGAACTAGATGGCAGGAATCAGGATCAGAGAAGAATATCATACAACGTCAGGAGCATGCTCTTACCGTGCAATGGGGAATTGTAAAGGTATGCAGCGACGGGGACATCAGACTCCAAGAAAGAACCCTTGTGAGGCATAACCGCCCACGAGAACACATGTGTCCCTGGGAATCATGTCAATAAATGAATGCGAGAGGTTCATGTATAGTTGGATCAGTACCTTGATCCTGCTCTGCGTCCGGAGCGGTGGCTGCACGCAACAAAGAGATACGCAGAATGTTCCCTTGGCAAGAGAATCCATACTTGCTTTCCGACAAGATAGCAACACCGTATCCAAACTCGCTGAGATCGGCGAACTGTGCGGGCTGTCAGAATCTAGTAACCAGCAGAGAAAATGAAGCTCACCTTGTGACCGCACACTTCGAACTTAGCAATATCAAGCTTCGTGTTCCTGTGCGTTGGACGTTGGATATGGCCGAATTGCGTTTCGTAGGTCGCGTTGTCGTTGTGGATGTCCAGAGGGAGCTCGACTGGCGAGTGACCAGGTCAGTATAAGTCAGAGATAGTATAGTAGAGACGTACATTTCAGGAACTCGTGACGTTCGTGCCAGTCCACAAGTGCATCGAAGTGGAACAACGAGCGAGAGTCGTGTTGAACCGTCGCTATAGCAGCAATTAGCCTCACCAATATAACTGGGTATTCGGAAGTTGTTACCTGGAACAGCATCCAAAGATATCTAAAGCACACAAATGTCAGAAAATACATTGGTAGTCGAAAACACGGCTGTACTCACAGTGGTGGTGATAGTGCTCTTTCCATATTTAATCACTGCTCTGAGAGAAGCACGGAGCGGACCGCCAGCGACGACAGAGATATTCGTGAACTGCAAAGGAGTTGCCTTCTCGAGGTGGTGTACCTCAACATCTGCGAGGACGTTAGTTCATGAACAAACCAAGTACACTGCAGATGGAGAATGCGTACCCCATGCATCCCAGTAGTTTGGTCGATCCTCGAAGATGACCAGTCCACCAGTCTTTCCCGCTTCGAGCAATTCCCGACTGAGAATTGTTGAGTAACCACATAGTGCGTGTTAGAAAGGAACACTTACCCAAGCTCGACGTCGAGGATGCTAGTGATTCGTCCACCAGAAATGGTCATCTGGACGCTCGAGTTCCGCAACACGAAGTGATCGTGACCGTTCGTGAATGCTACTTGAACGGATGCGTAAGAATCCACAACATGACATGTCACTGGCAACAAAGCTACTCACCAGACACAGGCATGCAATTCGCAAACAACCCCGAAGGTCGTGCAACATTCCCGCCCTCAGAGCAATCAAGCAGCGCATATCCCACAGAGCCATCTTCAGACGCCTGTACAACCTGAGACTTCAAGTTGGAGGTCTTTCCGGAGAGTGGCACTTGGACAACATCACGTCTGGGGAAGAATGTCGTGTTGTACGCGATGATAGATCCCGGAGAGCGGACGCTGGTTGCTTGGGATAGAGGGACAGAATCGGGGAAGAGTGTCTTGAATGCGGCTTCGAGAAGGGCTTCGCCGTCCTTACGAACTTCGGCGTAGAGCTTCTCTGCGTCGTCGTAGACCATACCTCTGTTACCGTCGAGTCAGACATGTGGATCAGGAGGGATGGCCTTTGGACTTACATCGCTGATCCCGGGAGGACTGAACAGCCGTGAAACTGTGAGTATATCTTTTAAGAACCAAGTTGACCATATGAAAACGCACCATCGTGGACTGCAAGATAGATCAGTATTGACCCTCCGATACTGTGTGAAGTACATTTACTTACATTGATTCAACAACACCTTCTCCCAGCAAACATCGATGGTAGACTTAGGGTACTGGTATTCGGCACTCGTCCTGGACAATGATGCAAGAGTAGCCAAATGCTATAGAAACGTCAGCTCCTATGCTACCTCGAGACAATTCCAAGACACAACTCACCTCAATATCTCGAAGGAGAATCTCCGACTTTCGGTTGCCCTTCTTGATGGAACCTGTGCAGGGAAACGCATTAGAGAGAGGAACAACCAAGTCAGGGTCCACACACTCACCATGGGAGGTGTATGTTCCACGATGGAACTCAAGGTACAACTCGCCGTTCCTACAAACCTCCTCAGCAAACTATGTAGCACGAAAAGAATGGACGACGTACCAATTAGGGAGCTTCGTGCCAGCCTTGGTATCCTTGATCAGAGCATCAAAGAAATCTTCAACAGAGTGGCCCATGCTGACTGGGGGCAACTCTCGGTTGTTGTTCCCGGCTGCACGAATTCTACGAAGCTGCATAGTAATAAGTCTCATTCACTGATGCTAGAGTATAATAGGATGCTTACGTTCTCCAACATCTTGGACAAAGGACCTCCTCCACCGTCACCGTTACCGAAAACGAGAAGGGCGGTATCTGACGACTCAAGGTTCTATACGCAAAATGAATTAGTGTTTGATATACAGCAGAAGATACGAAAGGGCAATACCTTGTGGTTAGTTATGCCCTTGTTGACATCGCCGACGGTAGCTTGAGCGGTGTATGTGTCTGGTAGGTATCGCAATCAGAAATGATTCAAAGCCATGTGTGTGTTATGGCAGAAGAACTACGCACCGACTGGCGTCATGTGGCAAAGCACTTGCGTGCCGTCGATTCCAACCCAGTTGAAGGTCGAGTGAGGGAAAACGTTACTGCAATCAAACATCAGTGGTCGGGACATGAACCGTCCATCTCTCCAACATACATGTTATTCCTTAAAGACCAAATCAGCCGTACATCCACCTTTCCGTGTAACACAGCGTGACTCACCAAGACAGCTTCTGCGTGAAGAAATACTTCATCCCCGCTCCCCGAATAAGCTGGGGCAACGACCCCGTCAGTCCAAACGAGTCCGGCAACCACGCCGTATCACACCGCCTCCCAAAGCGCGTCTCAAAGTACCGCTGTCCGTACAAGAACTGCCGGATCAGTGCCTCTCCGGAGGGCATGTTCGCGTCGTTCTCGACCCACGCGCCGCCGACGAGGTGGAATTTTCCCTCCATCACTTTCTCCTTGACGCGGTCGAAGAGGGGTGGGTATAGCTGAAGTTCGTTGTTAGTTAGTGATCCGAGTGTGGGGACTTGGAGTATGGTGGGCTAAGGGAAAGTGTGCGTACCTCTTCGAGCCATTTGAATTGCTGTGCTTGACTGCAGGTGAATCTGTGCTCTGGGTAGCGCTCCATGAGGTCTACTTGAGTGGACCATGATCGGGCGACCTTCTGCTGAGTGACGCTGTAAGGCCATAACCTGGAGATTCCAAATGAGCCCAACTAATACGGTCCCTAGAAAACTGACATGCTTACCATGCAGTGTCAATATGACAGTACCCGATACCCCATATCTGAGGACGTTCAGGACCCTCTGCGTAGATCTTCTCACCCTTCTTATCCCAATGCTCTCCAAAAACTTCCTCTGCAAGCTTCCTAGCACGAGTGATACTTGTCAGGTCACGATTGTTGAACACGTTCATAATCTCGTTGGCCACGACCAAGGCTTTGTTCTGCAGACCAGAGTTACCTGGGAGGGTCTCTGAGATCTCCTTCAGCGTTGTAAAGTCCCATAATAGCCTCCACGCCTCCTGGTTCGGCACAACCAAGTCAGCGGATGCGAGGCTGAAGTATCTGTTCATCTGTTGTTGTATGCACCGTCAATGTATTGTCCACGACTGAGGAGCAGATTACTCACGTCGGGAGGGGCGATGGTGTCGCCGTTCCATGGGACACCAAACATGCCATTGCAACTCGACTCGATTACAATCTCGTAGTAGCCCTTGATTACGGCCTCGCGAGGGATGATATGGTCTACTCTGCGATCCCCGCCGTGGCCTCCTGTGATGCCCTGTAGAGGGGTCCCGTCCGGGGTGAAGACCATGGCTTCGCATCCCGGATCGAATTCAACTACATCGTTTATAGTCAGTGATGTGCACCTGCTTCTGGTGTTCTGAACGTAGTTGTGTGATAGACGTACATTGGACACGTTCGTACTGTTGGAAGTAGGACGGAATGTTGATGGAGACTTTCCACCAGTGGTTCGTCTAAGCAGACCATCAGTTACTCGATACGACGTCCTAGTATGAGCCAGATTCATACCCCTACAACAGATTAGCATTCGGTTAGATAACAAGCGAGGCTTCATTACTCACAAGACGGCCCAAACGCCTCACCCTTCCTCGCGGGTCTGAACTTCTGCTTAAGTGCCTCCTTGAAGTCGGGCTTGCTGAGCCCCGGAGCACTCCATACTTGAAGCTTCACATGATGCTGGTCGTCCAACCTGTGGGTGAACAGCATCGCCGATAAGTTCACATCTGAGAAGTGCCCGCCGTTGAACGTTCCCAGACGGTTCTGTGTGAGGTGTTTGATCCATTTCGAGCCAGAACCGTAGTTCAGCTGAGGGTAATCTGTAGGAGAGGACATTGTAACGCGAGGTCAAGGAGGTAGGAGATGACCAACGTTGTCAACTCAACAGCCGGCGACCTCTGAGGTCCTTGACGGGGGTGGCTGCCGAATGATGGAATGCGGGGTTGATGATAACATAAGGCACGCTTGTGAAACAAGGGTAACAATTCGGTTGTTATCCATTTGATGGCTTTGATAAGCACCGTGTATATAATTAGGTCCCGCGGCTCTTGAGCTCACCATGACTTACTTGTCAGTGTGCATTGCAAAGTGCAAGGTTAGTAAAAGTGCCAGTAGGTCATTATTGTCATTATCATGCATGTCGTAAAGGTCGTAACAGTCGTAACGAATAAAGATACACCAACGATCGCAGAAACTCCATCCGAGGAACTGGCCTCAAACCACAAAGTGTGCTCCCAATACAAGACCAATTCCCGCCACCAGCGTGTGGGGGCTAATGACGGCAAAAATCCTGGCATTGTTAGCCACGGTGCTAGCTGCAGTCGGTGTAGGGGTTACAACAGCTGAAGATGGTGTCGTTTCCCCATCGGTGTCGCTGACGTTTCCTAGCAGTGTGCTCACAAGACCACAGATCGAGTTCACTCCCTTGAGGATACCAGGAAGGTCTTGGACGTTCGCATCAAGAAACGAGGTCTGGTTTGTCTTCTCAAAGCTGCAGAATATTGGTCGACCTCCATTCGTCGTTAATGTTGATGTCCTGCACTTACCAGTCAACGCATTGCGGATATGCTAAGGATTCATGTTAAATCTGATACGAGGCATCTGCGGGACTGTACGTACCACTTTGGAAGGTGTCAGTACAAGCACACTTGATAACATCGATGAACGTGCCCGGGTTGAATATGATCTAGTCATGGTATGCTCGGTGAGTGGTACTGTCACCAGTAGCATTCCTGTGCTGAGACACTGACTTGAGTAACGTTGGCCAGGACAGGTGCTGCCTGAGCACAGCTACTGATACTGTCATAGCTCGGCGCACATAACGCACAAGACGGGATTGAATCTGGAAAATCCGGTGCGTCGCGACAGTCGAGTAGCTGAGGAGCAGGGTATGCGAATGTGAAGGTGCCAGTGCTGAACAAGCACATTATCATAACGAGGCCGAGGAGGAACATGGAAACGGTTCTGCTGAAAGACATGATCGGTATATCAGCTCGTTATGCAGACGATAAGCCACCTCTGAGATTGAGAGACGTTCGAGTAGGGTGACTGGATCAGCAGTGGGGGACCCTAGCGAGACGACCGTAGAGGCGGCTGTAGTCCTGCGGCTTGGAGGGAGGAGCAAAGGAGCCGTGAGAACGTAGGATAGCTATAGTGCTGCAGCATAAGCCTGACTGACCCCGCACGGCGCATGGCCATGGAGATCTCCCCGATGATGTTCCAGCCTGGAATTGAAGATGTTCTCAAAGGGAAGTTGCCATCAGAACTATCATCCTCCTGACTTTTCTGAGATTCATTCGGATGAGAAGATGTGTTGGGACGTCAAGGTGAATAGCAGATGTTGCGGTAGCTATTAGCGGGACGTACACGGATCCCTGTGAGAGTGAGAGTAGCTAGTAGTACAGCAATGATGTAAGAGAACATATCCGCATAAGACCCAAGACTTGTGATTGTGAAGGATGTGAACATATCCGTACGCAGTGTAGATGTGCAAAGACTGACGATGGAGAGAGATGAACGGACGGCGGCCATATCCAACGCAAAGGACACTATGGACATGCGTGAGTACAGAACCCCGGAGTGAGCCGAGCTCAAACTTACCTATTGTGCAAGCCTCCGGCTCAGAACAGAGCTTGTTCATCTCCTCCGACTAGCAACCCACGTTCCTTCGTACCCTTGAATATGTGCCGGGCTCAACGTATCTCTCCAGCGCCCCGAGAGACTCCCATTCGCGTTGCCCACCATATACGCCCGGTAGAGCCACTTGCCTCTGTCTCCGTCCGTCTTCGAGTCGAGGGAAACATCAGCAAAAGGATAGAAGTAAACGTGTGAAGAGTGCGCTTACATATTCTTTTGATAGGCTGATGAAGCCATCGCACGGTCGTACACGTCCGAGAAGACTGAATTGGCCCCACGCAGAGTGCCCCTACGAGACCATGTACAGTCAGTGACATCATACTAATAACCACACTCGCCAACTGACCTGCCCAGTCAAGAACGTATCCCGCACTTTCCCCCGTTTTCCGTCTCTTCGCATGCTATACCAGGAGCGGTATATCAGTGGCTTGTTCGATCCAGACTCAGTCAACTCGAGCGTGTCCCCGGTTTCGTGGATCTTCAAGTCATCTGGGATGTATCCACGACAGGGGTTGCCTGGTCGAAGAGGTAGTACTCTCACTGGTATGACATCATCGTCATCATCTTCCTCTACGAGATGCCATTCCTGGATCTTTATCGTTTGCCGATGTTGTGCGACTAGGCTGCGATGGAGAATAGATGGCGGAGCGCCTGACAGCAGTGCAGCATACGAAGTAAACTCTGTGTACTGTTCAAGATGTTCATAAGGACGAACAATCATGTGAACAGCATAAAGACGTACCGTGAAGATACCCTCCCACACGCCTTCAAGACTACCAGGGGTAAAGGCTCCAGACGGCCGGTCATTCACCGCGCTTTTAGGGTTCGACAAACTGAGTATACGCGCCCAATCGCCTTCCCACTCCCATGACGAACGGAACGACGTGTCCATCTCTACTGGAGGGAAGATGGGCTTCATGTAGTTGTTCGACTCCCATGAGACGTTGAGTTTGTTGACTAGGGTAAGGTAGGCGAGGATGGCGGGCGAGGCGGGGGCAGGGGCTACGACTCGCAGGTTGGTAGAGTAGTGTCGCACGGTGGTCGGCTGAGATCTGACGTTTCGTGGTAGAAAATCTTGCCAGTCAGGATAACAGGCGGGGTACTGTAGGCGACCTGTTAGTATACGTATGGAGCGAACTTGAGTGAAGCTTACTCTGTGTGCACCAAGCGCGATCACTTTCAGTATACCGGTTGCTTGCGTGAAGAGTGCATTATCGTGCGTGTACTCCTCTGCGGTATGTTGAGCACAAGTACATAACAAGATCGAAAAGACTCACCAGGTTTCAACAGAAACCAGAATAACCAAAGTGCAAGGGATATACACTCTGTATTCTCCGGCCAAAGGTTATCGTGGTGTATAACCTTCACCGCTCCCGATGAGCCGGTCGGGTCGAACCAATAGTCTTTGAGCCATTGGTTAAGATTACCGTAGTCGCGCAACTGCTGCTCGTTCTTTCCATCGCTCTCAATAATCATCAGGTATGCTGTCCATAGCAAGTTGGTAATATCCCGGGTCGGCGGCTCGCCTTTACTGTCAAGGCGATGACGAAATCGTTTCAGAGCCACGCTGCGCCGTCGTAACTCCTCCGCCATAGCAGCTGCTGTCAAAGCGTCGGGACCCATCCTTCGCAGAGCGGGGGCGACGTCGTATTTATACGCAAATATGCGTGAATAGAGAAGAGGGTTCGTGGTCATGGACAATGCGGAATTCATTGATCTGTTGAGTACGATCAGAGGGAGTATACCGGCGGGCGGGCCCAGAAAGCGGTCTGTCGCTGCGAAAAAAGCGATGTGCTCGAGCACCTCCTGTGGTACGCGAGCTAGTGGCGACTGTGTATTCGCTGACGACATGGCTGTCAGGTTTTCTAGGTGGGAAGGGGCATTAGTGAGGATGGCAGACGTCAACACAGCTTTATGTAGTTAACTTGAATCGCACGGCCCGCCGGGATGGCATGGGTGCCTTCAGATCCGTGCTGGATTCGAGAAATAGAGTCTGAAGATAGCTACTTACCTACTCCGGTCCAATAGTTGGGTATTGTCGCAGCCTAACTGAGCTCTGGCGCGTGAAGGTGGCTGCGATCTTGGTTCTCAGCAAAGTCTGACCTTTGGAGCGTCATTCGACATTATACTCCTCGGAGTCAAAGAATAGCTTACCTGATGATGCGCTATAACGCTATTAGAAGCGTACTTTACCTAGCTTTGATATTGGCTGGATAAAACGGAAGTAAAGATGTGCGGGGAAAACGATTTCGTGAAAGTCGGACTTTCTACGGAATATGAAACTGGCTGATCAGTTGGTGAGCGGAGTGTAAACCGTGCAGTTGCGTGTTTTACAGTCCGACAAATGAGATAACCCCTATATTAGGAGCTACGTAATGTCGGAATTCCGAGTAAACAAGTACAGAAGCTCCTCGATCTCCTCGGTTGCGACTGCTATGCACATGAAAGGCATTTCTTCTGGGGTGGATATATTCAAAGTCACAATGTATGTACCCATCCATTTCTATCTATCGAACTAATTCCCATACTGTCATCCGCGGGCGCAAACAATCTATCATACTTTGTACAATTCGACGGGAGGATGGGAAACCCCACAACGTCTGTGAACTCATGGCAATACGGCACAGGCCTAGAAGAAACGGATGCAGGCATTCGAGGGATGTCTGCTAAGCTACAACAACTGCAATCTGCAGATCTTGCACTTCTTCATGCCTATCTGAGTTAACAAGTGGCGCCGTCGCAGTTAACGCGTCGACAGTGGCACCAGATAAAATGGCTGCATATAATGTATCAGTAAGCCAGCAACTCACAGGGCAGTCAGCTGTTCATTCTATGACGAATCCTGTTTCTAAAAATCTCACCGGGCGATGTCCTCACCGACTAGAAAACGTTGTTGCTATCGGCGCAAAGGCACAGAAGCGACCTGATTCAGACATCTCTTGTTGATGCGTCAGATGTTTTGGGACACGTTATACTAACCTTGTGCACATTCTAACAGTGGGTCCAAGATGAATATGCAACTGTAGTTCTCGTTAGAGTACTTGTGTTGATTGTCACACATGCAACAGCAGGACGCTATAGAGCTAACATCGATTGCCATTCATTGCCATTGAGTTAGCGATCCGAAGGAACTTACTGTTAGCGACTCAGTACATGATGTAAATGGTGGCAGAGTCATAGAGCATCAGGCGGACGGACGAGCTTGGGTTAGTATTCCCTTTCTGGCAAGCGCTCGCTTTGTGGCGTTACCCCGCACTCCGACTTGCGTTGTCCCGGAAATTATTCCGAGTCAACCATCTCTTACTATGCCTACCGATTGCCTCCAAGTCGAGATATCTGGAATTCAAACACTGGTACATATGTACTGATTCACAATCATACAACGCTCACTGGCCCTTCATGTGGCTGCCACTCAAGGAATTCAAAACATAGTCACGTGGTTTGCGATAAGTGCTGTTGACCGCGTTTGATGCGCCGCCAACCACTTCTGCTCCCGCCCTTCATCAGCCTCCTCGCTCCTCGGCATGGAACCACCGTCGCCGAATGCTATATGCGCAACGCCAGTCAGAAAGCGGACATGGGTGCCAGGTTCAGTCACAAATGCATACTCGGCGAAGAGAAGACGAGTAACGATATCGTCCGCGGAGCTCGATGGGGAACTCGATACTGCATCGGCGGCATCTACCTCCCGCAGACAAAGTTTCGTGAGTGCATTCTCTTTCACTATTGCATCGATATTGAACTTCTTGTAGGGCGATCGCTTCATAGCGGCGAGACCCGACCATTCAATCCCACTTAGTATTACACCTCGCTCCAGACGCATGGCAAACGTCTTTGGACTTATCGAGGACCGCGTGTTGAGATATGGAGAGCCTTCCTCGTCGAAGGGAAGGGGAAACGCGTACGAGTCTCTACGAACAAACCTAACGCCTCTGCTCGCCCAAGTGTCCAAATCGTCCTCTGTGTCCGCGGCATCCAACCTCGGAGGACGGAAACAGTTTCTACTAGCGCTCGATGGGCCTGGTATTCCTGCGGATCCCTTTGCGTACCCACTCACATGGTCACAGAGGAATATCATCGCTGTTGCCTGTGGTAAAGACGTCTACTACCAGAACTTGGACACACGGGCCATAGTCCATCTATGTGAAATCGATAAATTGGCGTATGGAAGACCAAGAAGCGTTCAATGGTCTGTGCTCTCGCCTACGAAACTCGCTTTGGGTACTACGCTAGGCAATGTACAACTTTGGGACGTCAATAAGAAAGAAGTGCTCCACAGTTGGAAGGATGAAGATATGGACTCGGTGGGCGGGATGGACTGGAACAATCACCTACTCGCTGTTGGGTTGGATAACGGAGGCGTCAACCTTTATGACGACCGACAATCTGCTCTCGTCAGCCGGTTGACCTTGCACCAGAGTAAGGTCCACGGGGTGAAGTGGAGTACCGATAGGAATTACCTCGCCACGGGAGATCAGGCTGGCGTGGTATACGTTTGGGATGTACGGGCTGGCAAGGAGCTGAGCAATAGCAGTAGGATGGGTGGTCGTATGCATCATAACGCTCCAGTAAAGGTGCGAACCTCCAATTTCATATGCACGGTTAGCAAATACTAAAACTGCTGAACAGGCGTTGGCGTGGTGCCCATGGCAGCCCGACCTACTTGCTACAGGCTCAACATACCCCGACGGCAAGATACGTGTATTCAGCGTCAAATCAAGCTCTCCAATACCGCAACCACGACACATCCTCCCCCTCAACGCCTCCATAACGTCCCTCCACTGGTCGCCACATTGCAAGGAGATCCTTAGCACGCATGGCCACGCGTGGAACCCAGAAAGCCCGGCAGACCCCACAAATGCCCGACCGATGCAAGTCAAATCGCCACTCACGCATTCCATAACCGTGCACTCGTATCCTTCCTACCGACGAACTGTCAGCGTTACGGCACATATAGGGCCGGTGGGGCATAGTTGTTTGAGTCCGGATGGGACGATGGTCTTTACGATATGCCCGACGGAGGAGGCGATGAAGATGTGGAAGGTTTGGAGTATACCGCCGAAACAGCCGAAGAAGGAGGACATGTATGATAAGTTCACGATTAGATGAAGGGTGTATTGGTGGCGGCTTGGGCTTGGGTTGTCGCTTGGATTCTTGGAAGACGGAAGGGCAGTGGTTTCCTTTGTCGTTCTCTTGGTCGGGTTCGCTTATACAGATTGGACTGCTCATTCGTGGTATTGGGTCTTGAGATATTATGTTTTCCCTTGTATGTTTACCAACTTGCTTTGACTTTATCTGCTATCTACGTTATCTAGGACTATTCTCCACTTGTGTACCTATATGCCTCTCAAGAAACCATCTTACAAATCATTACGCATTAATTCATTCTCGTTGCCCGATATTATTCAGATGCAGAGATGAAAAGTAGAAGGATATGATGATTGCATATGGATACAAGACAAAACCGGGACGTGTTATACTGTACAACTATACAAAGAATCCAAAAGTCCGCGCACCAACAGAGATTAGAAACTACTGCAACCCTCGATCGACCAAGTCATTCAATATACCCTACTCAACTTCAGACCAAGCATCCCCGTCAACGTCAACATCACTAACACTGCTCAACTCAGCGCTTTCCCAATCGCTGGTGACTTCTCCCTCCTTGCTCGCAGCGGCCCTCGCCTTCGCGCGTATATATGACTGATCGTCTTCCTGGGGATGGCTTTCCAAGAGGAATGCCGACTCTGTTTCTGGTGAAGGGATGTCATCCTCGGTGGCGATAGATTGCTTAGTATCCGCTGATTCGACAACAGAAAGGCTGGTGGGTTCTGACGCAGGGACGGGGAGAGTAGACGTGGTTGCTGTGGAATGATCCTCCTCCATTGCCTTGACATCTTTTGAGCTGGAGGTGATTTCGGAAAGTAGGGTTGGTGTTCTTACGAGCGCAGGCGCGGCTTTGCAAGGTGTAGCGGGTGCAGCGGACTCGACTGTCGGTGGGAGTACTTCAAGCTCCGACTCACGAATAGCTACGTCGGTGGAGGGATTTTCCGGGACAACGGTATCCTCTCCTTCCAAAGCCTCTTCTGAGGCCTCTGCGTTAGCAGACAAGCCAGAGTTTGCGATAGAGTCGGTGTGAATGCCCGAGCTGGTTGGGACATCTTCGGATCCACTAACAACTGACACCGCATCGAGGACTGCCTCCGACTCGACGACGACGGAGGATGTTGTGTCGGTAGTCTGAGTGTATTCCTCAGTTGCCTCGGATTGAGTAGCTGCGGGAGCAGACTCCTCGGTAACCAACGGTAGACGAGAATCCTCAGAGGAAACAATAGCCCGAGGAGCCTCTTCCGCTACCTCAGGCCTGGTGTCAGCCTCGGTAGAGACGACGGGAGCCTCAGCGACAACTGGTGCAGCGGGCAGAGGAGAAATCTCGGACTCCTCAGGCAAACTCGACTTCTCCAGCTTCGGCGACGCCTCCGCAACCTTCCTATCCACTTCCGCCAACGCCTTCTCAACCTCCAAGACAACTTCCTTCCTACGCCTTCTCACCTCTTCATCACCATGACTATCGACCTCGTCAAGCTTCGCCAACAACCCGTTCAAGGCGTGTTCGTACACATGCACGGGCTTGTTCTTACTCGTGAAGGGGAGTTGGGCCGAGTCTGAGTCAGGGGTGACAGGGGAGGGAGTGGAAGCGCGAGAGTGGTCGAGGTCGGTGGGGAAGACGAATGAGCTCTTGAGTTCTTGGAATAGAGTGCTGATACGATCTATGGCTCCGAGGGAAAGCTGCGTGGCCACTGAACGGCGGATGGCAGGGACACGGCGCAGGTTCGTGTGTTCCGCCTGGGAGGGTGTTGGGATGGAAGTGGGTGGAGTGGTCTGGCGGGGAGCAGCAGGAGTAGCGACTGGTACATTGAAGCGCACAGTACGAGCAGCCCCGTCGACGTTGTTGGGCTCAGCACCGCTCTTCGTGTGCATTTCCCAAGGGAATGCGATAGGAGACTCGCGAGCTTTGCCCTTATCCTGCTTGACAGGAGCCTCCGCTTGCTTGGCCTCCTGAGGGTATGCAGGGGCGCTGGGGGCGAACAGATTCAGGAGGTTCTCGATGACCTCTTGCACTTCTGCATCCTCGTCGACTTCGAGGCGGCGACGGAGCCTCTCTTGAGGTGTGGTCGCCTTCGGCGACGGGACAGGCTGCGGTTGAGCCTGAATAGGCATGTCATTAGAAATCTGTGCCAGCCCAAGGAGAAGGTATGCGATAACACATACCATGACCGGCACACGCAGTGCTTCCTCACGCTCGGAATGGCGCAAACCAAGAGCATTAAGAAACGCATTCTGCGCCTCCTCACGCCTCCTCATTTCCGCCTCTTGTTGTCTTCTGAGCGTAGTCTGAAAGCGAACAACCTCCTCCGCCTTCGCACGCTCGTACTCTTCGTACATCTGCGCACGCCGGCTTTGTCTCGTAGCAGCGAGCTGTTCCATCGCCGCCGCCATCTCAGCAAAAGCCTCAGCTTGAGCTTGGGCGCGGCGCTGCTCTTCTAGACGACGACGGTGCTCTTGGATGGCTTGGACGCGGCGGAGGCGTTCTTGTTCGAGTGCTTGTGCGCGGCGTTGGGCTATGGCGTATTCGCGGGCGGCGCGTTCGACGGCGGCGTTCACGTCAACGTGAGAGTAGGGCACGCCATGGCCAGGGAAGTCGGAGTAGGGGTAATGGTGATGATCATGGAGCTCGTGGTTGGGATAACCGTAGTCAAATGGAGAGGGGCGAGCTTGAGCACGTCCGGCATAGGGATTGGGACCGAAAGGGAAGCCAGGATGACCGTGACTGGGGCGAGCGGAAGTGGGAGAGAGGTAGAACATCATCTTCGCCCGTTATCCGCTATGAATACTGTAATATGTGATATGTAGAGGTGGCTTCGACTGGGAGAGATGAGAGTAAAGAGAAGAGAATATCCCTCTCCCCCGAACTCGCACCAGTACTTATACCGTCGCACCCGCGCAGCATAGCAGTACGCGTAAGCCCGACGCGTATACACGTATCATCAAGTTCTTCCGAGTATACACTGTGCTGATAAATCCACCAAACCCAAAGATGAGTCAGGGTCTGTAGTAGGTAGTAGAAAGCGAAAGCACTTACTCGAAGCCGTCATGGAAGGTTCGAGCAACGTTCTTGCCTCTTTTAGTCATTTTCCGCATACAACGCCGTCCTTAGGCGCTCATAGGACACGTTAGCGCTGATATATGTTATTTGGGTTCCGAGTCGTCCTGGGGAGAGATGGCTACGATGAACAAGCTAGCTTTTGGCATATCTGCAATTAGATGCACTTTCAATTTCCATCAATGATAAAGGTGACATCGCCTTGCCGCGAAGGACGGGCCATATACGACTTCTAGCGCTGCACAGCCGAACAGAAAGCTACATTATGCTAAAGAAATGCTATAGTACAGAAAGTTACATAGCTTTACGCACTAGACGGCCGGAATCGCTCAACAGCCTCTATGAACGAGTTTGCTTCTCGCACAGACATGCCCCACCGCTCTGCAAGCTTTCCAGGGCCACCGGCCTTCTTCGTCTCGGCTTTGATGTACGAGGACAGTGCGTCGGCCTGTGCTGGTGAGAGTCGGCCGTGACATGAGGCGATATATGTGTGTAGGACACTGAAGTGGCGTATTAGTAAGTGCTAAGGGACAAGGATAGCAATGGAGGAAGCTTACCCTATTACTTTGTCCTCGAACTCCGGATCACCCTCAGTCTCACCGTCCGGGCCATGCGGCACAGGCGAAACAAGAGAGTCTATGAGAACCTGCAATAACCCGTGGTTCTCTAAGGCGTCGATAGTCAACTCGGACGTCGACGCTGACGAGGGATCAGCCAACATGGATGCATGTGAGTTGGGATGAACAGGAGTTTGGACGTTGGGATGAACAGGAGTTTGGACGTTGGGACCTGAGGGTGCTGCGTTATCGGCAGAGGCAGTTGGATGGAGAACTACTGATGTGCTTGTGCTGGATGGGGCTGTGGTACTGGATGGAGCGGGTGCGGTGGTGGTAGGGGTAGGGGTAGGGCGTGGTTGGACGGGGGAGGATGGGATGAGGATGGCGTTGAGTAGGAAGGCGGTTTTCCGTCGGACGGAAATGTCAGAATCTGCAAGTGGGCGTGTGATGAGTATCATGATGCGTTTTTGAGGGAGGTTGTACTGTACATACCTTCGAGTGCACGTCGTAGTGTATCCCAGCCTTCAGCTTCCTTCAGTTGTTTTACGGCAGCCGATGAATGCTTCAGGGTACCTGAGAGCGCGTAGACCGCTTTCGATCGAAGCTTAGCTGATCTCACGGAGGGCTCCAAGAATGAAAGCACCGTTCGGAGTGGTGATAGTGCAAGATACTTCTGAAGAGGTTAGTAGTACTCAAGACGTTCGATTAGCTGGTGAGACGTACGGCGTTCTGAGCGGAGGGGTTGTTTTGTACGGCAGTACCAATTATCCACAGGACGTTGGTTTTGATTTCATCTGACGACGAAGGGGCTGTGAGGAGGTTCTGCAATGGCTCCCACATCTTGAGCTTCACGAGGTCTGTGGCGTCTAGGTCAGCGATGGTACGTTTGCAGACAGGACGGGTTTGCATACCATTAGCGTTATCAATGCTTTCTATGAGCTACACAACCAATCTTTCAGTACAAGTACAGACGGCGTGCAGCTAACCGATGCGTACCATCTCAAATTCATCGAGCGCGTCCAACCTCTCGTCCTCCGACTTGGTGTCGTCTACAGCAATCGCCAACATCTCCTTCATACGCTCAGCATCCGGCTTTCCCAATATCATATCAATAATTGCAGGGTCCAGATCCTTGCGCGGTTGCGGTGGCTGCGAAGCACCCGGCTCTGCAGGTGTCGAGTTCTCGATACTCCATCTGAGCAAAGATTCCATGTTTGTTGAGGGTTTGAGTGTGGGGGTATGAGAGAAGAGTACTTGAAGATGAATGTGCTATCGATACAGTTTTATGAGAGCAAAGGAGAAAAACATAAAATGCTGAGAAATCGCAGAGCTGGAGATTGAGCGAGAAGTCGCCAGAATCTTCAATCTACTTCAGGCGCCGGAGATCAGCCAGTAAATCGTTATCTCGGTATGGTCCGAGGCGGAGATGGGCGGAGTTTAAGCGAGCATTCACGCGAAACTTTTTCTTGCTGCTCTCGCTCAACGCTCTCGTGTCCTCGACGTGTCTTCTCATGTTGTACTAGTCTGTCTTCTGGCTGATTGTGGTGAGTGATGCTTTCCAACTTCATTTCGATGATGATACCTTTTATACCATGTCCAACTACCGAAACCTACGTGTAGACAACCTATACTATTTAGTTTCAGCCTTGGCTGATCTTCTCTTTTCCATCCACCTTCTACGTCCAATCCGCTAACAATCTCTCTTAGTTATAGGTTTTCGAGCAGAGTCGCTCCCTGTATTGGTTTTAGATGGTGAGTACTTCTTTCCCTGGGACGTTCGTCGTCGGATGAAATTTATTCGATGGGCGGACACGAATGCACTCGGCCTACACCAAAATCTCCCAGTGTACAAAAGTGGAGATGGGTTCGAGTGCCTGCTGAAACGCATCGAGACCTGATTCTTCTATCTTCCATGTTTCTTGACCGTTTTGCTGACTGTCCTCTCTCCAGGTGTATAATTGTGCTGTTTCCGTATGTATACCTCGTAGTAATATCCTCCGAATGAATACGATTCGTATCATAAATCCATCATGTGTGACTATGTCGAGTAGACGAGATGGCGACGTCGCGAAATGAGAATAAATCCCGATTCTTGGTCGCTCGAGAAGTTGTAACATACGATCGACCTTGGCGCCGTGAACATAGGCAAAAAGATAGAAGCTGCAGCTCGTAACCCGCCCTTTGTCCCCGACGCCCACGACGACGAGCTCGAAGTTCGACAGCAGCCCGCTTTCCCCAGCTTTCGAAGTTTAATCTCGGAGAACAACGTGACCCCGTTTGGTGGTGCTGATGCAATGGTGTTCCTCACGGGTGCAACTGGCGCGTCCTTGACTCGGCCAGTATCCTCCGTCCTTGGGTAATGTTCGTCGTTCGTCTTTACCCCTCTAGCAAGCTCAGGCTGACAATCTACAGGTAAATATGAGCGACCCCGACAGGCCTAATTGGTTTAAGAGGCTATCGAGTTCAACAACGACCAGTCTGCGCTCTCTGGGTCTGCCGATCAGTCCAAGCACCTCGCCAACTTCGCAGTCTCCATCTTCGTACCATGAATACGAACAAGGCAGTATGAGAGAGAAGAACACGACCAACTCTAACAGAGCATCACGTCAGTCCTCGATCCGACACTTCAGGCCGTCTCGACAGTCATCCTCAGCAACAAGCGAGAACTCCATAGGCAGTAGCACACAGACCGATAGGCCCACGCCAGATAGGATTCGACACACTGGGAGTCTGCAATCTATCATCCAGAACCCCCACGATACCCATGCCCACCACGTGCACCCAGCAACTCGCAGCAACACCCATCCGCAACCTCACCAACACCAAGTCGGTTCGAGGAGTCGCTCGCTGCGCATCCCTCCTGGACCAAGAGGCCCACCCCTTGGGCCGATGTCTAGTCCTGGGTTTCCCAACAGTCTGTTTCACGCGTCAGAGTTCATGCTCGGCGCTGGGATGGTCATCCTCCAACCCTCCACTGCCCGTATCGTTATCGTTCATGAGACCAAGTTGAACTATTGGTTCCTGCCAAAGGGACGGAAGGATGTCGGGGAGAGTATCGAACAGGCTGCGCTGAGAGAGGCTTACGAAGAGGTACGTTCCATGTCTTATCCCCCAACTACGAGGAGTTGAGGACTCACCTTTCGCAAACAAATAGTCAGGCTACAGAGCAGAATTCTTACCGCTGTACATCCTCACTCATGCACCAAGCCCTCCGGGGGACAACCCCTACAGTCCCTACCGTGTCCCCCGACGGAACACTGAGCCCATCTATCTGTCAACTTACCAATGGCAAAAACAACGCTGGCCTCAAGGCCCAGAATGCACAGGCGGCGAGTACCTGACGTTCTGGTACGTCGGGCAGATCCCCCATGACGCTGTGAGTAGTCTTCGCATAGTCATACCCACAACGACTCACCAAGAGTTACATAACTTGTTACCTTACTCTTTGTAGGTCCGCGAGCGAGACACAGGCATGCCCGACGAAGTGAACTACGTCTCCGAGCTCGTCGACCTACAGACCGCGCTCGCGCGCCTGACAGGTATCGAGCGAAACATCGTCATGCGCGCGTACGAGCTGTGGGCGCAAGACGCGGATAACGATAAGCAGGTGCAGGAATTGATACGTTTGATGCAGAGGGAGGACGAGGAGAGGGCTGCGAGGAGGGCTCTTGATACCCGAGTTGTCAATGGTGGTGGTGGTGGTAGTGGTGGAGGAGGAAGTGGTTTAGGAGGAGATGGTGACACTGATCTTGTTTAGAGCCTTAGACTGACTGTTATTCATATACCACTTTGGAGCCTGGGACTTGTACCTCTGGATGCTCGCAAATACACGGGTTGTTGTTTCTACTGGCAAACGATCGTATGGACGCGTTAATGTTGCAAAAGCTCTCGAGCCTATAGGTGGTGTCATGGGGTCACCTGTGGCCAGAATCTCCTGGCCAGGGTTCTACGTTTATTGCAATTGCCAATCTGGAGGACCATACTGGCAGGACAGATGCTTGTTTGAGCTCTGACACATATCGTGACGTTCAACTTTCAAATGGGCAACATGCTGATGGTGAACATCTTTGTCACTGGTACGCAAGTTATGTCGAACTCGTTCCGATCCTCGTGTTACAGTGATGCAGTTAACGGTCGAGGCCGCGGCCTTCTTTACCTCGTTGGCCTACCTACCAGAGCATCGGCCAAGTGCTACCTCTAAGGAGAACAAAACTGGGATGTTTACTTTTATAATCACAGTGTAGTCGATCCCCTCCACTGGTATTGCCACCGATCCCGTCGGCGAGCTTAAGGGACAGCTCTTCGTGCAACAGATGAGCGTACACCATTCAGATGGAATGCTAATGTCGCTATGGTGACTATGTTGTGCGGACGGAAAGCATACCACTGAATGAGTAGTACTCCAACACCACCGCAATGAAATATAGCTTGTTTGACAAATAAAATTGGAGAGAAGCTAGTAAGTACATCGTGTATTGTGCTTCGAATCGAGGGGTATGTATCGTCCGGGAAGAATTATCTACAGTGCTCTAAATACAGCATAACAGCGTGTGTGAGAGTCCCATGAAGGATGAGTGTCACGTAAATCAAAGAGTTCTATGCGTGGAGCGTGGGTAACAAACGAGTGTGTATGAGGGTCGAGCGTAGTAGTAAACAGCAAAAGGTATACGATACGACAGAGCGAATCAGAAAACAGACTTCCAAATTCCTAGATAGCCGAAACGAAACGAACTAATGAACGACGGAGAGTGAGACCGATGGACCATGTGCCAATGGCCCAGACAAGATGAGGAAAGCAAAGATGCGAAAAACCCGAAAGCGTGTAAGCCAAAGTCATTACCGTTTCATTTCACTCTGAACAGCTCTCACGAGCCCGCGGGGGGCGCACCCGCACTGTCCCCGCTCGAATTTATCGAGCCCATGGCAGTGTAATACGACAGCGTGCTCTTCGTACCGCCATGGTAACTGCTCCCGCCAGACACCTGCGGGGAGTCAGAGAACGCACCAAGTTCAGATATGCCGCTGCCTCCGCCACCATTTCCAGGTGCGAGGCCCTCACGCTCGGGCGCTGAGGAAGAGAGCATGATGCTGGCAGTGAGGCTGTTACTCCGGCTCGGCGGCTGGCTTCCTGAGGGTTCGCTCATCATGTTCGTCAGAGTTGTCGCACGCGTGGGAGGACGGGAGAGGGTGTGCACTGAGCGGTCGCCGCGTTGTTGACTTGACAGGCTCATGACTTCGCGTGAACCTAGGGACTCGATGGTCGGCATGCGTTGGATGTAGCGGCCTACTACGGGCACGTAGTCCGAGGCATCGTATTCGTCGGTGGGGAAGGGCTCGTATGTCTGCGTCATTGAAGTACTGTCGGAGGTGTCAGTGTAGTAGCTCGAGTGGTCGTTTTGAGCAAAGCGTAGGCCTTCCTCCGTCTCGCGGGAGAGCTGTGCCATGAGGCTGTCAAAGTGATCGCCGAAGGTATGTACCTCCTCTTGAAGGAGAGGATTGGGTGACTCCGCTTGTGGGGTTAGAGACGGAGAGGTAGAGTAAGTATAGGTACCGGAGTGTCGGTGAATGGGTCGTCCATAGGCATCTGTTTCCACGGCATCAGGGTAGTCCTCCTCTGACGAGGTGGGGGATTCGGGTATAGGTTCGTCGCGGAATGAATGGCCTTGAGAAGATGGGGCAGAACGGGAGGAAAAGGATATACGGGCTTGTCTTGGGCGGCCGTCGCCAAGAAGCTGGCCGTCGCTGGTAATTCGTGACTGGGACCGTCGAAGCCCCTGGGTATCGTTTGAAGCGTGAAGAGAAGCGTTTGAGTGCGTGAAGTCGCTACCAGAAGCAGGGCGAGAGTTTGGTAGCCGTGTGTGACTGGCGAGAGATACGGGCGTCGTAGTCATGGAGGTCATAGTGCGTGAGCTCTGGAAACTGGGGGCAGTGCGGGGTGTATGTCCCGTGGAGGATATCGAACGTGAGCGACTGATGCGCCTTCGCGAAGGTCGTCTTGTTGTAGCATATGCGTATGAGATGAAGTGATACATAGCCTGTGTAAACGAGCATATGAGCATACAACAGCACCCCGAGCGGATATAACTCACTAGAATGCAGGCGGTCAGAACTAACCGCACCAACGCACCAGCTAGCCAGTATCCCCACTTAACGGCACTTCCCCCTCCGCACTGGAATCCAACACCAGACCAGACAACGTCAATGTCCCAATGGCAGCGCCCTAGTATGGACTGTTCATGGTCAGAGCTTCGTCTCCACAGGAAGACGAGCACTAAATTGACGATGGCCGGACTAAGAAGGAGAACTGACGTCGCATAGTTCAAGAATATTTGGAGGCGGGTATAGAGGGAGGTTGCAGAGTAGTTCCATCCAAAATGGGGTGCAAATAAGCCGAGGACTTGAGAGGTAAGAGCGAGCATAAGAGCGAGCACTGCCACACTACCCAACACCAGTGAGGTCACTTGGCGGTCGGGGGACGTGTATATCGTGAAGGCGAGAAAGTATCGGGTTGCGTTGTACAATGCCCATCCCGCTGTTCCCAGTTCATCAGTGAATACGCTCGTCGGACGGAGGACCTTGCACTTACAGATTATTGCTCTGAACACGCGCCTTGCCCATTTCAATGTGTGCAGGCGTCTGCGGACTTTACGCTCCCAGTGTCTCCTTCTCTCTCTGTCGGTGATAGGATCTCCGTGTAGACTTAGCTCCGTAACAGCTGGGCCTTCAGAGGGATGAGGGGGTTGTCTCGACAAAAGGTCGAGGTAGGCGGCCGATTCTGTGAATGTGTCAACGAGTGGTGCATGAGAATTTTCCGAGGAAGTGTTGAGAGTCGCAGAAGAGAACGAAGATAGCTGGCGGCCTGGATGTGTTCGTGAATTGCGAGTCGAAATAGGATGAAGCTGCGGGTCATCTGCTGGTTGGAAAAGAGCCTGGTGGAGGTACAGCGCGGCCATTCAGCCGATGAGTACGAGAGGTGGTAGCCAGCCTCGAGTCTTCACAGAGACCAAGAAACAGGATATGAGAAACTAATAGGAGATGATAGCGTTAGGGAGAGAGCTCACCACGGTGCCAAGCTTAAGTCTCAAAGGAAAACAGGCCCTGGGGAAATCACGGCAAGTCCGCACAAGCTCAGACAGGCTCAAGCCACATCCATGTCCATGTGGCCGAGGGTGTCGACGAGAGTCCGCGGCTAGCGCTACTACGCAATGATCAATCTCAGCAAAGCCTATCGCCATCAGAACTTACTTAAGTGGCGTCACATGGTGACCGTGAGTATCTAACTTGTGGGAAAGGATGTAACGGAAAGGCATTGATGTGGCTAAAATACACGCAGTGAGTTAAATAGATTGTTCACAACAGCTGCCTTGTCTATGCACAACGTACCTGACGTGGCAGGAGGATGAGCGTAACTACAGAAAAACTGCCAAAATGGGCAAAAGGGTAATCCAAGTCGCCGTAAACTAGACGCTCTCTGTGTTCGGTGATCCCCGATGGCAGAACATTAGCGCCGTGTTCCTTAGCTCTTGACCCTGGTGCTGCTATACATCCCGTCTCTGGCCCTTCCAAAGGTGCAACTGGAATGTACTGATGAGCTTCAGGAATATACTCCAGGTTGCTACTACTGCACCATGGTCAAGAAAGGCGGCCGGTCGCGACGCTGGAAGGCAAGAAGAGCCGCTGCTTCAGCATGATCATGACGAGACGAGAAACCTACACGAACATGACTATGGCTCCTTCAGTAGGCCGGGACCCAGCTCTGGGAGATCGAGTAGAAGAGCTAGCCCAGAAACGCGTAGGCGAGAGAGCACGCTGGATATGGTGCCGGAGAATCACGTACTTCAAGACAGCCCGATTGACATGGAGGCGGAGGAGACAGAGGACGAAGTACAGTGGGATTTGGCAGAACGAGGACTCTACTCTGGTTCGTATCGCTCACGGCAATATCTCGAGGATGATAGTCACATTGTTTGCAGGATCATACCGGAGAGTTGTCGCGATGTATACCTTCGTGCCGCTAACATCACTCGTTCTCTTGGTCTTCCTTGCAATCTGCCCTTCATTGTTCTGGAGAACTGCCCCGGAGTCGCCTTCCGGACATACACCATACTTCCCCGCACCAATACCTCAAATCATACTGACCGCAGCACTATGGTCATTTGGCTACCTCCTTCGCGTCCCTACATATGCCGTTGTCTCGTTCGTTCTCCGGCAACTTCATCCACTGTTTACAACTCTGATATTCAACGCCATATACGTGACCATCTATAATCTTCTGCGACTCTCCTCTCTACCTATCCTGCGCGTTCGTGAACGGATGAAATACGGACACCCGAGCTGCCACGACGGCATATTCCTCACGGTCTGGTGGTTGGCCATAGGTTGGGCTGCCATTGATGTGGCTGTTAGCATCATACAAAGCTACGTGCACATCGCGTTGTACAAGAACGTCATGGTTCCGGAAGAGCAGGCGGCCGATATTCTTGCGCAGGGAGATGAGACGCCTCAGCTACTCTCGGCATCCCAGGAGATTCTGCCACTAAGCCCTCGACAGGAGTCCCCAAAGGATAGTCAAGACGAGTCAGGTCCCAATTCTGTGCAAGAAGCTATACGACTTGCTGTCGATCAGGACCTCGAGCAATTGGTGAATTTGAAGGAGCGCGAAGATGTCGAGGAGATATATGGGGTTCCTATTATCGTAAGCCACTGTGCATATGTCTCAGCAACCATACTGATATATCCTCCTGCACCCTACAGAAAATACCAGTGTTTGTCTCCTGCCTGCAACGAACAGCCTCTATCCTCCTTTCTGTTGGTATTACTCTAACACTCTCCGCCGCCTACCTCAAATCAAACCTTTCCAAACCAATAACCAACGGATCTTCGACAATCTCCATTGCCTCAGACAACCGTTTCTTCGCTATCACATTTCCCCTGATCTTGCTGCTTAATCTATCTCTTCATCTTATGCACACGCCACTCATTCTGCCTCGCGTGGGTGTTCATTCTACGGCTTATATCAGCTTCCTTCTTGGACTAGGAATTTTCTTCACTGGATTGGGTCTTTGGGGAGCACTGTCATAACCATTGTAGTCGAGCAAAAGCTCACACGGGGAACATGTACCTGCACATTGTGTACCATATCTATGAACAACAGAAATTCTGTCTGACCCAAACACCAGAGCATGATTATCTGCTAGCCAATAGTATCATTTCGAAGTAGCCTAAACACCCTTCGGTCATCTGCATCCGACTTCGTAACAGTTCGTCGTCGACGTCGACGGTCACCTGCTCATCCAAAGCCTCCACTCCCACACAGCAGAAAATTCGCCTGAACACCCCGAACGCATCTGCATCCGACGCCTGATATCACGAAGTTTGCTAATAAGGCCCGCTTTGGCGACGGAGGCCAGCGTTTGGACACCGTATAACTTCGACGCTGGTTAGCGACCTCGGAGTTGCACTCGCCCACCATGTCTGCCAAGTATCCCCTTCCGGAATGGATCAAGGAGCCTCCTCCGTTCAAGGGCTCGTATACGCAAGCGAAGGCGTTGGAGGATATTAACGGAGTCTGCTATGCGTTGCACTTGTTTCTGGCCTCGCACATGATAGAGTCGGAGGACTATTGCAACAAGAGCGATCCACAGAAGTGCGTAATCATTGCATGTTCAGGCGTATGGCAGCTAATCATCGGTGGCATTGCAGGGAGCGGCTGTACTTTGCGACTGGGTACGGGCTGATACAATGCGTGAAGGGGTTGATGTCGTTTGAGGATGAGGTGTGTCAAGTCGTTCGGCGGTGCAGGAGTCTCGGAGGATTGAAGAACGTATTCAGGACCTTCTCGCCGCCATCTCTCACGTCAAACACGGCAATGCAGTCGCTCAGCAACACCGTAAGCGCAGTGCGGCTTTGCCCACTCGCCTCGTTGGACTTGTGGTGGGATCGCTGAACACGTCGGGAGTCGGGTTCGTCAAGTCCATGACGGACGTGGAGAGACATGCAGAACTCGTATATGCTGAGTCGCTGTTTGAGAAGGTGCGTGCTTTCGGAAGATGACCATAGGGGATCGAGACTCAGTACGCCACAACCAGGCCCTCGTTGGCATCGCTTACTCCGGAGACTGGCTTGCTTTCATCAAAGAAGCGTGAGTGCCATTTGCGTGGACGGACCGCTGAAGTTGAGATTGGTAATAGTCTTAACATGCGATCCGCATTCAACATTTACCGGCAGCTGGGCAAGTGGCTCGAGGAAGCGGACGCGGCAGCTCAAGCTGCAGGGAAGGGCCCGGAGGACACCAAGATCGACGCTCATTTGCGGTCTGGAATTTACTTGGGTGTTGGCATGTCGCACGTCATTCTCTCACTGCTTCCTTCAAGGCTTATGTCTCTTATCGAGCTCTTTGGGTACAAGGGTGATCGCCATCTTGGACTGAAGACCTTATACAGAGCGGGCGGATGGACAGCAGAGTCCGACGAACCTGGCGTTTCCTCCGAAAATGAGGGTGTCCGTCGGACTATCTGTGACATGGCCCTTGTCATATTCCATCTCGTTCTCTCTGCATTCACATTTGAAGGTGTAGACATGCGCATGGCCGAGAAGATTCTCAACTACCACATCCAACGATATCCAGATGGTCCGTAGAAAACTATGCCAGCTGCAGTTAATCTTAACTTACCTCTCGCTAGGTGTATTCTTCCTTTTCTCCCAAGGACGCTTAAAGCTTTGCAGGGGTCAGCCCTCGCAGGCTTTGCAGTACTACCAGCGCGCGTTGGAGGTGCAAAACCAATACCGCAATCTGCACCACATATCCTACTGGGAGCGGGCTATAGCCTATCTAGCGCTTTGGGACATTTCTGCATCGCTGGATTGCTGGAAGCTGCTACACGCTGAAGCAACAGTGAGCAACTTCCTACATTTTGATTTTGACCTTTATATGCTGATTCTGTTTCGTTCATGCGTTAGTGGTCCAAAGCCACCTATGCATATGGTGTCGCCGTTTGTCTGTTGGAGACAGGGGACGAGAAGAACAAAGAGGAAGCCAAGGCGATTCTCCGACAGGTGCCTGAGCTCCGACAGCGTATTGCCGGCAAATCAATACCTCTGGAGGTGAGTTTCTTACATGCGATAACTTGTACTCTCTTCCTTAATGCACTACCACCCGTTCTAGAAATTCGTCGCCAGGAAAGCACGCAAGTTTGAGGAGCAAGGCAATCGTCTCTGTCTTCCCACACTTGAATTCGCGTGGAACTTCCTGGGTATCGCCCATGCACCGCGAACGGTGGTCGAGACCAAGATGCTGCCCGAAGTCGAGAAGTCCCTGACCAAGCTCAATGAACACGCATCGGATCCTTCCAAATACTACAACGGAAAGGGATACTGGGACGACCTATGTCTAACTCGCTTCCTTGAAGGTGTTTGCTTGCGATATCTGGCTTATCCGGTACGTCGTCACACACGTGGCTCCGGGTGTACTCGTTGAGCTCCTTTGTGATACAGGACCCTGACTCTATACCAGAAGAGTCGGAGACAAAGGAGGTTGATCGCGAGGCGATTGAAGCACGGGCTGTGGCTGCCTTCGAAGCCGTCTTGGAGAACGCTTCTCGTATACAATATGATCATTTCTTAATCTACTATACCCGTGCGTCTCAATCTTTTTGAACTACCTGCAGTATTTTCTGACGCCCCGTAGACTATGAACTGGGGCGTTTGTTGGCGTCAAAGGGGGACAAGGAAGGGGCGAAGAAACACCTTGAGCTTGTCATGTCTGGTATGCGGATTTTACTCGAAGAGCCATTCTCGTCTTAATCTGTTCTTTTACTAGGCAAATCCCTCGAAGTACCGCCTGCATCCCGCAAGGTAAGTCTAGATCCATTGATTCTGTTTCCATTCGTGACTGACCTTCATGCGTTCATGAAGGGTAAATACAGCATGGAGGTGAGCATTCTGGCGCAATAGCTTTACGCTTATCTAACACTGATACCTTCCCTCACAGAATGCTCTGCATGTTAAGACAAATGCAGCTCTAGAGGCATTGTCTAGCACCGGACGTTTGTAGACCCATGCACGGGCTCTGGAGACCCCTGACTGCAACTGTTGTTGCTGTCTTGTTCTATATAGAGCCGCCGCTCGTGTTGTGGATTGCTTGAGTATTTTATCTGTTGTATATCTTGTACGTATTTTTGGCTCACGCGTCTCGGACGTTCTATATATCGTTGCCGCGGGTGCACATTTGGGCAGTCAGAAACGTGGTTCAGAGCGATGGCGGTGTTGGGAGGCGGTTCAAACTTCGGGGCTCTTTGCTGTTGTCATGCTAACACGTTAATGAGCTACAGAGGGGAAGATGAACATGACACGCGTTAGCGTTGTCCCAACCTTCGTCAACCCCGAAGACTGTGAGTCTGGGCTTTCTTGTATATTATACCTATTGATGCGTTGTTCTGCGTTACTTCAGACCCAGCGCTGGTGCCATATATAGACAAGCTGTGTGATGCGAGCGAGTGTCTCATGATGACACGCAAGGCCCACACAGTTTGTTACTGTCAAGATGATATAGCGCGCTGGCACCGAATCCGTCCGAGCATGATAATTCTCTCAGGTTGTCGTTGTCCTACACTCTAGCGGTGGGAAGGGATCCAGGTCGGTGTGTCATAGTGCTACTTATATGTTTTTGAAACCATAGGTTGTGACGACTTCACCTCACAGGTATTTATTGTCGGTCTATCCAAGCGACTCTGATCGGACGGCCTTCCGCCAATATTCGTCCGTAAGAAGACGCTGCTTATAGAGGTTTCAGGTATTTCGTGTGTACCCAGCAGCACATTTATCACCGGACACTCAAGCAGATACATCACGGGCTGTGCAGTTTTGATGGGATTACTATCCTCCAGACCTCCTGCGCGGTGATGCCACAAATAGATGCGCCAGCTCGCCACCTTCAAGCTTCAAGGCTTGCAAGCTGTATAAATAGTTGTGTAGTGGCTGGAATATCCCTTTGGCTCGTTGCATTTCACCTTCTTCGCCCACTACTTCATTTCTTCACCCTTTGGCACAGGCGGGTGAGTACTATTTGATTTTTATCCTTCACTTTGTTGGTGACTTACTGTCGTATATTCATTGCCAGCCGAAGGTCTTTTATTCTTTACTTTCGCTTTACTTCAACTTGCTGCATTTCACGACTCCTCTACTCCCATTCAACGTCCCTAATTCTCTGACTAATCTTCCCTCGTTCACCCATTATCCATCATGGTCTCATCTATGACTCTTATCGCGCTTGCGGCTCTTGCTGCAGTCTCCCCGGTCCTCGCAAATGTCAAGTAGGTCTTCACCTGTATCCGAGACCGCATCTGCTAATCATGTGCTGACACATCCTATTAGCGCGCGTGAATTCAGCGATGATGTTATCCTGGCCCGTGAAGTGGCCGACATGCTTGCTCGTGAACCAAGGTATGTTTGGAACACTGCAGTGTGAGCATCCTACTTACTTGAACCTTCAGCTTCTTCGAACTAGATGCTAGACACAACGGGGACAAGCATGACGGTAAACACGGCCAAGGCCGCCACCGTGGAGGCAAGCATGGTGTTTCTCGTGGCAGTAAACACCACGGATCACACCACAAGGGAGACCATAAGCGAGACATCCTCGACTTGTTCATCCGTAGCACAGCCCAGTAAGATTATTTTCCAAAGCTTCGGGTAGACGTCCTCACCAAAGCATTCATCGCCCAGAAACACTCACTCAAAGTCCGCAACATCGTCTTCGCATAAGAAGCACCATGGGCTAGGGAAAGGTGCACACCGTGGTGGTAAAAAGCATGGTCACAATCATAGCCATGGAGGCAAGCACCAGTCAACTGGCAGAAAGGGCCATGGTCGCAAGCACGGACACAAGGGTGCTCACAAGCAGGGTCACAAGGGTGGCAAAGCTCATGCCGGTGCTAAGCACCATTCTCGAGACGTGGCCGAGACATTCGGAGAGCTATTTGCCCGCTCTCTCCTTGATGCGTTGGACTAAGGGTTGTATGGCAACTGAGTGGTAAATATTCGAACGCATTTTCGTAGTCTACAGAAGGGTACAAAGACAGTAGTAGTTAGTTTGCAGGAAGATGGTGTAAACATCGGTATGATCGAATAACAAGCTTGCTCTCTTGGGAACGTCCATGTTAAACGTTTGTTATAAGAGGAGCTAATTAATACCGGTTACCGATTCTCGGGGTGACATTGACAAGACCGTGGCTAAGCAAGCAAGAAAGTAAACATTGTCAAGCCTGATCTTAAAATATGTACCCAAGTACTCACCCCTGTCCCAATAAAACTCGTCTCTGATTTTAACCAAGCACCCAGGCGTATGGTTGTGAAGCATGTCGTTCAAACATCCGGAAGAGAATTAGAGGCGGCCTGACAGTGTTGTAACCTGGGCTGCGTTTTGCTGGGCTGAGTAACGGTGCCCGACGGTTCGTCTTTGATTGGCTATTACAACGAATTGGCGGCGGCATTAGTACAGTACATCGATATATCTACGAAAGTCGTTTTAATCCTCTCACCGCGTGACATGCCATGCGAAACATTCCATACGGGACCCCCTACAGGCGAGTCGTCGACTTCGTTGGGGTCGAACAGTGTCAAGGGAGGGGATTCTCTTTTCTAGAATCAATAGTGAGCAACAGTATAATACTCAAGATAACTATGGAGCATACTGCTATCGAGTCCTCATGCCATGAGAGAATTGCGTCGAGCTTTACGCGCTTCCATGTCGTTTTTGGATGTGAGGAGTGGCTTGTAGAGTCATCCTTACGGAAATAGAGCTTGAGATGGGTCTGCGTCGACACTTCATACAACTGATCTCTCCATCTTGAGGCGAACTTGGCTAGTATGTCTATGCTTTTTGCTTGTATTTTGAGGCGCTGGAGAGCTGAAAACTCGGGCATCCTCTTGAGGAACATGCCAAAGTCGCAAAGATATGAAGATGCCCAATAGATGTCCAGATCCAATTCTCGTATTCGAGCGCCGCCCGTTGATTCCGTCAAAGTGTGCCCTAGATCCAATAGTATCCAATCTCGAAGAGTATCGTGATACCCTGTAACCCTCCAATGGAAGAACGCTATAAGTACAACCGACTCCGTTGAGCTTATATTATATGTTTCAAATGAAATTAAGACCAACCGTGGTCGGCATGCGGGCTGCCTCGGAGCTTGGGGGGCTGGTACGTGAATGCGCAGCTGGTCTTTATATTACCTCTCTCAAGGTCGTGACACAGCATACGCATGCCGTCAAAGAGCAGGGAGTAATCAGATAAGTCTAGAAATGGGGGAAGCATAGTCACCCCGTCTCCCACGAGATAGCCAAACATCACATAGGCCATCGTAAGATGATCTGTGCAGTGCGAAGTGCGTAGATGAGACAATCTCATGATCGCCATATCATCTGTCGCTCGAGAAAGCCGAAGCTGGGGCAAACTGTGTGATGGGTCGCCTCCCCACGTTACATTTCTGCAGTGTAAAGGCTTGGCGAATAATCCAGCGAGGGAGAGATCATGTACGAGGTCAACCAGCCCTGTGACATCCACGAAAGCTACATCGTTCAGTTCAAGGCGAACAGGACGATGCCTTGTTCGAATGATCGGTAGCATCTTCGGGAGCGCATGAAACAACGGGTGCCGAACATTGCGCCTCGTGTTCGGATTGGCGGGTGCGGGACCACTGACAAACATGACCAACGAGAGGGGAGTGTACGCGCAATAAGCCTCCACGCGCTCAATGCTGTGGCACCAAAGATAATCTGTAAGCTTGTAAGCCACCACTACTTCGCGAAGACACTCTCCTATGCTCAAAATGCGAGGGCTCGATGGAGTTCGTAGGATACTGATCAAGTCACGAAGTCTCTGGGAAGAACACAGTGCGATTGACCTAAACATATATCGCCTAGTTCTGTTGGCCCACCAAAGACAAGTCGAGGAGATAGCAGAGAGACTGCTCATGACTTTGCGTCGATGGGCAAAGTCCTCAGGCTGGAGGATGTAGAGATTGGAGTCTTCGCCGAGAAAGGCCAGGATATCCGAGAAGAGTTCCGGTGGTATGCCCTTCTCCGGATTCGAAAACGTGCTGCTGGTATCCAGGTAGTAGGCTCCTTGATAGAATAAATGGTAGGCTACAATTGAAAGTTTAGCAGCAATACATACCAGGATGCATCTTGTGTACAGTGGTCTGAAGTGAGTTCACACATGTACTTATGATGGGTACTATCCATGAGAACCCTTATGTAAGCACTACCGTGAAGCGCGCTCCTGCTAGATATTTGTGGTTTGGAATATATACTCTTAGTCTCCCAGAGGTTGAATAGACAGATTCAACCTTCGCGAGCTCAGAAATATTGAGCCATCGCTACGGCTACTTTGACATGCGTGATGGCGTGCGGCAGACTTGACCTGTACGTACTCACTCAGGCAATATTACAGAGTGCTTAGCAAAGTTCGGATGCCAGGGTCCGATTAACTAGCATTGTTACATCCATGAGAGACGAACTAATACTACTCACGGAGGTCTATCAATCGGCCAAGCAGCCGGTACTTGTACAAACGCTACAGGATATAGTACGAAAGCAGGGATATAGAACTACCGCAACGATTACTTAAACTAAAAGAATAGCCAGCAGCTGGACATGCTGCCAGTGGAATAAGAGTCCTTCCAAGATATAGCACAGGTACGAATATGAATGTAAGATAGAGCAGGGATGCGAATGCACTCCAAAACGAATGGCAAGTGGAAACGACAAGTGAGAGGGTGAGCAACGGTGATCAAGAAAAGCGAAGTCGAACGACGAACGGCGAAAAGAACGAACGAAGAGAGGGCGCAAGAAACCTGACAATGACAAAGAAAAAAAGTTCAACTAGTCTTACATATCATGGAAGCCCTGAGATTCATAATCTCCATGAAGGTCTAACGAAGGCATATCGCCCAGCAATCTCTCGTGCTCGGATCGCAAATCAAGACTTCTCGGTGACCCAGTGATCATCGAGAAGTTTGCGGTCGTCGGCGAGATATTCCCGGCAGAAGACATAGTCCGATGGTGGCCGTTGTACAAACTCTGCTGGTGTGTCAACGTCCGTGGTGATGGAGGGGACGCTGCGAGTGACCCGCCGTCTTCCTGGAGTAACATGGGCATGTTACTTGGAAGTGATGCGAATATTGACGACGAACTGCTGTATCGTCTGGTTTGCGGTTCATGCGCATGAGAGGAGTAAGGTGAGAGTGTCGAGGAGGAGGAGGGCATAGTAGGCATATTCATAGGCATAGGGTCACGTCGAGCGTCCATATCGGCTTGTTTATCGTCTTCGTCTTCGTAGTTATCCATATTATCGTCATTATTAGATTGTAAGAGTGTTTGCAGGCGGGAGTGTGGGATGGGCCGGCGCAACGGCTCGGTGGGTTGGCGCGCTGGTATCCTGCTGTAAGGATTCGATCGCGGAAGTGTTGAAGTAGCAAAAGGGGGAGTAAATTGCAGTTTATGCAGTGCTTCTTGAGCTCCAGCGAGTTCGTCCTCGAGGGCTTGCACCCTATCGCGCAGCTGAGCGTTTTCTTCACGTAAGATACGCGTCGTCCTCTGCGAGTCCGCCAAGGCGTTCAAGAGAGCACCAGTCTCAGTCGAGTGTTTGTCCTCTAATCGCTGGATCTCAGACTGCAAGTGCCGTTGTACTGAAGAAACAGAGGAAATCGATGTTGGGGCGGTAGATGCTGAATAGGTAGTACGAGGGGTCATGATACTATCAGGAGTTCCCATGGCTGAATAGATATCAGAGCTCGTGCCAGTGTGCGAGATGCTGCCGCTTCGTCGGCCCCAAGACACGCTCGAGCCGATCTCCGAGAAGCCAGCTCTTGAAGGAGCATACTGCGATCGAACATCGCGTTCGCTGCGAGACGGATTAAAGCCAAATCGAGTCCCCGGTCGGCTGGCAGATGGGCCCACACTTTCCCTTTCTTCATCTAAAAGCCCGGCGGCAGCGAATACTCTGGCAGTTCGTGGACCCATCCATTCTTGTGTTCGCACGCCTGATGAATGGTAGGGTATGCTCTCTGTCAAGCTTGAGCTACGATCTCTATTTCGAATCGAAGGTCTTCTGTCGTCTCTGTCAAGACTTGGGCGATGGCCAGTGGCACGCCGAAGAGTCCCCGTGCCATATGCTGAAACAGAGCGAGGGGATATAGAGCCCTTTGAGTCCCGAGCAGGGGGCGACGCTGGCGGCGGTAACTGTCTGGAAGCGGCCCGCGCGTTATTGGCAGCAGCAAGATGTCGGGATGGAGTGGCAAGGCGAGATAAGGCCGATTTGCGGCGAGCAGAGTCCATCCCATCGGATGAGGTGGGTCTCTCTGGCAGAACACTTTCTTGAAGCAACGGTGAGCGTCGAGTTGCAGGGAGTTGTAAGGACTGTCTGCCGGGAGGGTCCGCTTTGGTAGGTGATGGTGGCGGGGGGCGCTGGTTGAAGTAGGAGGATTTCTCTGAAGCAGAGCGTGCAAGACGTGCAAGTGTGGCCGGCGGAGGCTTGAGGGTAATTGGTCGTGCCAGAGACGAGGTACGACTGAGGGCGGATGTGGCCGCAGTGCGGTGCGGGGAGGATGCAGGAGAATTAGGAACCGTAGCAGGACCTTGAATGGGAGACCCAAGCTCTTGAGTGGTCATCCGCGGAGATGGTGTGCGGGATCCTCGTTGTATGTCGGTAAGAGGCGGTGTGAGAAGGGTTGGTACTATAGCGTTGTTTCCGGTCAGAGCTTTGGTCTCAATGGGGGACGGTCGTTTGTATTTCAACAGGTCGGCAAGATCCTCGTCGAGTGCACTAAAATTGAAGCTGGGATCCTGGTTGGTGGGTTCGGCCTCCTGGAGTGTTTCTACGTCTTCCACAACTACACCGTTCAGCCATCCTTCGCGTCTTTGGCCCGAGGCAGAGAGTGCAGCAAGCACCTCTTTTCCGACATCGGTGGTCGAAAGGTCAAGAACAGACGTGTCTTGTTGATCCGAATAAGACGGCCGAGAAGCTACAGATTTGGGAGAGCGACGGACATACGTATCCTGAGAGGTATCAAAGTCAGGCAAGTGCTTGGAGATACCTGAGGTATCTGCCTCCATAATAGTGGACAAATCAGATGGGTGAATACGTGCTGCAACATTATGAGCAAAGCGAGTACACTGGAGACAGTCGATAAAACATACGCTGTTCCGTGGTACGAAGGGACCCATTTGATGGTACTGGTGACGGAGGGATGCTCTCCGGCGTACGAGGTTCTACTCCCAGCTTGTCTTGAAGTTCACGGGTATTGAACAAAGGCTCGTTCACAGGGTGAGAGAACTCAATAGACAGCACCGGCGGCTCTTCTTGATGCTTGAGTGCAGGTGGATGGGGTGCGGAAACGCTGCGTTCGCCACCAACTGAATTGCGTCGACCATTTGAAGAAGAACGTGCAGGTGTGGTGGGAGGGCCCTTTGGAGTATTCTTTCCAGGGCCGAAGGGTAATAGACTGCGAAACGAACGAAACGTTGGTAACCCACTGCTACTGTTATTGGATGGAGGGGGGTATGACGGGCTGCCGCTGACCGAAAGGTATCTTCCCTGATGTACTATGCCAAGCTGGGGTGTAGAGATAGAACTAGGCAGTGAGCTCTGGGATTGTCGGGGGGCCATGACTGGAATATGGGATGACAATGGTTTGTTTCTGGTTTCGGTCGCCATGTCCGCCAAGCCTTCGCGTTGGTACTCTCCAGAGGGATACGCCGTAGAGTCCTTTTCTCATTGCATGCTTCGGATGCTTGTAGCTGCTTCCAACAGCGAGGGACGGTGTGAGTGCGACGAAAAACCCACAAGCCAAGTTCAAGTTAACAACGACTTCGCCGAGCAACAGTGAGAAGCCTGCAAGATTGAAACTCCGGGTCGGCGATCATAGCATAATCAGCGAACGGCGTTACGCTCCGCTCAAAACCTTACCCGAAGATCCTCAGATGTTCGGTCTCCGCTCCTAATGAAGCAGGTCCTTAATTACAACTCATCTTGACGCTTTTGTTCATTGTTCAACATCCCGTTACCGACAAGACGTTCTACTTTCGTGAGAAACCAGTCTTCATGAATGCGTAGAGAAAAACCAGAGACGTACAAAACATTCTGACCGATCTACATAATGTGGCCCCGTTTCAACGACCAAACCCTTTGTGAGTCAGTTTGAAACAGCGCAGTGATCCTCGTTTGACTGACTGCGTCGATTTAGAACACTTCCGTTCAAAATGAACGTCTCGCACACGGGAATGTGTTTATGGCCCCACTGACAAGCGTGAATTATAGACATAAAACCATGAATTAATTGGACGTGATGAACCAACAATACAGTACACAGTGTACGGCTTCCTCTCAGGCCTGAGTGTTGTTTCAAGGCCGTGCAATTACAGGGAGAAACTCATGGGACACTGATGCGCCCTCGTTTGTATAGTAAACTTTATCTTGATCTATGGTACTGACGATGATGCATGTTGTATAGGCTTTTCAACAGGCCTAATTTCGGTCGTCCTCAGTCGTCACGAAATCACTCTCGCTCCGTAACCTGCACATCGAGTCTCGACGGTCCTTCCGCGCCATGCAGGCTTGTGCCACCGGGCACACGTGCATGGTATCACGAAGAAGGCAAGGGGGTACCTACAGCATCAAGCTTTCCTGTCACAAGATTGTTGGCATGTTTGCATCTCCGCTTCTTGCACATAAGAGCAGCGTAAGCTCGACGTACACATCCGTTTTGCTGTCCATGTTGACCGAGGATCACAAATACGCAGATTGATCTTGCGCCGCCGTGGAGCTCGATGTAACAAGATAAGTATGTCCGACCGAGAAGCACGGTGAGACGAATAATACAAGTATAGTACATGCACATCACTGAGACGACGTTCAGCCCGTACAGTGAGATCTGTTCTCGTTGCTCGCCGAGCACTTCTCATATCTTCCAGAACTCTAACGTCGCAGCCGCCCTCTCCAGTGGGAAGTTGCCCTTCCAACTTTGTACCGCTGACTGGCTCTCCCTCACGGCTGCTTTGAGGTCATCAAGCGCCGCCCGGGCAGCAGCTACGTCGGTTAACCTGCCACCATCGAACTCCTCTCTACAACTCTGCAACGCCTGACTGATGTCAGCATCAATATCTGCAAATAAACTGTCCATCGCGACGTTATTCTCCCATCGCACGTCTGCTATCGCCCGTACGGGCTGTGCCAGCACTCTCAACGACGCGAATCCAAGGCCTGCTCCATACAGTGTACGTGCTCTTCGCAGAATTTTCTGCAGTTCAGATGTCGGAACGATGTCCGTTTCGCTCTGACCTTGCTGGAATAGAGCACCGTGGATCGGCTTGGTCGCATGGCTTGATTGCGTCAAACGACGCCTGGCTGCCCCGAGAAACGCGGTGGTCGTGGATGGTGAACCGGAAGAAAGGAGGCCCCGAACTATCGCACGCAATCTGGCAGAGGTTTGTGAGCGGCTACCCACTACCATATGTGAAAAGCACTTGCTCATCCGCGCTTGCATTGGCCAGGAGGGTGTCCACCATCAGATTCCTGCGTATCGATGTGAGCACACTATCGGAGCTCAAATACATTGGCCTACTTACACATGCCCAAGAATCGGTCTCGCTTGACGAGAGTCGGCTGCGAGCTGAGTGGGTGCAGGCATGATTGTGTAGTTGGAGGAGAAGTTTTAGTAGCCGGGGAGTTAGCTGGTATGGAGGTGGTGGGTTAATCAACTTGCCTCCTTATATACGTCGCTCATCTAGTCTCCGACGTTATGTCGTGGCTCTCGGAACAGTTGATCCTTGACAGTTCACTCACCTGCCTACCTAGGACTTCTTGCGGCAGCGCAGCCCCATGATGAAAGATGGCACCGGTCCTCTCCCCACCTTCGTCCCCCATTCAAGCCGAGTGCACATAACCATCGCCCTTGTATCGAGTTCCTGGCATCACCTTTCATATCAGGAACAGTTGTTTGAGCCACACATCCTTCCCAGAGGTTGGTCTCATCCAGTACCACATGCTGTCCATGCTGTCCGCGCTGAACAAGCTTCCAGGGTCGATTACATGCACTGCTACGTTATATGACGCTCTTTACCTCGATAACTTCGACACCTTTGTTTCGGTAGGTTCTACCGTATTTGGAAGTGGATCTGGTATCGCGAATGAGCCGGATTCCCCACTCCCACAGAGGGGATGTATACAAGGCTCTGGTCGGGGATACAACCGCCCCGCAATGTGCTCTCATTCAATTTTCGGCGCCGCATTGAACGTGGCCTCCCCCTTCGATTCGTTCACTGTTGACTCTCTCGCTCCCCGAACACGCACCATCCCACATTGCTGTCAAACTTAGACGTGGTGCGTCCCTTGTACATGCTTATCAACACACTCATCGGACTGTCACATAGAGTATCGACTGCACAGAGAAGCTATCTGATCAAGCTGCACATTGAGATTAAGAAGCCCAATCTCTGTCATATTGGCCGTATCTGCCGCACGTGAGTGCTCGTCATATCTCGATTCGACAGAGATACCGTTCACTCCTCTGCGTTTTTTACTGCAATAAAAGTCCGGATGTCATTTGCGACCAAACGCTCTATAACACATGTAATCTCGCTCTTGTGACCGTACATGCCTCCCCCACGAGCCCGTGCTGGTCTTCTGCAGCGTTTCTTGGTAGCCGGCGACAGCATGCGACGGGTTTTCGGGCCTAGAATGGAGTTCTTCCTGCTCAAAACGCACATTCTGGCTTGTCTTGTGACCAATAACACCCACGCTGATTTACTTAGTCGCTGTCATCCTGCCGGCCTGCCAGTCTCCAGCATCCGCTTCCTTTGCCAAGATCTCAACGCTTGTCAGGATGCGTCTTCTCCGATAAGTAAATTTACCATAGATTCCCATGTCACTCCGACGCCCATGCATCGTAAGGCGGCCAATGGTGCTGTCGACTCACGGACCCGGGCGTGCTAAACGGCACAGACCCAGTGCAGTGTCTTCAGGTGTCTTCCAAATACATAGGTAGATACATCATTTCCTTGTTAACCCACGACCTCGGTCAGGTTGTTGATCGCTCGTTCTTGTATACAAAAAATGACAAATTCCAAGGGTCGTGAAAGATAATCATTAAGACGTAGAACTTCGTGAAGCGTTAGTGATGAGATCTATGAATACATGATATGTCTAGCAGGACGAAGATGCTGTGCTGGCGATAATATGAACAATGCAATGAGTGGTAATGAGCCTTAGTGTCCTTGATGCGTGAACAGAAAACAGGGTAGATAAATCAATGCGGTGCGAGATGTGGAAGAGAAGGTGGATCTTAGAGTCTACTACCAAATGAACTGCCCTTGATTGATGAAAGGCGCTGGATAGGTTGGAGTTTGCGTTTGACATCGCGCAAAATGGTGGTCTTCGGGGACCACTGATCGAACGCGTCTTTGAGCTGCGAAAACTCAGAAGCAAAGAAGTGTGCGACCCGCTCATCTGCTATCAGGTCACGCAAAGACCATGGGATCTATGATAGAACGGTTACATCAGAGGCCAAAGATTTCCACCATTTTTGGGGCTAGAAGACGCACCTCATAGTCGTTTTGCTCATTGACGGCATTGAAGGATTCCACCACGAGCTCCTGCTGAGTGTCCGTGCCGTCGGTAGTTAAGAACAGGTAGTTCACGGCCAATCTAAGATGAAAGTTAAAGTAGCACCAGAAGACACAGTACGTAGATACTGACGAGTAACTGGCAAGCTCTTCATAAGCCGATGAGTGCCCGACGCCACTCAAAGTCCCGGCAGTGGCCTCGGACAGATGAGCCAAGAGGCCACTGTCTGATAGGCCCGAGTTCATTATTCGAATAAGGAGAACCAGAAGGTTCGATAGAAAATCAGACGAGCTGAGGGTTGAAACAACGTGTTGGTCAGAGAACACAGATGCTGCACCGCATGTCAAGTTACATACTGATAAGCGTCGCCGTCGATGTAAAGAGCCCTCAAGATCCGAGGATGCGAAGCAGCGGTGAACAGGCCAGAATAGATCGGCACTACTTGGTCGTTCAAAGAAGCTACGTAGACCATTTTCGTCTATCGCATATCCAACCGTCAGGCGGAAGAGTCTGTAAGAAGAACAAGGAGTCGACTTACACCGTGATCCATCACGCTAGTCAGCGCCTTGATATACTTCTTCGACACCTCGCTTTCCGTGTCCTGGAAGTCGAAGAGCTCCCTAGCTGCGGCATTTTCAAAATACTGGCGCGTTATCACGGTTTAGCATCTTTTTGTAAGGAAGAGGCTAAATGGCGCTCACTTGAATATAGGGCTGTAGCAGAGAGCTTGTCTTCAGATATCTTAGCGGCCCTAGATGTATACCGCAAAGCGCCAGGCAACAGATCTTCTGCGTACGAGTGGTCGAAGTCGATGGTGGGGCGGCGCCTACTGGAGCCACCTGAGCAACCGCCTGGGCAATAATGTCTGCATTTCGCTCAGTCATGATGTGCCCATCCTTGATCAGTTTATCTATCAGGTGTACGGCGACGACGGATCCTTGAGAATGCGCAGCCACGAAGATAACGTCCGCAGAGTGAAGATCTTCGATCCACTCTTCGTTTCCCATCAAATGAGTATGGATCCTGCGTAACAGCAACAACATTGTTCAGGAAGATGCGACGGAACGAATATGTTAATCGACTTACTTCTCTAGCTTCCGGTCGATGGTACCGTCGCCCTCAAGCGGAATCCGAGTGATCTTCTGGAACTTGAAGCCATGCTCCTCTTCAAAATTCTCCAATGCAGTGCAAGTTAAGTCGACAAACTTGCTACTTGAAGACGGAAGCTAAGCCAGAAATCAGTTATAGCGACACGCTATCCATCATGATACTGTCACACTCACGCCACCGGCCAATGTCCTTGTGATTGCACCTATTTCCAGCATACCGTCAGTTCTGTCCATGCGGACGCTGCGCCGCAAACAACACTCACCAGGCATCCATCCTGCAACACCAATGACAACAATACGGCACTTCTCGTCGAGACTGTTTGGATCGAAAGTTTGACCTATAACATCCAGCGCTTTCGGAAGTTCCATGCCGAACTGAATGAAGGGGTTGTCCTGGACCTTCTCGCGTTCCTTGCCCTTCCCCTTGCCTTTCACAGAACCTTTGTCACGCTGCTCGTCTTTCCCAGACCAGAGAACACCACTGACAAAATCGATCGTCTTGCCCAGTTTACCCTTATGAGCCGCAGGTGGCGTCGGTGGTGGTGGAGGGACGAGAGATCGAGGTGGCGACAAGAACGTATCATTCCAAGTCGGCAATACCAGGTTTGGGGGTGTGGTTCTGGGCGAGTTCACAGAGGCCTTGGACGGAGCAGGAGACGGAGAACGTGTGCCAGATCCCCTTACCTTCGCAGTCTCCTTCTTGATCGAATCTGAGTTGGTCAACGGGGGAGCTGGTGGGCCCGGTTTCTTGGGCTCTCTCTCTTTCAACGGCGCCTTCGCAGGGTCCTGAGGCTTGGGTGAGGTAGACGCAGAAGGCGTAGCGGAAGCAACCGAACGCGGCTTCTTCGGAGCGATAGCTATAGCCTTGTTACCAGAGGATGTAGCTGCGACTGCCTTTTCATTATCAGACTGAGCGGCAACGGCAGTTGAGCCCTCGCCTCCTCCATCCTTCTGAGTGCCACGGTCGTCATCTTCATCAATATCCATAACTTCCATCTCGCCTTGATTCTGCGTCTTGGCTTCCTGGCCGTCAGTGATGTTCTTGACGAGAAGTGCCTTCGACATGAAGAATGTTGCCCAACCAGATTTGTTGGCCGTGATGGACGACTCGATTGGATTCAATGAAGGAGAAGGCGAGGTCGCTTTGGGTGTTAGAAGAGATTCAGACGCGTCTGTGTCAACAGCAGTGGAGAGCTGAGCTGGCGGAACTCGAGGAGTCACGTCTGCCTCAGAATCACGTGCAAGAGCCTCCTCCTTGACCATCTCACTCTCCGTCATCGTACGTGACTCTTCTTGCTCATGACCGGAGCTAGCCTGTGGATCTGCCTTTGGATCGCTGGATGGAAATCCCGATGATGACGACGGAACGATAGGTGACGCAGCATACCAGCTCCAGGGCGAGTACCACGCTGATCCTTGACTTTTCTCGGTCTCCGAGGAGAACAAGGATGGCGTCTGTGGTTTGTCGGTCTGGAGTTCTGTCTTCTGCCCCTCTTTAACAGTTACTTCTGAAGTAGACTCGTTGTCCGGATTAGCGATAGCATCTGTGGCCGATGACGTAGTCTCTGAGAGATTCGAGTCTTGAACCAAGGCTTCGGACGGAGGATTCTGCGTAGCCGATGACGAAGATTCGACTTCGGTCTGTTCATGAAGAGACGTAGATCGCACTGCAGGTGGTTCTTGTTTGTTGACCTCGGTTGTCGATGCGGAAGGAGACCAAGCGATATATGACCACCATGTAGATGAGCTTTGAGGGATCTCGCTGGATCCCTGAGCGGGTTGCTCTGGCGTTGGTGTAAGTTCTGTGTTGGTATCGTCAGACACCGTCTTCTCATGCGTCGAAAGCGGACCCTCTGTAGGAGGTTGAGGAGGGGCCAGTTCTGTTGTTGGCAGGCGTGGCTCCGCGAGACTATCAGTAGAAGGCTGAGAAACAATGACCTCCGGAACAACGGGCTGGGGTTCAGGATCTTCCAGAGTAACGTTCAACCAATGTGCCCTGATAAGAGCACTGGATCGCTTACCTGCAACCTTTGCCGGCTCCTTGCCCGGATGGGCTATGACTTCCTCCAACGGAGTTTTAGGCCGTCCAAGCATGGGGATACGCAATATGAATCGACTTATAGACGGGTTGAGATCCGATATGGAGGCTTTACGGGTCACTACTTCCATCGGTTTGACTGGCGCGTTCGTTCCTACAACCTCGACGCTGGGCGAGGGGACCTCATCATCAACGGAGGAGACAGCTGAGCTAGGATTGCTCGTCATGCGGGGGCTCGAGGGACGTATGTCCAGGGACAGCTCTTGTGGAGACGAGGAAAGAGTCGAGCCGACAGTGATCTGTGTGCCGTCCGGGCCTGAGGTGGACAGCTGGACGTCGGGTTGGTCTTGGGGTTCCTCAGTAAGCTTTAAAGAGGACGTAGAGTTTGGAGATGCTGAAAGTTGGGGTTCGGGTGCTGCGGAAGTAGCGGTGACGCTTGATTGCCGGCCCCTCGTACGAGACAAGGTACCGAACCAGGAGGATCGTGACGGCGGGGATGGCACTGTCGATAAATAGCTACTCGGTTTCGAGTTGGGCGCACTTGGGGTACGAGTCGGTGCCGGGGGTGATTGGGCGATGGTTATAGGTTGACTAGCAGGCGGAGCCTGCTCCGCTTGAAGCGTTGCGTTCAAGTCAGTCCTCGCTGAAGGCACAGAGTCTATAGTACAACACACAGGTTACGACTGACAAACAGTCAGCAAATTAACAAGCGCACCCTCATCCACATGAGATTCCTCCTCCTTCAGTGCAATCGATGTATTGCTGGATGCAATGTGGGATCCGCCATCCGCCAACAACGTGTTCTGCGACTCGTGCACACTAGCTAATGAAGAAGCTGAACGTTCACGCTTCATAGATACATCGTCCCTGCTAATAGTACTTCGATAGTCGTCTTGCGATAATACAACATGTGCTGGCAGTTGGTCGACTGCTGAGCGCAGCGGAGAGCCTTGAAGAGGTTGGGCAAAGACTTTCGAGATGCTTGTCGCTGGCTGTGCTGATAGTCCTGAAGATGTTTGCCACTTGGGTGCGCGAAGAGTGCTCGACCGCGATGATACAGAACTCGGGCGACGGGAGGACATGGAAGATGGTGGTCGTGTATCAAACGAGGCTGCTGCCTGTGGGCTTCGCTCAGGCCACCAGTATTCCCAATTAGGCAACAGTGCGTCATGCTACTCGCGCTTAATTGTGGTGGAGATCCGAACCGCCATGTCACTAGTACTGCAGCTGAATTACGTAAACCTCTGCTGCTGCTCAGTGCTGCTTTACTGATACTTACTGTCGTGTAAGCACCGCTAAGACCTGAGGCGTACGTTCATTACTCTCTCCTATTAGCGACCATAGTGAGTGGTTAAGTATACCATCTGCCATGCATATCAAACACTAACAAGTTTTAGTTTGTTAGAGCTCAACATTCTCTACACTGACAGACGAGCACGAGCACAGTGCAAGCTAGCGGTGTATTCCGTGATAGATGCGAGACGACTCATCATAAAATGTATCTACTGTCCATGGGGCTATGACGTGACAGACCGCAGTGTACAGTATAACGGCCTCAAATGTCCAATCGCCACGTACTATGTAATTCGATTCCTCCTTACCTCGATTAGTACTCCAGACAGCTTGCAACAAAAGTTTTTACTGATTCTTATGCGTTGCAGATGTCGGCTCTTGTGTAATGGGGGCTTCAATGCTTTGGTTTCGCTGCGCAAGTTAGATTATGACTAGTACGTATCGTATCGCTAAGAGTAGGGGCCCTGGCTCCGGCGTACCTGTTAAGTATCAAAGTTTATTTTCACGCCATCATTGTTACAGTACTGATCCATTCCTCCCTTTATCCACACAAGGATATTCGGTTGGTATAAGGAGTTATAATTGGTAGCTCTGGTAGTTCTGACTAGTTATATTGGCCTTAGGCTGACTCACGATCCAAGTTTCCCCGTGGTACACTACAATTGGTGTGATTTTCGCAGACAGCCCCCCTCCACTGCCAAGAAGATATGCCATACAACGAGCTGCTCTCGGTTGGCTCTGTTAAAGTATGGCTTCTTCTGGCCGTTGCTTCATCATATTTACGCAGGAACAGTTTGCGCTACTTGAAGGAACGCTCCCAGCTCAGGTCATGAATGCCCGGAATACAACTCGCACATATGGCTGATATAAAGTGTGCGGTCCATATCTCCAAGTTTTCGTTGACAGGTTGTGCACTCGCCCCCGGGCCATCTTATCGTATACTTGGGCCTCTAGGTAGAAGATTCCGCTACACTTGACGAACGTCTATCGCATCAAGACACACCTGCTCGAATGTCTCCCTTCTCAGAGGTCCAACTTGAGTACGTCTCTCTAGGACTCAACTGCCATAGGGTATTTGCTAACATTCGATCTTTCAACCAAGGCTCATAGGCAACTATAGCAATACTTCCTCTGCAGGTATGTATCATTCTCATACATCTGCGGGTTATGCTGATCGTTCTCACCCAGTGTTGTTTTTGTATGAAAGTATTGTCACTCTACCCCAAGAGATAGAGGCTATATGGCGCCGAAAGTGGACAGTAATGACCTGGCTGTACGCATTCACTCGCTACACTCTGGTTGTGGATACAGTCTTCGCCTTCATCCCGACAGGAACTATTGAAGTATGTAGCCCCATCACACCCAATTGTGTTTAAACAGCACGAGCTGATGCATCACTGCCACGCAGAGGTATAGTCGACAATTTGGTACTGACGTCCAGAGCTCACCAACTCTAACAGTTGCAAGGCGGGAATATACATCGATGATGCTCTACAAATGATACAGTTTATATGTTTCGAATGTAAGCAGGTCTACAAAAACGTTTAGAGCGCACCGTCTGATCAGCGCATAACACAGCATTCTCTGTTTTCAGAGTCTATGCATTGCTAGATGGCAAATATCTCATCGCCGGACTGGTCTTCCTCCTGAGCCTCGTGCCCGTCGCTGTCAATATGGTACGTGATATTAGATATTCTCGCAATCGGTAGGATAACGTTGACAGTCAGCAAAAATAACTAGTTCGTCTATATAGCTACCAGGATCGTGATGGACGACTCAGGAATATGCTCATCGTTTCTGGCGGGGTCAAATGACCTTCATCTATCGTACGTCTCGCAGGCCATCATAATGTGGTACACCTAATGACGCGTCTTTACCCACAGCTGCAAGTGAATTGTTCCAGCAAGTCAGAATATACTAAATTGACATTCGACTTTTAGTATCATTAGCGACACGTATCGCTGTAATAATTAGTGATGTGCTCGTCCTAGCGGTCACTTGGTTCAAGACAGCTCGGTTGTATAGGGAAGCCCATCACGTGGGTGTCGAGGCTCCGCTTGCAACCATGCTTTTCCGAGACGGTAGGACGCATTACGTTCGTTGCAGCAGCTACTGCTCATGTTAACGTTCATACTCGTAGGAACATTATATTTCATGTAGGTCCTTGAGATACATTAGTTACCTCCAAAGCATCCACTAATCCGGGACTAGCATCCTTCTAATCATCAATATCCTGCAAGTGCTCCAATTCACCGTTGTGAGTCTTTATTCTATTATACATAGACACGTATAGCTAACGAATCAAATCAGCCGAGCCTGTTCAATCTAGGCGTCGTCGAGCCTTTCTTCACCGTGTAAATGCCTCTCTCTGCCCTAAACTACTTCAAGTTCTATGCTAAACATATAATCTCCCAGATTCCCCCCAATAATCGTCTGCCGTTTCATCCTCAATCTGCGACAGATAAAACCCGCAGGAAGTTCAAGTTCCTGGGTCTCGGGGAACCAGTCGGTCACCCTTCGCTTCATGGGGAATATGGGACAGACGTTGCAATTTAGTAGAGATGAAGAGGGAGGAGAGGTGCATGCTGAGGCAAAAGTGGATATCCGGCCGAGAATAGCTGCTGAGGCTGCGGATGAGGCGGGTTCCAGTGTAGGTGAGGTTGATCGTGCCACAGTCTAATCGCGTAAGAGCTCCCTGCTTCGAACCATGGACTATTATTTGATGTAGTTTTCGGATGCTATTGCGTGAGTGTATACGTACCCAATGGACCAAATTATAATTTTACGTACTTATCTTTGCAAGCTGGCCTGGTAAGCAATATGTTCAGCTATAAACACTGAAAACTGATTACTGATGTGTGAGTAGAAGTGTTGTTTTAGGCGGAACTCTACTTTATTTTGCCCTATGGTTTCTTAATGGCAAGTGTGGTGATTTCAAATGAATCATCTATCGTTAGTTCGCGTGGGAAGTCCGAAATATAATACACCGTAAATAGTCGTAAAGAGATACTCCTAGAGCGCAAACAACTCCGTATGCAACCCAACACCACCAAGCTGCACACCCCTCACCGTCCCAATCCTCGCCACAGCATTCTGCGTCTCCCTAATCAGACTCTCCGGGCCACTAGCACAAACACCCACACCCCCACCAATCCCCACCCACTGCAACTTCTCCTCCCCCGCCTCCCTCTTTCCGCCTTTCTCGGAAGACTCCTCGAAACGAAGGTCCGCGGGCGGCGTGACGAGTTCGCGGAGCATCTTGCCTATGGATGGCCGGTAGATGTTGACGTCGGAGTTGGGGATGGGCGGGACGGCTTCGGGGTTGCAGAGGCATGTGACGTATATTGAGAAGTGGATGTCTAGGGAGGAGCCGGCGGCGGCGGTGGCGATGTCTTGGAGTATTGGGCTGAACCATTCGATACAGCCTGTAACATTCAATAAGTATGTTGACTTGATTATTTGGAAGAGTGGGAAGGTACGAACCGAAAGACTTGATACACCATACAAACTCTATCCGCCTCGTCTTCTCACCACTAGCTCTACCGAGCTTGACACACCTCCCGACGATATCATCAAGCATACCAATAGTAAACGTAGCACCAGACCCTCCAGCAATGAGCAGCACGCTCTCATAATCACCCAGATCAATACTACATCCACCGTACGCGCCATCGAACATAACTTGAACAGGTACACCGCTGTTCTTCGCGCTCTCCTTGCAACAGGAGATGCGCTCCTGCTCGGCATTGGCATACTCGTTCAACGCCCTCGTCCAGTCGCCTCGTACACGGGCCGCTAGTGTCAATGTGCGGGTGCTGATGGAGGAGATGGAGGGAGGGGCTGAGACGACGCTGAGTGGGTGTGCCTCGAAGAGACGGCCGTTGAAGAAGACGCGGAGGCGTAGGTGCTGGCCTGCTTCCCAGCCGGCGTCGCAGTCGTGGATGTGGATCTACGACAGGCATGAGCAACTGGGAGTATTGATCGTGGCAAAAGGCGACACTTACTAGGGTCATTTGGTTGTCCACGGGGACGAGAGTCGCGTCCTTGATCGTGTAGCGGAACATGCGCATCAGGAGGTCCAAGCCGTAGAAGGCCAGGGGAGGGAATATCCAAGGAGTGGCATAGGTGGTGTGGTAGCATACTGTGATGAAGAACGCTACGAAGCCGAGTATACTAGGGTGGTCTTAACTCGGCTGTTGTAAGAGGAGTAGCGATAGTTCACTTACTGAGAGATGAAGAACACCTGGTGGAACATACGGCGCGGCGGGCGAAGCGAGGTCAGCACTATCACGCAGAGTACGCCAAAAGCAGCGACGCCGGATGTCTCCTTCTGCTGTCCGAGAATAGGCAGACCGTATTGCACATGATTGCGAATCCACAAGGCACCATGGATGAGCGCGCATATGAAGAGCCCACGGCCGGCCCATCGATGCACGTAGTTAAGTCGCTCATAGCCATTTCCTGGTCCTAGAAGGAAGGAAACGATAGAGTTCTTGGTGGCAAAGAGGAAGACGACGGGGAACTGGGCCAAGGCGAGGAAACCTGTCGTACGGGGTGAGCATCTCTGGGTATAGCATAGGAACTGAGTATTTGCTACCTCCTCGATTAGCATTCGAGATCAGTTCAGCGTCCATCGTAACGCATATGAGTACCGTCACAAGGTACCCAATAACGACGAGCACTGAAATGATACCTTGTCAATATTATGTCACTCATCTGACGTGAGCACAGGCGCCTACTCTGTCCAAAATCGACTTCCAGCCCCGGCAGAGTCCACCTGAGCGTGGACGCAGCAGTCTCAAAGACCGCGAGCAGCCCGTTTCTCCTGCGTCTAGGGAGAATTCCCTTCTCAGGAGACGACGGTACGGCACCGTACGAGCCTCCGAAAGTTTCAGAGACACCGAAGATGCCCTTTAACATCCGTCCCGATCGTATGGCGGGCAGGAGCTTTGGGAGTGACGCAGTCACTGCGATAGCTACAGCAGCGGCCCACACGATGGAGAATTTACGTGCCCATTTCGGGTCCTCTACATACGAGCTGCAAAGAAACACCACTGCATCAGCCTTCCCATTCTATGATAACCAAGTACAGTAAATCCGCTGAGAGATAGAACTTACTTGTACTGCTGGAACTGCGTCGGGATGACAGGAGGCGCACCAAAATCCGACATTGTTGGCGGTTGGATGTGTCGGAGAGTGGGCTGCTTGCTTGCTTGAGGAGGATGGGAGGAATGTGCTCGTACCGTTCCAAGGGAAGGAGTTAGGCGCGAAAATGCATTATGGGGGTATTTGTTTGGACCAAATAGTGGTGAAAAAATGTTTTCACTGCTTGTTCGCCCGTGTGCAAGTGCTATGGCCAGCGACCCTCAAACAACCCGCACGGTCAATCCGTCGTTTTGTCGTGGCAACAAACAATTCCATAAGCATTCACAGATTTACAGATCGTTCAAACGCTGCTTGCCTTGATTCTGTCAAAGAAGACTACGTGAGTACTACGAGGGTATCGTATCATACACATCCTCCCCCTGTGCCTCCCGCAAAACCCTCCTCGTCTCCATCAACGCCCTACCCAACATGGGATGCCAGCCGTAAGGCGTGCCTACTTTCCAGAAGAATACATAGTCGTCGCGAGATGGAGGCATGAATGGATACGTGTGACTAGTGTTCTATAATGCGCGGCGTTCATCGTAAATTGGAAGATACTTCGTCCTTCGCTCAAGTGGCTCTTGAGAGTACCGAGCATAGCAGCCTTTGAACGAGTCAAGTGCGACTCGACAACACTTCACTACACAGTCGGGAGCAGGTTGATATTCCTTGACAGCTCAGTACATTAACAAAGCACAGCATGTCAGCCTCGCCAATCCGCGCAAATTCGAGTCCGATAGTCATGTCTAGCGTAGATATAGTACAGTGATAAATGTAGCAGAACGTCATAAGTCACTATGCAGAGGCAATGTAGCGGCCAAAGAGTGTTTCTCCCACTCCGAGACCGACGATAATCGATAGGATGAAGCCAACTTGGTAGGTCCTACACGATAACAGGGATATGTTAGATCGGTTAGTGCTTGGAAAGAGAAGGGAGACGTACATGATCGCTAACATGAAGGCGAACTGTAGTGCAGAGCGCCCTGCGTAGACGATCCCACGCAAGATATCGTGTGAAGCGACGAAGGGCGGTGTGGTGCGCATGGTTATAGCATCTCTCAACACGGCACTCGTCCTCGGAGTCGACTTCATCTCATCGTCCGATGAACCATACGACACAACAGGAAGTCCCTTCTCCGTAAGCCGGTTCGCCAACAGTATCTGAGCTCTGTCCATCCATACCGTGAGCAAAACGAGCGTCAAATAATACCACAAGCGACGATACGTACCTCTTCGCCCAATGCGCCTGCATAACCGCACTACAAGCAGCAAACCACCTCTCCACGACACCAAGCAGAAACAGCCCAATACACGTCCCAACCATAGCGCCTGCGCTCTGCGGTACCCAGCCTAGGAACCAGAGCATGTCGCCTGGTGTGAAGTGCAGGTAGGTGAGCATCTGGCCCATGGCGAGGTCCATTGACCCGTCCATGGACATGTCCATGCCATTGTCGTGTGCTGCGACGAGAGATGCGAATGCGAGGGTGAAGAAGAGGGACATGGTTGGAGGGGCGTGAATGGAAACTGGGACGGTCGGGATGGCTTGGGAAGGGGGAAAGAGTGAAGTTGGATGGCTGAGATTTATTGCACCTTACGTAAGCAAGCCAAACATGCGCAATTAAGCGGTTTAGCGCCCTTTTCTTTTACGCAGACCAAAATCGCTGCCCTCCCCGTTGTGCTGGTGTCGGCGTTGCCGCGTTCACAGCTTACTTTACACGTACCTCGTGCAATTTTCCCTAATTTTCTGTGCCCACCACTGTCTTTCCTGCCCTACAAACCGCACTGCGCAGCTGCAATCTCAAATGTAGGGTCCCGAGTACGTTCCCGAGTCAAACGCGCTTGGCTGCGTAGCGACGAACCCGTCCATCACGCCTCGTGTCCCAGCACCCATGCTGTCCCCTCTCAAACCACCACTCGGCACAGTCATGCGGCGAGGAAAACCAATTCCGAATCGATGGGGGTGTCGAGATGATGGACGGTGATTGCGGGCAGGGAGGCTTCGTGAGCAGTACGCTCCCACCTCCCCAGTAGACTCTGCCTAGCGTGTGAGCATCCCAGATAGTCTGCTAGGCGTAATGGAGACTTGTAATGTGGCGGAACTTGGGAACAACGGCAGGCGGCAAAGAGACCTGACGAGGATGGTATGCAGAGGTTGAGAGGTTCCAAGGCTAGGAGGCGACGAAGAAGATCCAAGATAGCCTCTAGGTCGAGTGAAAGCGAAGAGCATTTATAAGTGAAGGGTTGTCGTAAGGCGTCCCCAGCAGTCCAGCAATTCAACGTAGTATCGTCATGAGATCAGCAGATAGTCATTTAGCAGGGCAAGCGTAGACCAGGACAGCACAATCGAGCTTCGTGAGTATGAACTCCCACTCGACGGCCAGAAAAAGTGCAGAGAGTTAGAGGAGAGGACTCAGAAGGGAGGAGACAAGCAGGCAGTGGTGGTGGAGGGGAGAGGCAAGGAGACGAGGCAGACGGAGACGCGTGAGGCATTTTGCCCGACCAATCGTGTAAATGCCTCACATTCAGTCTCCGCCCAAAATAGCACGTGTCCAAACGAGCGCTGAGGCATTTCGGCGGTCTCGATCACCAAAGCGCATCATTGCCTAATCCAGATGCCGACGTCGTCACCCTGTCCTGATACCGCCATGTGCATATAACCGCTTCCAACGCTTCAATTGTCACTTTCCACGATTTTAATGCAGTAACTACGAAAGATGTAAGATGTAAGATGGGCCTGGTCGTATGATCACGTCAAAATAGTAAGATGATGGCGCGCTTCGGTGCGTTGCAGCAAAAATGTAAGATCGGGCCACTACCTAATAAGGGCAGTGCCCGCCGCTACGCCTACGTATTTGGCTAAGCGCTCGTGTTTTCACTGACCTGCGGTGAGTGAGTAACGGAGACGCACCGCCCTTTCACTGGCAGTGAGCGCTTCGAAGTGTCCAATCACCAAGCGACTTACGCTACCATTGGAATCATTGCAGTGGTACTCAACTTTACAGAGTCAAGTAGAATGGCAAGGGATTTATAGCAGCATGTACTATAAGTAAATACACGAGTATATCATATATGAGCTAGCAGTATTGAGGCCTACTGGCATACTTATATGATAGTAGCGAGGTCTGCGCAGGCAACGAAACAACGAATATATTAGCAAACATGGAACAGAGAGTCTGGACTACTAAAGAAAGAAGAAGATGAAGTATGTACTTCGCAAAGCGTTACGGTTTTCCGAGCCCGACTTATCCCCATTTTCGTCACTACGAGAAGCATTGGCGTTGGGCTATACTGGACAGCAAAGCCATGTGGGCAAAAGCAGATTTTGCCCTTATTTCTCTCCGCAGCAGTATACGGCTCCTAGCCTGTGGAAGGGTAAAGGTCATTCACATATGCCAAGAACAGGAAACGAGCGTGCGTCGTAAAATTAACGAACTGATGGCGCGGTTTTAATAGAAATTGGTGTGTTCCGCTGCGTGGTTGTTCCTTTCCTGTTTCTTCAGCCAAGTTAGTTCAGTTGTTGAGAACAATATTGGGGTTTACGAGAAACAACCAGCACGCAAGCAAATTGGGTCGCTCCGAGTCAATATTGGAAGGGTTTGTACGCAACTTCCCACTGCGTTCCTGGGCCACCATGCTGACGGATTCCTAGCATCTGAGCCCGGTCATAACACCGACTCGGGCACATCTTGCGCCCTTGACAGCACCCAGTGCATCTAGGTGACACCTCGCGCGAGCTTCGTCGAACTAGGTAGAAAAAGTTCAAGTCAGCTCGCCATATCTCAAGGAAACAAGTAATTGTATACCAGCCGGTAAGCATCCTGCCCAATCGCCTCCTCAGCTCCTTCGTGCGCACAGGTTGCCCGAGAGGGCTCTTGCGTCGAAGAAAGGTTTTGTCTCCTGAAAGAATGTTGATATTTAGGAACTGCAACTTGAAGTAGAAAGTACTTACAGTAAATTCAGCGTGAACGCCTTAGAGCCAGATTAGGCAACCTAGCGCATCAATCGTAAGCGCGCGGCGGGTGCCCGATCTCACGGATTCGTGGCCATCTTACTGTTTTGCTGCCATCATACTGTTTTCATAGCATCTTACTATTTTGCCATCATCTTACATCTTACTACCTCGTATATACTCATTTTAATGCTTGTCTACGACCAGCGATCATGTCGCAATCCATCTCGATACCGCCGCTGATTCCTCTGCCTAGCGATGGCAAGAGGAGTCTGCGCGACGAGGAAGAGGATGTCTTTGCAACGCTCTTCTCACCTGCTACGCCGCGCGGATCGCCAACGCTTCGACCGGTACCGGACGAGTCGCAGAGGCCTTCGCGACATGCACGGACTGCGTCCGTCGATTCGGATTTTGGATCTTTCGTCTCTGTGCCGTCTGCGGAGGATCCTCTGCACCAGCAACAACAGCAGGATGGAGGGTTCGCGCCTTTCACGCCCGTGGAGAACTTTAACTTTTTCGACAAGTTTACGGAGGACGCTAAGGTCGCGACGGAGAAGAACAAGACGGAGCTGCTGGACGAGCTCTTCCAGAATGATAGGGATCCCACGGCCTTCCTTCGAGGAGGTGCGCACATATTACTATCTTTGTGTAGTTGACATCCTTAATTTGAGGCTGGACCTGCAGGCGAACAAAGCACGCAGAAACAAGAGGAGTCGCTGCTTGACTTCACCTCAGATACCCTCGATGCAAATACCAAGACCCCCACAAATCGCTCTCGCGCAGCGACGCCTCTAGCAGGTCAACCATCGGCTCCAGCACAAGCTACTATTGTTCCTCCAATAAAGGTGCGTGGTACATTGATCTTAAAGCTCTCAGCTTTTGCTCAACCTGACCCTGCAGCCACCCCTAACCAAAAGCCCATCTCCACTACCGACCCTACCTCCAGCACCACAAGCACCCAACAATCACCTGGTGGATGAACTCGCAGACTTCGACTCCGACCCCTCCCACCTCCCTTCCCAATCGCACTCCACCCCCTCCCCCTCTCACTCACCAACCCCACCCACCTCCACCTTCCTCCTCGACCTCGACTCCCACCGCTCCGCCACCCATCCCGCCTCCACAACTTCACCTCCCCCTCCTCCTCCTCCCCTTCCTCTTCTTCTGTACGAAGAGACCTCAGCCCAGACCTCTCCCGCTCCCCCTCCCTCCCACCAACTCCCATCCGCCTCTCCACCCCCGAAGTCCAACGCACCCAATCATACTTCGCGCCTTCCTCGCTGGTAAGCACGACGTCGAGCCTTACGTCCCGATGGATGTCCTCTCTGCTCTCTCGTCCGCAACCTCCTCCTCCTCCCACAGCTGACTATGAGGGTGCATCCTCAGCCTCGATGCATGGACGAGCGGCGACGATGCCCGGCTCCTCGATCACCCATGGAACGCCCTTCGGTTCGACGCCGTACGTACCGCCGTCTGGTGCACCGGGGTTCGCGGGGATAGGACGTGGGATAAGGGGTTCCAGTTTGATAGGGAGGGTGTGGAACGTGCGAGTTTGAAGTTGGTGGGGAGGAAGGAGGTTACAGTCGGCGTACTAACCGTCGAGCTGGCCGACAAGGTTCGTCTCTCCCTCTCTTCTCTCTTCCATTTGTCAGGATTCCGGACTCTAACCTGAGCTTTTTGGATATAGCTCCGACCGTATTTACCTGCGTTGAAACGCCTCGCACGCTCCTGGTCTTTACTGTACAGCCTCGACCAGCACGGTATCTCGCTCAACACTTTGTACACACGATGTGAGGCGCATATGGGCGGCGCACTGGTGGTCATGAGGGACTCGAACGATGCGGTGTTTGGGGTGTGGATGGGGGAGGGGATTAAGTTGTCTAAGGGGTCTTATTACGGGAGCGGCGAGTCGTAAGTTCATTCCTCGTCTATTGACTACTGCTCGTATTGATTTTGTGGTGTAGGTTTTTGTTTAGAGTTCTTGCGGATGATAACGTGCGGGTGTACAAATGGACGGGCAAGAACGACTACGTCGCGCTCTGCGAGTCAGAATATATATCCTTCGGTGGCGGGTACGTCTCTCTCCCTCTCCCTCCCTCTCCCTCCCTTTCTCTCTCCCTCTCTTCATTCTGTCAAACGCATATACTCACGCACATCATATCTACTACCTAAAGTGACGGACATTACGGATTGTACCTGGACGACACACTCTCCGACGGGTCCTCCGCGCGCTGTCCGACGTTCGAGAACGAGCCGCTGTGCTCGCCTGGTCCGCGGCAGGGTGAGAATGTGACATTTGAGTGCGTTGGGTTGGAGGTGTGGGGCGTCGGTTGACAGGACGATATATCCAGTCAAATTTTGAGTGCAGTACGTGCATTGACAGTTGTTTGTTTGTCTGTATTGCTATTGCTTGGACCCTTGGTGTTGTAAATTATGTCAGGAACAGAAGACCGCTCATGGAATAATACAGGAGTTGTATGTAAGTTATCTTGAAACTGGCCGGTGTGATGCTACATTACGAGGTCTACGATTTGGATGCGGTACGGCTACAATTTGAATGCTGCGATGCGATGGGGTATATGAAGTCCGAGGTATGTTGCTACTGCTACAATATCTAAGCGTGTGCGTTCATCAGCTCTTGCACGAAAGGTTCTTCCAGAGTCCCTGCTTCGTCCTTAATGAAGGGGTTATCCCCTCTAATATTCAGGAACGTATACTTTCCAACGCATCAGCCTCATTCGTGCACTATACCGCAAGATGCACACTCACCTCGACTAACTCTGCACCACTCGCCCGATTATAATTCACATACACCAAATTTGGCTCTAACATAACCGGCCTCAACCCCGCCTTCTCCATAACCTCCCACAACGCCAAAAAATCCGCAAACCTGATACTCCACATATGCAGTTCAATCTGCAGCTGGCCAAACGGCAGCGGCCTGCCCTCCTCCGCATACACCTGTACCATCGACCTCAGAGTATCAAACTCATACCCCTCCACGTCGATCTTGATGATATCGACGTAGTCGTGTCCGTTCGCCTTCATCAGGTGCGCGAGGCTGTATAACTTGGGTTCGTCGGTGTGCGCGTGTTTGTCGATGGGTCCGAGTTGGACGCGCGAGGCGAAGTGCGTGCGCTGTTGGCTGTTGAAGAGTGCGTGCGAGACTTGACGGCCGAAGGAGCGGGTGATGTAGTCGTATCCCCAGATTTGGCAGTGTTTGGTGCTCTCGAGGACCGACGCTTCCCAGGACGACTCCCAGTCCATACCTACATAACGCCAAAGTCCAAAGGTTAGCCTCATGTTATGTCCTCGGACTCGGAGCATGCAAGGTTCGGACCGGAAGACGCACCGAAAGAATATATGACGCAGGGGTCCTTGCGGGCGATGCGCGACAGCCCGCACGTCCATTTGCCTCCGTCGCCCAGATTGCCGATTCGTTCTAGTTCGTGGGGGCAATTGAAGGCGGCGGGAAAGTAGTCCCCTGTTGACATATGTCATGACGTGTTAAGTATTACAGATACCCCCGGCTCAGACTGGACCGTTTGCCAGAATCATGCGCGAAGGAGGAGAGGTCGACGTAGTGGTATACTAGTACCTCGCTAACGCGCATATGTCCACAACGTATTATGTGGGCGAGACATCCAGGCTTTACGCACACGCTGCCACCCACCATCCCAAAGAAAAGGTAGGGAAATAAAGCAAGGTTTACTGACATACTGTGTACGCAGGCCAAGGCTCTTGGTCCGGCGGGAACCTGGCAAAAGTGATTTAGGTCATGTCAAAGTATTCGAAAAAACCACTTTGACATACATCGTAATCTGTGACGGACTCGGACCATGTTTCCTGACCAAATCATGTCTCTTTTGCACAACCGTCCGGTACGTCCGCTCTGACCGTTCTAGACGGGAAGCCAGGGTCGGGTCGCTGGGGGTTGTGTTTGCCTTGTAGGTCCGCGATGAAGAGGTGCTTAGATGCCAGATTGCGCCGACGACGACGAGGGCTATCAGGGCGACATAACGTAATTGCCTTTGTGGCATTCTGGATTAGCAGGAGGATTCTAAACCATGAGGTGACGGGTGCAGTTGGGATACAGACTTGTGGAATTTGAGGTGGCTTGTGGCCTAGATAGAGTCGTTGACCTTCTTACTTACCAAAGTCACAACTCTTTGTATTGCCTTCGTTTTCGGACTTAACGGGAGTCACTAAAATAGTAAGTAGTTTTTGTTATCTCCTTTTGATCTACCTAGTAACTGGATCGTATTGAGAGGCGCTGGTTTGCCACCACGGTCACCTTTGCCTCTAACGGTCAACTCTGCAGACTTGCACTTCACTGGTAACGACGTGCATTTCCCATACGACCTTGTTATCATGTCCCCTGCACCTCCTTACGGCGGTATGCACGTAAAAATCTTGCACTTTGAATCGCCATAGCTGAGAGAGTTTTCAGAGCCGCGTCAGTCCCCCAAACCACAGCCAATTGGGAATTTCCCAGTAATATTCCTGTTCACAACATGCACAATATGCGCTCTATTCCTACTCTGGAGGAAAGCCTCCTCCGTCAGAACCATTGTTGCACATAGGTGCGTTATTCGTTGCTGCAAATTCACGTCCAGCTGCCTAGGCTCGGGGTTATGGCATGCAGATTACAGGAATGGACGGGACATGAAGGCGCCATTCGTCTGTCGTCGGACGAGGGCCCCTCTGCCCAGGAATTTATAGAAGATGAGATTCTAGACGATGACGATGAAGATGTGGATGATCTGTCCGACGAGCCGCTGCCGTCTCATGTGCCTAGAACGGCGAGAGTCGCACCCCCCGCTGGCCATGCGGGGTCCCCGCAATCCCTCACTGGAGTAGGTGCCTGAGGCACACATATGCGGGATCCATTTAATTGGCTGATTACCTCGCTTTTGTCAGCACTGAAGATCTCGAAAGTGAGGCGTTCCTTCTGTTATGCGCGACACCTTTCTGATGATGTTCACTCCGCTCACAATTCAAGCCAGAGTCATAGGGCTTCATCTATACGTTACACAACTAGCGCGTTGCTTATTTTAGTACTGGTTTACACACTCCTTCTCCCCACCTCGCTCCCGCAACGAGGACAAGAACTTGCAATCTCTGGTCATTTGCTCTTCGACCATCTTGTCCCGTGCTGTCGTGAACAACGCGACACGAGCTATCAATTGCGTCCCTCCGAGGAGTGGGCGCAAGAAACGTTTTAGCACAGCATGCGCCCCTTGAACAAATTCAATATTTCGTTGACTTGGCCTATTCCGAAGAATGTCCGCGATCGAGGGCGGTCACAGGACCTCCTCGATGTCATGGCTTCTTGCCGAAGCCTGTCAATTGCGGACCGACTGCTGGAAATTCTGACTGCCATGGCTGGCTTAAAACATGAAGGTCGTTGAGGTCCGTCTGCCCCGTTCTTCACTCGTCTCGCTGCAGAACCGGTGCTACCAACCACCATGCTTCACTCGTGGCGTCTCTACGCCCTAGCGAGTCTGTTAGTCCTCGCGGACACTGTTCTGGCCATCGGTCAGACCAGCTGTGTCGCATTCAAATCCTCACCTTCTACGTTCTCCGTTGTCAGTAATGGCAAGGGCACTCCAATTCTTATCTCCTCAGACGACTGGCCTGGCGTTCAACGTGCAGCGGCCGACTTCGCATCCGACATCCAGAAAGTCACCGGTGTGAAGCCGTCGCTCACGAACGCCACCGTCGACAAACTCCCGAAACTCTCCTCTGCAATCATCATTGGTACCCTTGGCAAGTCCTCGCTCATTCAACAGGTTGTGCAGCACGCCAACCTGAGTGTCGCGGACATTGAGAGTAAGTGGGAGGCCTTCGTCGCAAAGGAGGTCAAGAACCCGCTTCCTGGTATCTCGTCGGCGTATGTGATCATCGGTGCGGACAAACGTGGTTCTGTCTTCGCTCTGTACGACCACTCTGAGCAGTTTGGTAAGTCGACATGTTCACCCTTCCTTAACGTAAGCTAACGGATATGCCAGGCGTTTCTCCGTGGTACTGGTAAGTCTACGAGCTTCCTTTGTCGAAATATAAGCATGAATGCTTACGCATTACGGAAGGTGGGCGGATGTCCCCACTACGAAGCATTCGCAGCTCTTCGTCACGTCTTCTGGCTGCGCCCACGGCGCACCTTCGGTCAAATATCGCGGCCTTTTCCTTAACGATGAACAACCGGCGTTGCAGAACTGGGCCATGGAGAAGTTTACGAATGGTACCGGCGCGGCGTTGACTGGTTCCCCGTTCAACCACTTCTTCTACTCGAAGCTGTAAGTCAACCAGTATCTTATGCCAGGAAGTTGGCTAACGGTGTTTTGTGCAGTTTTGAGCTGCTCCTTCGTTTGAAGGCGAACTACTTCTGGCCGGGTTTGTGTTCCATTCGTCGTATGAGCTTCTGGTGATTCTGACTTATCCTACTACGCAACACAGCACAATGGAGCAGGTCAGACATATCCCTTACCTCGAGTTCGTCTCAGCTCATCTATTACTTGCAGTGCTTTCTACATCGACGATTCTCTCAACGGGTTTATCGCGGACTACTACGGCATAGTCATGGGCACATCTCACGAAGAGCCCATGGCACGCAGTATCCCCGTCGAATGGAACCTGTTCGGTGTCGGTCAATGGGACTACTCCGAGAATGCCGACTTCATCTATCAGTTCTGGCTTAACCGAACCGAAGAGGTCAAGAACTACGAGACGCTCTTCACTGTGGGTATGAGGGGTAATGGAGATCGTACGTTTCACACCTAGCGAGTTCTCAAAGAGAAGCTGACTGAGATATCGCCTAGTTCCGCTTTCTCAGGATGGCAATATCGAGTTGCTTGGGAAAGTTATCAGCGACCAGACCAAGATTTTCAACACCGTCTTCAACGGAACCAACGTTGAAGATATCCCTCAGACTTGGTGTTTATGTAAGTCGCCCCTGTACACGACCAAGGCCCCTACTAAAGCACCGCTATAGACAAGGAAGTTGAAGGCTACTACGAGAACGGATTGCGTGCACCTGATTATGTCACTCTTCTCTGGACAGACGATAAGTGAGTAAAATCAGCCTCACGATTATGAAGCCCTCGTACTGAAAATCACTCTTTAGCTGGGGCAACATTCGTCGCTTCCCTCTACTCAGCGAGCGCAACCGTACCGGAGGTGCAGGCGTTTACTATCACGTACGGTCTCTATATCATTCTCCAGTGTATCTGCTCACCTTACCCTCTTACAGTACGACTACGTCGGCAATCCAAGAGACTACAAGTGGATCACTGTACGTAGGAACCACATATCTGGATCTTCCTGTACTCATACCAGCATATAGTCATCCCAAATCTCCAAGACATACGAACAGCTTTCCCTTGCTGTCGACAGACAAGCAGACCGTATTTGGATTCTCAACGTAGGCGACCTCAAGCCTTACGAGCTGGGCATCGAGTTCTTCACGACGCTCGGCTGGGATGCATCTGTGTGGAACCCGAGTAACCTCGACACCTTCGTGACTTCCTGGGCACAACGGGAGTTTGGCGTATCTAGCAAGGACGCAGTCATTGTTGCGGATATTATCGGGAACGTCACTCGTTGGAACGCGCGACGCAAGCCCGAATTGCTTAACCAGACTACTTACAGCCTCACGAACTACCGAGAGTGAGTTTCTCGTCAGTCGATTACGTGCGTTGCATGCTGACTTCATTTAGGGCGGATACCGTTCTCGCGAACTGGAAGGCGACAAGTGACGCCTCGACGAAGATCTACAACTCCTTGTCCTCTGACAAGAAGGCCGCGTTCTTCGAGCTCGTCCATCATCCCGTCCAGGCCAGCTACACCGTCCAGAATATGTGGATTGCGTCTGGCTTCAGCGCTCTTCGTGCCTCGCAGGCCAGGATCAGTGCTAACCAGTACGCGAACCAGGTTGAGGATCTCTTCGAACAGGATTACCAGCTGGAGCAGCAGTACCACCAATTGTTGAACGGTATGTCTTATTCAACTTGTTCCGTGACTACGGAAGAGAGTAGCGACTGAACTCGTTCGTTTACAGGCAAGTGGGACCATATGATGGACCAAACGCACGTCATGTACTACTACTGGCAGCAACCCATGGCAAATACGTGAGCCACACACATTCTGATGTCCACAACCTTTTTCTTACGGATAAACAGGATGCCACCCATCACACGGGTACAAGCTAAGAAGCAAGCATTGCCCGGACCTCTGAGAGTCGGAATCGAGGGCTCTTTGGGTGCATGGTAAGATAGTGAATTTTATAACAGTGCCATACAGGTATGAACGCTCGTTTACAGGCCCGGAGATAACTCGAACCAGTGTGCTCAAGGCTACAACTGCCCTCCACCGACATTGACTTTCGATCCCTATCTTCCATTCGGAAACCGTTACATTGATATCGGTGCTGGAGGTCCTAATACTTTCAAGTATGCTCTCAAGAGCAACGTTACCTGGCTTAAGCTATCATCGACTAGCGGAACTATCACCAAGGATTCGGCTGACGAGCGCATCTTCGTCTCAGTCGATTGGAGCAAGGTTACAGGTGTCGAGGCTGCTACCATTCAGATCACAGCGAACGCCACCGGTCAAGCTTCCACTTCGCAGTCGGTCTCGGTCGTTGCCAACCACACTGCGGTACCCTCTGATTTCCACGGTATGTTCTCACAAATTCTTTTCTCAGCAACTCAGTCTGACGCGATGGAATCTAGGATTTGTTGAGGGTGATGGTGCTGTATCGATCGAGGCTGCTCATGCATCAAGGAACACCTCCGTCGATGGTATCAGCTGGATCGAGCTCCCTGGGTACGGCCGTACAGTGTCTGCCGTCACGCCCTGGCCGAGAGGTGGTGATGAGAAGAACTTCACCGCCGGTACTGGACCGAGTGTGTAAGTGATACTCCTGCCATATTTTTCATGTATGCTTGCTAACTCACGATATTCTACGCAGCGAATACGATTTCTACACCTTCAACACCATCTCTGGCGGAGGCAACGTTACTGTTACTACATACGTTGCTCCAACTCTCAACGGCCTCGGTCCCGACCAACGTCTCAAGATCGCAGTCCAGGTAGACTCGTTGGATCCCGTTACCACTCAGTTCATTCCTGCCGAGACACCAGGCAATGTACCGCCTGGATGGGATGGTCTCGATGGCTTTGTCGTAAGTACTTTCGGCGAGGACGATTATATTTTTCTGGCCCTGACGATACTGCTCTAGGCTAACAGCATCGTGTCGGTCCCCAACGTGATTGATGTTGCTCCTGGAGCGCATACACTCAAGGTAAGCAACCCATGCTTTGCTTGGAGTGTTCGCAAGGCGACTCACTTCGATGATCACTAGATATGGATGGTTGAACCAACCGTCATCGTCCAAAAGATTGTAATCAGTGAGTACACCGGCTTCGCCTGCGTTTCCTACATCTTATTTCTAAATCTTCCTAGACACTGGCGGTGTACTGCCGAGCTATCTCGGCCCACCGGAAAGTATCAGGGTTTGAGGGCATGCCAAACCTGGGCATCAGCTGAATTCATAAGTATCATACTTGCTTACATGGGTCATAAATATTGTAAATTACGGGCATCTCACAGTCGCAATCACAAGCTCCAGCTCGTGGCGATGAATTGTTTTTATGAAAGAGAGAAATATATAATGAATTATATCCTCGAAGGGCGAACGGCGCGTGGTGTTGAACCTGGATCCACAATGTCTCCTTCCATAGATATGACAGAGTTTGCTTCGCCAGGAGGAGAAATAGAAGGAATTGTACTTCCAGGGGCTCTCCTCTCTACCATACTAGCACCGAAAGGATCAGACATGCGGAAATATCCCGAAGGACTCTTGATGGACTTGGCCGATTCGCGATGCGAGCGGGAAGGGTTCTCCGGTTGAAGAGTGTCCACTTGAAGAGCGGATGGCGCATTGGCGGCGAAAGACTTCTCGGAAGGGTGGATGAAGGGGTTCTCGATGTTCTGGGTGGTTGTGTTCGAACGAGAACGTGTCGTAGGATTTGAGCCTGCCGGTTTGACTTGAGTGTCATGAGGAGAATGACGAGGAGTGTCGTAGTCAAGATCAGAAAAGTTTGTGGGCGGGCGACTGTGTTCGGCACCGGGGTCTGTTACTCGTATCACAGGGATAGCAGGTACGGCGGGCGATGTGTATGCATGATCAGCATAAGCCAGCTCAGACTCTACACCAGAGAATATGAGCCCAGTCGTGGACCCGGGCGGCGTGGCTGCAGGGTAGGAACCGGTGCTGTCGCGATCATGCGGGTGTGATGGAGCGGGCACCTGCACGGCAGGCTCGATGTAGCGCCCTAGATAATCTGCGACCATAGCCGTTTGGGTCTGTTGCATCTCAGCGGTGGGAGGTGCGCCGAGACCAAGAGGGTGTCCGTCTGTGGAACGATATGTGCCTAGGATACCGGCGGCGGCGGGCGTTGGGGCCCTGGATTCGCCCATACGTGTTCCAATCCACGAATCAGCACTGTAACGCCAGAGCTCCCGCCTAGACTTTTCTGCCTTGGCCTTTCGGTACCTTGAAACGAGGCGGAAGAGGACTAGAAGGATGGCGCAGAGAACGGCGAGACCCCCAATGGCAGATGCAACACCTATGATAACGTTCTTGTGTGATGATGAACCACTAGAACACAGCGTCAGGTTCCATCATGGATTGTCGGGAAGTCATGGCTCTACATACCTCGAAGTCGCGTTCTGGTTCATCCCAGATTGCAAACTGCCGGACATGCTTGACGGGGATGCAGCTGGGTTTATGATGGATGGTACATCCGTCACTACTGTGTCTGTCAGGGTTGGCACGGCTAGCAAAGTTGTAGGGGACGGAGACGACTGAGAGCTGCTGCTATAACTTGAATCAGCACGCGAAATATCGAAATGGAGATATCTTTCACCTTGTCTTGAAGAAATTCTGGCTCAAGTGAACACTAGAAGAGGTGCGCAACGGCGACGAAGAGGAGGTATGGCTAGATGAGGACGAGATGGGCTGCGAAGATGAAAAAGAAGAGGACAATGGTTGCGAACTGCTGGACTCTGTACTTGTGCCCGAGGTAGATGATATCGAAGGTGATGATTGCACAGGAGGGATTGTCGTTGCCGATGTCAGCGGCGAACTGCTTTCCGACCCAGTAGAAGAGGAGCTTTGCTGCGAGTCTGTCGAAGAACTGGTAATAGAAAATCAGCATGCATTCTTATAGATTGCTCTTGTGAGACGCACCTCGGAGATGGCTGTGAGCTGGTAGATGTTCCATTGAGTGGTGGTGCGTTGAAGTGAGAAAGCGTAGGGACAGGGGAATCAAAAGAGAGACTTGGAGTGAACTCATCCTGTTGCACGAAAGGAAAACTCTTCAATATCGAATGTAGGCGGAAGCAGGACGTCTAGAGCACTTACAGCTCGTCGCTGAGCTACACCTTGGTGAGGCAAACGGGGCCATGTAGAGGGCATGATAAACGACTCTCGCTACATGATCGAGGAAAGTATCATAGTTAGTAAGTACCGAGCTAACTAGCCAAATGAACGAGTAATCGAGCATGCACGTACGATGTCGAAGTTTCCCACCTGCAATAGTAGCGTTAATCGGGAGCGGGGAGCCAATAACTTACGAGAAATACAGCGAAAGAAGAGGAAAGAAAGAGAAGAAGGTGGTGGGACACACGGGGGAAAGAGCGAAACCGTTGCACCCCGTCATACTCACGAAGTTGCCCACTGTATAGGTGTTTGGGCAGGGGGTCTCTGATGCACAAGTGCATCGATGATGGTCGCAAGGAACCCTAGGGAACTGCAACTACCAGCGAGACCAGTCTCGGTCCGAGCTTCGATCGAGAGAGCGCGGCAACAGAGACCCCACCTACTGCTCTCAGCTGATGATACGAAGCAGATGGCTGCGACACGACCATGGAACAGCGCTGGTGATGTCGGGCGTGATGCGACCTGGATCACGCACAGCTGAGGAGTGAGCAGAGGTTCGGCAGGGTGTGAACGGCGACGAGAGCTCACTTTAGATATCCCGTTTCTATTGTCCGTCGAGGAGAGGTGAGGGTGAAAGGTAGAACATCGGGAGCCGATCACGCTCTGATGCATGATGTCCGAGGTAACCACATGAAACTCGCTTTTCGCACGTACTTATAGCACGTAGACGCGCAGACTACAGCCATCAATCAAAGCAGTGACGCAAGAGATATAAAATGTGTCGTACTCACTATGTAAACCAAACTTCAATCCCCTCGAGAGACACCAGAATGCTGGAAGAAATACATTGCTAGAAGTGGTCTGTAGTCGCTACAGGAGGACCCATGGGGATTAAAAGTACAAAGCTATACAGTACGCAACTAGCGTCGCCGGAAAAGTCAAGCATAGGGTCACACCGCGCGACGCACTCTGTAAACAGTCCGTTAGTATGCGCACGACACGGTTCGAGCATAAGCAATTCAGCAGCATACATACCTACTCCTACCACACCTCCGCTCACCATCGCCCCTCCTCCATCATCATCGGATCCTACCGTCGATACTAAGAGCACTAGCCGTCCTGCGAAGCGTCGGCCGAGCCCACACGTCCCAAATCTTCAACTTGTTCTCTTCTGGTACAGCAAGCACGATCTTCTGTCCATTAGGGCTCAACAAGCTACCAGCGATATTGCTATTCGCTCCAGGCAGCGTCACAACGTGCCTCAAGCTGGGGTAGGAGTGCACAACGACGGAGTTACTGTAAGGAGAGGGTATAGGGTCGTTGTCGATGAGCTGCAAATCTTCTGTATAAGTCTGGGGTGCACTTGTCGTCTTGCCTGGGCCGTGTGTGCTTAGAATCTCTTTGCAGTGCGAGGAGAAGTGGAGGGACGTCACGGGGGCGTCCAGTTCTATCTTGTCCGGGTGCGCAGAGTTGAACATGGATGATGTAGAGCCACCGACTGTCCATACACGGATGGTTCCCGTCTTCTCTGGTGTAGAGTCACCTGTGGCGAGGATCTTCGTCTGCCATGGGCACCAAGCGAGAGCCTATAATACTTCGGGGTCAGTGATAGGCGGAACTGGAGCGAAGGAAACAATTACGGTGACTGCGCCTGTATGCTGTATCTTCCTACGTCTTTGGACCACATCCCCAACTTCCTCCACAGGGACGCCCGGTTGTCGGATATCCCATACGAGCACGACACCAGTTTCGTCTCCACTAGCATATAATCTGCCCTCGGTATTCCACGCGAGGCTAGTAATCTTCGCTTGATGTCTCGTGACCCGCTTGATAGTATCCTTCGCCTTTGGTGTTCGCGAGTCGTAGTGCTTGATAGTCCCTTTCTGGAAACCAACAGTCAGTGTATGAGTGTTCCACTTCATAACTGACGCCCCGGAAGCCTGCCAAGTAGTGGTGTTCTTCTTTGCCGAAATGTCCCAAATCTGTACGCATCCCGTAGATGTCCCGGCTGCAACGATGTTCGGCTGGTCCTTACCAGCACATTCGAGTAGACGAAGGTCCCCTGCGCTCTCCTTGAGCTTGCACAACTGCGCGACGTCCTCATTGGTCGAAAGGTTCTTATAGTGCACCCGATTACCGCGTCCGAACACGAGAACGTTGTTCACGGACCAACTAACTGGCCACGTCTTGGCCGCTTCATCGCCAGTCGCAGTGGCGAAGAAATCAATGAACACCTTCCCGACGCGCATGTTATGCTTGGCCGACGTCTCCGGGTACGTTTGGACGGCGGGGGATTCCGACCGGTGCGACCTTAGGTCCATCGAACTGACAGATGTGCTCCGCATCAACGCCATTCTGCTGTGCAGCGTCTCGTCGATCTCTGTGCGACGTGAGGTTGAGATATCCGAGTACGAGGAAGCTGCACTGAGCAGACGCGGTCTCATGGTATTTTTGTAGGCCCTCCTCTTGGTTGGAGTTCGCTGAATCGGAGTGAGCGCATGTCACGGCATGAGACGGAATTCGGCGCTCACCAAGAGACTAAGACTAAACGACGATACGGACGCAGACGACACGAACGACTCGTCCCCCAATCCCGCGAACGAGGTGGCACCAGCCAACCTCGGCCTTTTCACCTCTTCCAATTCTTCCTCGACCTCATACTCGCTGAGAGAGGAGATGGTACGCTTCCTAGTCGTATCTTCACGCGTCGGTTCCGGCGGAGTAGCAGGTCCGTTACTACTCGCACAGACGCGTCACAAAGTACCAACACACAACTTAGGATATCATTAACGCGTGTAGAATGCATCAACATACCTTGAACTTGAGCCTGAGGACTGAGACGAAACCAGGGACATCGCGACACGGAAGAGAGACGAAAGAAAGAGACGCTGGGAGACAGGAGAAACAGAGCCCGTTGGCTTTTATTGCCACGAGTCGGAGATCGGATGATGTATCTCTAGATCTTGATCGTGTTGTTGTCGCGGTGTTGACGCGTTGAGTGTACAACCTGATTATAGCCAGCAGAACGTTGGGATGAACTGCTGGAGAGAAGGAATACTCAGGACAGGCAAAACATCGAAGGGGACGAAGTGAAATATGAGGCGGGCCAGGACAGCGACAATCCATCAATTTGTCGTGATGTCAATGTCATTGCGCGTCATGAAATGGCCAGAACATATTCAGGCCATTGTTGACTCTCAGCAATGCTTAAACGGTGTGAATACTGCAGGGGAAGTAGTTACTTTTTGACCAGGACCAGAAAGAAGACCGTGCTTTACTCAGTTTGAACGCCGGACTGTAATCACCAAAGTTGCCAAATCCGGCCAAATATAACGAGATCGAATCGGGTGTGATGAACGGACCAATCATATCTGTCTTCTTACTCTGCTCTAAACCACCATCTGCTAAATATCCCGCAAGTCCAAGTGCATAACCACGAGTACTTCTGATTTATCTCGAATCACATCCATACCTAAGATGAACAAGACACAGTACTATCTATCCCAGTGTGCTGAGGCAGCCACCAAGAGTCCAATGTGTTTTACCCTCGGAGCAGTCATGGTCAAAGGCGGCAAGATTATCTCGACAGGGTACAACCACTATCGTACTCACTATGACGGCAACGATTTAGGGGGCCATGGGCATCGAAAGGTAGACCTGTTTTAAATGCTTGTTTTATAGATCTGATACTGACCTCGTTATGTCTCCTATAAATACAGCCGGTCTCCATGCACGCGGAGATGCACGCCATCTACAGTTTCACTGGCATGTCTCCTTCGTTCAAGACGCAGGTTCAAGCCATTCAACGACAAACTACGTGCAAAAAACCGCACAAACAGCGTAAATTATGTGCCAAAGGGGTCAAAGACTCGTCCAAAGTCAAAGCATGAGGCCCTACCCCTGTCGCCTCCGTCCAGGCAACACCACGACCACGACTCGCCATCGGGTAGCACTTGTAGTGATTCAGACGACTGCGAGATAATTCCTCCGACCTGGCAGCCAGGCAAGGGCTGGAACGTGCGCCGCCGACAGTCCCGAGTCAACGGTGCGGACATCTACGTCGCGAGGATGACGAAGAACGGCACGGGGTCTGCGAAGCCGTGTTGGAGGTGTCTAGAGTGGTGTCGGTGGGCGGGTGTGAAGAGGGTGTTTCATTGGAATAGCGAGGAGGGGAGGTTTGATGTCGTGAAGGTGAATGGGGATGGGAGGGAGAATTATGAGACGAGGGCGGATGGGCGGTTGTTCGCTGGGAAGGTGAGTCGAGTATGATTGTTTTACTTTGTTGGATGTCAGACTTACGATATGCACGTTGATACAGGTTTTGCGTTAGTCTGTTCGCCGCGAAATGTATGATATGACATATCGTATGCCACTGCCAGTTGTGAGCAACTCATTGCCCCTAATGTTCTATGCATACGACAGCTATATGGTGTTCTCGCACATACCGAGTAAGCGATGATTTTCATAACGGACAGATCTTCAGTCCAGCTTGACAGTCTCACACGCCTCACATACGACTTCTACGGCTCCCCTCTGCAAGTTCCCCAATCTCCCTCTCCCCAACCTCCTCCCACCACCTCTCAACAACCTCATCCGCATCATACCCAAACTGCGCCTCAGTCTTTCTCTCATCCGCCCACTGATTCGCACTCCCCTCCCCCTCTCCACCACCATTGCGATCTCTTTCCCTATCTCTCCGCGCAGCCTCCCGCATGCTCTCATCCCTCTTTCGCTGTTCCTCTCCATCTTCGAGGTGGAATATCGTCTGGTTTAACCTACTGCTTTCTTGCGTCTCAGTCGCTCGAGGAAGTCTTAGGGCTTCGTATGCGTGTAGCAGTGGTTTTATTTGGGATGTGTGGGTGAGGCGGGAGAAGAGGTTGCCGAGGACTGCGGCGTCTTCGATGGCCATGGCTGCGCCTTGTGCACGATATGGCTGCGAAGCAAGCCGGTGAGTTCATAACTAAAACACGATGTGTTTTGACTTACGAGCATTGGATGGCAGGCATCCCCTAATAATGTTATCCTACCAGAGGGATGAACCCACGTCTCCAGTGGCTCTCTGTCCATCAACCGCCATTTCAAAGTTGACGAGACGTGGGACAACATCTTTCGTACACTGCGAGGTTTGGCAAAGATCGGTATATGAACTTTCGCGTGAAGATACCAACAAGAAAAGCACAACAAGACTCACCGAGGCTCGAAATCAGCAAAGTCAGCCCTCATCTTATCTGCGCTCCCCTCCGCGGTCCAAGATTCCACAGATCCATCGTCCGGATGTGCAAGCACGATATTATACTCCTTCTTCGCTCTCTTCCATCCCAAAGCCCCATCAAACCGAACTCCTCATCAGCTCGAAATATATACCACACACCAAGGGGACGAACGTACGATACAATACGCCATAATATGCCTCTTCGGACCCATCCACCCCGTCATCTCCGGTCTATCCACAAACGGTTTCAGCTCCGGGTCTTGGATCATAACCTCGGTGGGTATTATAGCTCGGTAAACCGCGTCGCCCGTCGGACGAGGTGGTTTCGCTACTTTTCCAGCTCCGGCTAACACGATGCGCTGGACGACGCTTTTGATGCCATCTGCGCCGACTACGAGGTCTCCTGTTACGGTGTGTCCGTTAGAGAGAGTTACGGTGGCTTCTTGTGTGGTAGGGGAGATCGTTATTTCGGTTACGGTTGAGTTGAGGCGAAGGGTGACGGGTTCGCGGTCGTCCTGGTGCTCATTGGGAGACTCAAGAGGCTTGCCATCTCCATCCTGCACGCAAAGATTGAGCAGTCCCACCAACAATCTGTGATAATCCGCCCTATGGATATGCCAATACGCCCACTCCTTCCTTTCCTTTCCTTCCTCCTTCTCTCCTTCCGCCTTCCCACTCCCACCCCCATTCTCTTCAACATTCCACCTCCACTGCGTCTCCCCCACCACACTCCCACACTCATACCTCCTAAGCACCACAGCCCTCGGCCTCACCGCTCTCCCACCACTCTCACTCGGATCTTCTATCTTCTCCTTCGGCAGGCCCCAACGAGCGAGCAGACGAGCGACGTTAGGCGTGATTTGGATCCCTGCGCCCACTTCGCCGATGTGGGAAGAGGATTCGAGGATAGTGATTGTGTGGCCTGCGCGCGAGAGGGTGTGTGCGGCTGCGAGTCCGCCGATGCCGCATCCTACTATGATTATGTGTAGGCGGACACTTGCTTGTCGGTGTGGTTGCGAGGACGTAGACGAAGGCTGTGAGGAGTCTGTCATAGTCGAGCTAGGACCTGGTACAAGGTAAGTATGTGGTAGAGGGCCACCGTCAAGACGTACCTACCTGCTGCTGTGCGTATATACGACACGAAAGAGCATGAAGTCTTCTGCCGGTTCAACGTGAGAACACCGACATAAGTAAGTACTGAGACCTGACAGGTTGTCGGGAGCTATAGGTTATACCATACTTCAGGTATGACTACAATGCAATTGAGTCTGTACGCAGCACCCATGCGGTCATTTGGTTCTTGAATTCTATGTCCTGGGTGAATGGTGCTATGGTTAGATGATTCGCCGGTCGGCGAGATGACATGCCAGTGGTAAGATGTGGGTATATCGAGGGTTGGGAGTTTACTGCGCAAAGCATTTTAGTGTTCGTGATTGTAACGACACCTGCTGTTAGCTCTTGCATTACACTCGCCATTATGATATGTGAATATAATCTCACCGCACGAGTTACTCATGATAGTCAAGGATAAATAAACGTACCTGGCCTACCTTGGAGCACTCACAACCACGATTCCACAACGCACACTGGCACTAGCCTGTGATCACTGTACATGAGCAGGGATCTATAGCCTATTACAACCAAAGATTAAGCGACCATACTAATACTTATAAAACAGCACCTCTCATCACCCAGCCTCCCAAAAATCAACCACGTCTCCGCTGACGCCTGGTAATGGGCCTGTTGATAGTCTGGATCGTCTGCTTCGTCCCAGCCTGCTTCTGCGCCTCCTCCGCCTGTTTTTTGAAGTAGTCCTTGATATACTGTACAGTCTCACTCATGCTCACGCTCTTGTTTCCGACGTTTTTGGGACGGAGGGGGATTCCGAAGAGTCGGCGGAAGATGGGGATGCGGAAGACGAGGGTTTGGACACCGAGGGCGAGTGTACCGACTAGGACTGTTAGTTGTGTGCCCTATATAAGGAGAACGTACAAGAAAGCAGATTGTCAGCAGCCCGACGAGGGGTGGATAGATGGGGTGGGACGTACGGCTGGTAGGTAGCCCATCCAGACTGTGCCGGCTAGTGTGAGCACTCGGAAGATGTTGATCATGTGTGGGGCGAATTCAGAGGTGCTCATATCTTGCGCCGAGAACTATAAACATCATTGGTGAGTAATGTGTGATGAACTACGAACGGGGACGTCACTTACCGTCATTTGGATGTTCATGACAATCGTTCCAAGGACGGGAAGGACCCACGTGGGGTCAGGGACAGTAAGGTCTGTAAGGAGGCTGAAGCCGCTGTTCTTCAGTCCCTCCAAAGGCAAATCGCACATCTTCTTCACACCGAGGAACATGCCAATCGTAACGGGCAACTGCACGAACAGCGGAATGAAGTTCTTCAGCGGGTTGACCCCAATTTTGGCGAACAACGCCCTCTGCGCGAGAGCAGCACGCTGCATCTCGAACTGATTTCGCTCTGCGTACGCAGCTTTTACTTGTTCCGTCACTGCCTGGATTTCGGTCTGGTGTTCCGCGAGTTTGGCAGCGTTGCTCATGCTGGCCGCGGCAAAGGGAATGAGGATAATTCGAGCGGCGAATGTACCGGCGACGATCGTCCAGAACCAGGGCATACCAGTTGCGACGTGAAGTGCATCTAAGCCCCATACAGAAAGTCCTGCGGGTGACCACGAAGTGAGGCCCGCTATTGCGGGGTCGGAATACTGAGAAATGGCGTTCAATGTGTCGGGGGATACGCTGGACAACGTGTCCACGAGCGAGTTGGACGCGTCTGATGCGACTGCAGTATCTGAGGGAACGGCGGAGGAAGCTTCGGAAATGGTGGCAGAAGCGGGTTCTACGGCATCAGACGCAGGGGACAAGGCTGCAGTTTCTTCCGGAAGTACCTCTGGAGTTGAAGGCGTTGAAGGAGCGGGGGCAGGTTTTGAAGACCATAATGAGAGGTTACGAGTACTTCCGGGCAAAGCTGCTACACCTTGCCGGAGCGAGTGTGGTCGGAGGAGATGTGATGACTATTAGGAATTAATACGTTGCTTAGTTATTCAGACTGATGTTAATACCTGCGTATTCATCGTGGAAAGCAGTCTGACAGTTGCTGGCGAAGCAACATGCCGAGGAAGCCTGGTATAATACAGCAAAGTTAATTTCACTCGCTGACAGCACAGTATGCTTGGACATACCTTGAACCCGCACCGGCCCTCTTTCCAAAACCGCAAACAGCTGTGCGCATCATTTTGACGTTGCCTTCGTAAGTTCCAAAAGCCAGAAGGTAGGGAAGTCCGCTAGTTTTGCGAACGAGGTGGAGGTCGGGCTCAGAGGACGGACTTGTGGAAGCGCCCATAGAGGCAAGTCGTATCGGCAGCGCATGCCAGGGCGGTCTTCACTCCTCTACCTCCAGGACCTCACTCGCCGACCACCGTGTTCAACAATTGACACGACAACGATTTGGATGCGCTGAGACACACTGCGCTGATATCCCTCATCTCACCAAACAGAGCTTCTTAAAGAAGTGCTGCGGTCATTCGGTGCAATCTCAGCTCAAGCTGCCCTCTCTCTGCTGCCTCTCGTACCGCATCTCTTCCCAGTTGAACTATGGCAGAATGGAATCAAGTACCCACACCGGTCATACTCGCGGCGGCAGCTCCCACTAGCACCGCTGGGCCAATAGCAGAGGAAGAAGAGTACTACTCGTCATGGTCCCTGTTCCTAGTGTGCCTGCTGCTCATTCTATCCCTCTTCACGTCGTACTACCTACAAATCAAGCGCATAAGACTTCTCCATGAAACGCTGGTCGCGATATTTGCTGGGTCATTTGTGGGTCTGGTGGTTAGGCTGGCACCGGGAACGATGATTCGTGAAATGCTCGTGAGTACCATCCATAGCGCTCTCATGAAATTAAGTAGTGACGTTGCCACATAGACGTTCAAACATACGCTATTCTTTAATCTCCTACTGCCACCTATTATTCTCAACTCTGGTTATGAGCTGAAGCAGGTACGTCTACATCATCTATACGACGTAGATCAACTTGACGGACTTCAATTGCAGGAGAACTTCTTCCGCAATTTTGGCTCAATCCTGACGTTCGCGTTCCTTGGAACCACAATATCTGCAGTGGGAGTCGGGTACGTTGTGTATTATGTCGCTCCCACTTTCTACTGAACGCTCGATATACAGCGTGCTAGTGTACATCTACTCATTCCTCGGCCTCGAGTCGCTCGAGGTATCGCTCATCGAATGTCTCATCTTCGGCTCTACGCTATCCGCCACCGACCCCGTCACAATCCTTGCCATATTCAATCAATACAAGGTCGACCCCAAGCTCTACACAATCATCTTCGGAGAGAGTCTGCTCAACGATGCCGTCAGTATCGTCATGTACGAGTGAGTACTATCTGCCTATTCATTCGCTTTCAATTCAAATCAACCTCGGGTTCCTAGGACGCTGTCACAATTCCACGGCACCGAGATCTACATCTCTTCTCTCTTCCATGGTATTGGCATCTTCTTGCTGTCCTTTAGCGTATCGATGGCATTGGGCGTGGTATTCGGCCTCGCGATGTCTCTCATCCTCAAACACTCCTCGCTGGCGCAGTACCCTGGGATCGAATCATGTCTGGTCGCACTCTCCGCGTACACATGCTACTTCTTCTCAAACGGTCTCTCCATGTCCGGAATCGTCTCCCTCCTATTCTGCGGTATCACCCTTAAGCACTACGCATACCACACAATGTCCCGACGAACCCAGCGCACCACCAAGTACATATTCTCCACGCTCGCCCAGCTTTCAGAGAACTTCATCTTCATCTACCTTGGACTTTCGCTGTTCACGAGCCCTCCATCCTCTACGAAGGTAACAAACTACTTCAAGCCACTCTTCATCACCATCACCACTGTTGCTGTCGTCTTCACGCGCTACGCCGCCGTGTTCCCTCTCTCCGAGGCGATCAACTTCTTCCAACGTCATGCACGCGGACAACGCACGGAAGAGATTCCTCATTCGTACCAAATGATGTTGTTCTGGGCAGGTCTGAGAGGAGCAGTTGGCGTAGCCCTCGCAGCAGGCTTCAAAGGCGACAACGCCCAAACACTGCGCACGACCGTCCTCGTCGTAGTGGTCCTTACAGTCGTCATGTTCGGAGGCACAACTGCATACATGCTCGAAGTGCTCGGAATCCGAACGGGCGTCGAAGACGACGCGGCGAGCAGTAGCGACGAAGAGGAGCTCCCGCGACCTGGGTGGTTCCGCGGGTACGGCAGGCGAACCACTACAAGAGGATTGAACGTATACAACGATGAAGAGGAAGAAGAGGGCTACTTGGTCGCACAGCAAGCCGCTACGGCCGCTCGTGGCAGAGTCGGTCTCCACTACGGTCATGTCCCGAGCTACAACCACCAGGCGCAAACACCGAACGGTGCCCCTTCTCCGCTGAACAACAACACCATCTTCTCCGCTGCGTCGTCTGATTCGTATGACTCTGAAAATGAAGTTCTCCCGCTCGCTCCTACCGCTTCAGAGAATGGAAAAGCCAAGGGTCCGTCGAGATCAGGATCGAGGACGCCGAGTGGTAGTGGCCCGTTGTCTGCTGCTGGACTCTTACCAGAGGACGGAAAGTGGTTCCAGGCGTTGGACGAGCGATATCTATTACCGCTATTCTCAAACGCCACCGCCAGTAGAACGTTCCATGCTCGACGGGCACGACGAGGTGCGTCTGGTACAGGCGCAGGACCATCCAGCGGTAGTCGACTAGCTACACCCGGGGAGTCCGAAGACGAAGGAGAAGACGACGGTCGGGAGCTCGATTTGACTGCGGTAGGTACCAGGTCGCCTCGGTCGCCCAGGTATACTGGGTCTCCGCCTCCTACAGACAGCCATGGACAGGATGCGAGAGATATACCGAGGGCGGCGACGGATGAGAGTAGGATTGAGAGAGGGTTGGCGAGTCCGATGTTGAGGAGGGATAGTGAGGGACAGGGGAGGGATAGAGCGCCGTAGGTTTTGGTGCAATGACATTACTCGAAAGGGCCGCCCACGGCGGCGTCAGGTCTTGCTCCCGCTTCATGCATCATGTATTGTACATTGCATTTATACACCGACATTCTTATTGAAAGTACTGTATACGAGGAACGGCAAATTCGACGCAAATTACTACGCAGTAGGTATAGATTCTAATGACTCTGGGTGACGGTGTTCTGTACCGATTCATATAGACGTTAGTTACGTTGTAGTGTCGCATGCACAAATGACGTACAGGTACGGCGACGTTTCTTCGACGAAGAATGACCGGTGACCTGCAGTGGTGTAAGGGGAAGTATCTGCATGCGCACGTTTTTTGGGACTCCGGAGGGGGCCGTAGATCCTGAGCCCCGAAGTTTGAACTTGTCTACTCTGTCTCAGGGAGACTAGAGGGCCGCGCTGCGTGGAGTATTACTCGAATCTCGACGATATCAGCGACGATTCAGCGTACTAGTAGTAGCCCATCACGAAAATAAACGGATTCAGAGCAAACTATATCATTGTTTAGCAGTCAGACCATAGTATCGCAGTCATCAACTAACCAGAACTGGCCTTGATATTGGTTCCCTAGGGTGCTCATTGAGTGGACACGCGTGATAAAGTCTGCCACTGTGCGATGAAGTGATAAACTTTTTCCACCGTGCGAGAGATTATCACCCCTTTTCATCTATGAGAAAGCTTGCATTGACGAGATCTGTGTTGCGACCGCCTGGCTACATATTGCTTGCGTTATTGATTATTAGGTGCTTCACCACACCAACGAAAACACTGGAAAAATTATATTTCATGTTAAGCCGAGGAGAGAAACAGACGTAGCTACAAGAGTATATGCTACTTAACCGCAAATAGTGTGACGCACCAAAAGATGCAACATATGACGCGTGGAACGAAGGCAAAGATGTACGGCCTTCAAAGCTTCAGTGATACACAGCATCTATATCTATACGATGCATGTAAGTGGCCATGATAAACAAACTGACTTACCAGTACCTGTTTGGTTCTTCTGCGAAAGTCTTAAACGTGCTGCGCGAGCACGCCAGCGCTGTGCCAGTATCGACGTCCTCTGGCCCACGCCGCTATACCCTACAGCATTGATTAGATCGCCACAGGAAGGTATGAGAGGGACAAGCTGGCTCACACGGTACTGACTAAGATATATAGCTCTGGGAATGACCCCACCGCCCGCTATAAGTGTAGACAGCTACTTACGAGCATAGTCAGAAGGTATAGAATTAATGCTGTATTGCGCGCTGTACTCGCCAATCACTAAAGCTGCCAAAAATACAAGTAGTAAGACTGTAAGTAGCGCATATAATGATGGGGCAGAATGCCCGCTCGGTGTGGACATACGAAAGTCCGCTCTTGTATAGCAGCTGACACTCCCTCCGTGCTGAGGTATTAAGACGGCTACCTTCGCAAGCCGTCACCCAAAGCAGCTATACGGGATTAAGTGATTCACGTACCGGACCACAATCATTTATTCGCAGTGTTCCATCTGAGTCGTCGCAGAACGACGCATATATCCTTGATTGTAATCTTTTGAGTAGGAGGGCCTGCCACTTCAGATCGCTAGCATCGAGGTATACACGAATAGCAATAGATGGACGAAATAGTGACAGGAGGCAGGACGCAAGGACGAAGGAAAAGGGTTAAACAATGACGCAGCTGGCGCTGACTAAGCATATAAGCGCCAACGTAGACGCGTATCGTTATCCAAAGTGTGAAGCTTGCTCAAGAGCAAGAATAGCTGGTTTTGGGTTGTATGGCTTGGTATATATGTATCTATTTCGTTGAAAGTGAAAGCGGGAAGGAAGCGAAGGTTGGTGCTGGTGCGTCGTGTCTCCTATAATTGGTAGAAGTAGAAGTCTTTGATACAAAGGGGCGGTTACAGGTGGGGAATATACAATTGTAAATACGGCGGGATAGGTAGAGTACTCTAAGTCATAAGTAGTCATGAAGGTAACAACAAGTAGAAAAGAAAAGTCCGAAACGATCCTCCGCAAATGCACAATATTGCAAAAGAAAACGTCATATCTTGAATATGAGTACCAATAGCGTGATCTCCACGACAGCCACCACAATCGACACCGCAACCACAATCCACCCCGCAGTAACAAACGGTCTTCCAAAAATCCGTTTTCCAGTCTGCCCAACAGTCTTGATGGGATTGTGGAGGGAAGGATGGAGCCAGCTATTGTCGGCGAAGTCGTGCAGGGAATGTCGTTGTCGGAGGAAGGCCATGATGTAGAGCATTGCTGCTAGGACTGTGTATAGTATCCCAACTAGATAGAGAGTGATGTGAGGATGTAAGAGTGACGAGAAAGTGCTGGCTTACTGCGATGAAATCGCTCATCGAATAGACGGAGGACCGTGAGAGCGTATCCTAGATTACTGAGTGCGCTACGTCCATAGGCACCGTCGAACGTCCTCTGTCGGGCACGAACTTCAACTGGCAAAAACGTCATACGGTTTTAAGTAACAACCTTCTGCATCGTCCAAGCAACAAGAACCACTCACCAAGCTCATTCACATCAGACGGATAAAACGAATAACTGCGCTGTCCACTATCGCAAAGCAACAGATAAGATCCAAAACACACACAGTCAACCAATTAAACAATAACTCACTGGTAGAGGTGGTAATCAGGTCTTCTCGATTGGCTCATGGCGACCCTGGAGATGGCGGGGATGAGGGGGGCAGGAAGAAAGCGGTTGGATAGGCGCTGTATGATGACAGGATGTTGATGGCGCTGAAAGTGTGCTATTTCCTGTTAGGGTAAGTCTGGAGACTAAACGCCTTGAGCAGATCTGGATCTGACATGTGGCCATTTGTTCTTGCTCTGGCCATGGGGGATTTGGCATTGTATGGCGAGTCCGTTAGATTCAATATTGTCATATTGAGGATACGTATGCTCGGAGACGAGTTAATTCTAGCTATCTACGCATCTATGTCATGACTGGAGGTAAGTACTAGTACCATGGATGTCACGGTCTGACAGAAAGCATCTTTATGGGTCCACTGTTACTTACACAGGAATTCAAACAGATGGATCGTCTCGTGTGATGTAGTTGTACAATCAACTGGTCCTACATGGTCCGCATAGATGTTTGCTTGTCACTCACAATGATGTCGCATCTAGACATACTTCGCGCTTCTGACCAAAACGTGATAGCGTAAGTATATACCGTGCGCACGGCGAATACACTTAGTTTCAGAGCGCATACGGAGTACAATGTGGAGGCGGGATGAGTCTAAATAGCTAGGCCAATTTCAAAGTTCAGTCTAACCGGAGGATCACTAAACAACGTTCGCTGTTTAGTATTGATATCAACAAGACCTGTAAGCACGGTTATGTCACCGTATGATATACTTAGTATCAGACAACATATGATTACGGACCATACCTAGCACATAACAACTGGTGACTGACGTCGATGTTATCTATGTAACAACAATCATCATCATCGTGATGTGGTCAGCAGCAGCAGTACAATATGTATAATGATGCAAGCCGCTGAACACAATCCAAAGTGCCCGGGATGTCCAAGGTCAAGGTGAAACAATGTCAGGCACAAAGTAAGCTGAAGTGCGTGATGCGTCGGACGAGCTCATGAACATGGGTAGTGGCACAGGGGCGGACGTGCACTGGCCAGCCGCCACCGGTAGATCGCTTGGGTGAGAACAAGTTCGGTAGCGAGTTCGACATGAAGGCTTCTACAATTGAGATACGGTACTACTGCGTGGGGAGAAATCTGCAGAATCATTGGAACTATCCGGCGGGCTGATCAGCTGGCGACCTCATCAGATGCACGGTGGACATCTCGTATTGACCAACTCTCTGTCAGGGGCAACGAGAACAATATTGACCGACGGTTGTAAAGTCCCCGCAGAGGCTCCTTTATTCAGGGGGATGTCTTCGCTCGACAAGACCTGAGAGAACCTAGCATATACGTTCGAGAGCAGATCAGGTGCAATTGAGAACTTCGACGAGAGCCTTGGACATCGTGGTAGAGAGCAAGAGGCGGAAGCCCATATTAGGCCCAACACCGATCTCAGCAGCCGTGTTTCAGTTGGTTTCCTCGACGACGCACGGCGTTCGCTCACAACTTCACTCTGCACAGAATTCGAAGCCTCCCTTTCTCCTTCATCTTCATCTTTTATCTTTGACGAACCCAACACCGCTTCACACGTTCTATAACACTGCTCCTCCAGACAGGCGGCATTTCCAGTTGACTCCTTTGTCGATCGGACATCCGGTTCTCCTGGCGCTGCGCCCCTTGTCTGAATCCCCCCACCACTATCTTCCATTCCTCGAGCTGCCCCTCCGTCCATCTATACACCCCGGCTGGCCACACGAGCTGTGCTCTGTATCATTAGAAATTCCCTGGATTCGTCGCACGTGTAGCATCTCTCACTCTTACTTGGAAGACCACCCCCTCACTCACGCTTGACCCAAATACCGTCGTCTTCGGTATACGCACCCTCAACGACTCAAACCCCAAGACTCACCGCTCCCCGTTAAGACCACCAGACCACAAGAACACCAGCGACAACCATGGGCCGTGCACCAGATGAAGACCCACTGACCATAGCGATAGCCCCTCCCCCTGGCGAGACCGAGGAGCAGAAGCAGCAGCGTCTAAGCGCAGAGGCAGAGGCGAGGCGCATCAGCGACGAGATAGACCAGCAGTTGAAGGAGGAGAGAGCGGCGCTGAAGAAGAAGAAGAAGCCGATAAAGGTGTTGCTCCTCGGGCAGAGCGAGAGCGGTGCGTTGGCCATATGTTTGCTTATCGTCCCTTACGGCATCACGAAACTGACTTGACCCTGACTTGAAGGCAAGTCCACCACATTGAAGAGTACGTCATGTCTCCTATTCTGTATGCTATCGCGAGCTAACTGAGGTTACGTGGGTGTAGATTTCCAGTTGAATTATGCGAAGCAGGCGTGGAGTGCAGAGCGTGCGGCCTGGCGTACTATCATCCAGCTCAACCTCCTCCGAAACGTCAACACAATCCTCGACGTCCTCAGCTCCGAAATGTCCTCAAAGCCCACCGACATAAACGGAGACTCCAGCGACAGCGACGACGACGACAGTCACCCGCACCCTATCAAACCGAAATCCTCAGGGAAAGACGCATCGCTCCCGCCATTACGCTTCACCGAAAAACACCGCCTCCTGAAACTTCGCCTCCTCCCTCTACGGAGCGTCCAATCCGACATCCAGAACCGCCTCGGGCTGTGCGACTACCCGACGCCCGCGACGGCCACAGAGACGACTTCGAAGAACCGGAACCACGAGCTGTTCGTCTGGTCGCACGGGTCGTGGAAATCCACTGTCGCCTCGCGCAAGGATGTTAATGGCGGTGGGAATGGGGGAGGGGGACAGGGGGGACATGGGGGACATGGGCATGCGAGGAAGCCGAGCGACGCGGCGCTGAGACGCAAGGGCGGGGACGAGGCGGAGACGATGGAGATTATTGCGAGTTGTAAGGAGGATATGCAGGCGCTTTGGGAGGATGAGGTCGTGCAGGAGATGTTGAAACGGCGGCGGTTGAGGTTGGATCTCATGCCTGGTTTGTGAGTGCCGGCTAATTTGTACTATGCGATTGTGGGCTGATTATGGTGGGTGGTGCAGTTTCTTGCAGGATGTGTCGAGGATTGCGAGGAGGGATTATACGCCGTCTGATGATGATGTTGTGCGCGCTAGGTTGCGTACGCTTGGTGTTCAGGAGCACAGGATATTATTCGAAACTGGTGTGGTTCCCTTCTATCCTCACATTATACCTATACGCTAACATCGTCTACAGGCCCAGCTGCAGGTTTGGAATGGTGCCTCTACGACGTCGGTGGCTCCCGTACACAGGTACTTTCTTCGTCATACAATAATGTCCACGATTCACAGCTGACACCACACCCAGCGCCCCGCATGGTTCCCCTACTTCGACGACTGCGACGCCATCATCTTCCTCGCCCCAATCAGCTGCTTCGACGAAAAACTCGCCGAAGACCGCAAAGTGAACCGTCTGGAAGACAGTTACCAGCTGTGGAAGATGATCTGCACGTGCAAGCTGCTCGCCAAGGCGCAGATTATCTTGTTTTTGAATAAGTGCGATTTGCGTGAGTACTGAATTTGTGTTTGTGTTTGAGGTTGAGAGTTTGGTGGGAAGAAAGCTGATTGTTTTTGATGTAGTGGATAAGAAGTTGAAGAGCGGGATTAGGGTGAAGGATTATGTTCCGAGCTTTGGGGATCGGAAGAATGATTTGTCTACTGTTGCGCAGTGTGAGTTATTCCCTGTCTCCATTTCATTGTGACGGAGGCTGACGTCTGTTTTGATTAGATTTTGCACAACACTTCAAGGAGATTGCTCGCCAGAACACAGTCGCTGCTCGACCTTTCAGAGTGCACCTTACTTCCGTTGTAGATACACACGCTACTGCCCTCACACTCGGTGTCGGTACGTCTTCCTTCTATCTACTTTACGCTGCAAAACTTCCGACTGACACTACTATGTACAGTGGGTGAAAGCATTCTCCGCTCACAGCTCCGCAGCGCCGACCTTCTCTAGTTTTCTCCTACCGTCCAACACTGTATTAATTAGCTCTGCTCGGTTAGTCCTTCCCATCATCTCTCCTATAGCACATCGCTGACGAGATTTGCAGCTTCAATCCATCTATTATGCGACCTACTCTACTGTAAAGCATAGCTCATCGCTCTTCGAAGTCCGAACTTTCTTGCTCCGTTGACCATCTATCTTGCATCTACTTGGCGTCGACCTACGACTACCAGTATCTATCATCTACTTAATCTAACTTATTATTGATATCGCCGTGATTCTTGTCCTCACACTTTCAATACATGCGAATTCCCACTTCCGTCATCGAAGAGTGTGTATCTGAGAGTGGTTCTTTGTTGCGACAACTTCGTTTGAATTTTGCAAGCAGAAAATAAGAAAAAAGTGAGTGCTTTTGCGAACTCTCTGGCATGCCAGAGAGAAAAGCCAGAGAGAAAAAAGCAATCGCTGCAAGATACACGCTGACAGCAGGATTTGAACCTACGCGGGCAATGCCCAAGTGATATTGAAACGGATTCAAATCACTCGCCTTAACGACTCGGCCATATCAGCTACTTCGAACAACGCGCATCGATGGACTCTGATTACAGCTACACATACCGAGGCGCCTACCTGCCCTAAACTGGACGCGATCATAAAAATTGAGAGTCGCGTCTGGCTGCTCCCATCCATCGATATCCCTCATCCTCTTCTCCTCTCTCTCCAACTCCCACACGCACTCCACATTATGTCTGTCGACTTTGCAAAGCTCGAGGCCCACCTCACTACCCGTTCTTACGTCGAGGGGTGAGTTTTTCGTTGCTCTGATTTTCGGCAACTTTTTGCTACAATTTAAATAAATGATGAACACAACGCTATGGTCCGTGTTTCCAAGAAGCGACTAGACACCGCTGCTCAAGCATGCAGATACCATTCTTACCTAGCTTTCTGATATCCCTTCCCTTTTGCCTTCACGCAATCCGGGACTTCTCCAGCTAACTCCACTTCCTCTGCCCAGATACACCCCCTCGCAGGCCGATGTCACCGTCTTCAAGGCGATCACCTCCGAGCCCGCTGCCACTCTTACCAGCGTAACCCGCTGGTACAAGCACATCAAGTCCTACGAGTCCGAGTTCAGCTCACTCCCTGGCTCCAGCACCGCCGGTGAGGCATTCTTCGGATCGGGCGCTGCTGCTCCCGCTGCTGAGAAGAAGGACGAAGACGATGATGATGAGATCGATCTGTTTGGCTCTGATGAGCAGGAGGACGCTGAGGCTGAGCGTATCAAGGCTGAGCGTGTTGCTGCCTACAACGCGAAGAAGGCTAACAAGCCCAAGGCTGCTGCCAAGGTGCGTTCCATCTTATTTATTGATGCGATGCGATTATGAGATGCTGATGTTTGCGGGTGTAGTCTGTTGTCACTCTCGAGGTCAAGCCTTGGGACGATGAGACCGATTTGGAGGCGCTCGAGAAGTCCGTTCGTTCCGTCGAGCAGGAGGGTCTCGTCTGGGGTGCCTCCAAGTGGGTACCCATCGGTTACGGTATCAAGAAGCTCCAGATCACTCTCGTCGTCGGTACGTACACATTAGTCTTGATCAGATGAGACGGCGAAAATTGATGATTGGTCTTTCGCAGAGGACGAGCTGGTCTCTACTGATGAGCTCCAGGAGAAGCTCCAGACCGACTTTGAGGAGTACATCCAGAGCACTGATATCGCTGCCATGCAGAGTACGTGTTTTTATACTCGTTCAATGTATAGCAATAGCTGACTTTTTTCTGCAGAGTTGTAAAATGTATCATTGTAGACTAGGGCGCGTCGCTTGTGGACGCAGGATGACCATCGTGTAGCACTTTTCTAGGAAAACAAACCACATTGTATCTCGTAGCTGTACATGAATCGAGTGTCTCTTACTGGAATTCTTCGAATGATTTTCACGCTAGCTTTCGCCGTAAATGAATATGAATTGAGGGGAAGGGCAGTTCTCGCCGGCGTTGCCAGCCACCTGCCCTATTTTGACATGTTTGGCGCGCCCTTTTTGATTGTTTGTTGCTAACGCCCTGACTGGTTGTCGCCCTCCCCCTCGACAAAGACTCGCTCGTCCAGCACCCATCTCACTCTTTCTTTCTCCAACCTCAACGTTCAACGTCCTCTTTTGAGTCACCACAGTCGTCGTCGTCGACACTAAACAACTCGTCCACTCTTTCCTCGCTACACTAAAACTGCCTGCGATGAAGTCTTTTGCCGTAATTCCCCTTCTTGCCTCTGCTGCCTGGGCCTTCGTGAGTACCCCTTCTACGCGTGTATGCTCTCACGAAAGATGCTGAACAAGCATTTGCGCCGCAGACGACCCCCGCAGGCATCAGCACAACCTGCGGCGCGTACCTCCAGTCGCTCGACAAAGACACCAGCCTCGCCAGCTGCACCTCCGCAATCACCAACGCGACCTCCTCCTTCACCCCCGGCTCCTCTGGTTCCGCCTCCGTGCAAACTGCCCTCACCACCCTCGCCTCCTCCTCCGTCTGCTCCGAGGCCTCCGTTCGCACCGCCCTCACCAACTTCTACGCCGCCTGCCAACAAGAACTCGCCGCCGACAGTCCCAACACCGACGTCCTGCAAGTCTACGACGCCCTCTACGTCGTCTACCCCCTCTCCAAGGCTCTCACCTCCAAGGACGACTCCGGCAACTTCTGCGGCGCGCAGTCCCTCAACACCCCGCCCGCGGCGGACTCCCTGTACACCGGCTCGCAACAAACTCTGACTCCCAACTTTGACAACCTCAAATCAAGCAACGCGGCGTTTTTGTTCCTCGATCCCTCCCAGAGCAAGGACAAGCTTTGCGTCGCGTGCACCCGCTCCATCCTCACCTCGTACATCTCCTTCGAATCCGACCTCGCGTACGGTCCCGGATTGTCTAAGAGCATCCTCCTTGCGGGACAGTCCGCGTTGTACCAGGCTGTGCAGTCGACGTGCGGCGCGAGCTTCTTGAACGGCGCCGTCCAGGCTGCTGGAAGCTTGTCGGATGGTATTCTCGGTGGGAGCAGCGGTGCGGCTAGCATTCGTGCGGGTAACGGCGTCGGTGCTATTGCGTCGTTGCTCGGTGCTGCTGCTCTCGCTGTCGCGGCTGGTTTCTAAGTCGCGAGTCGCCTTCCCTTTGTTTAATATGGGAATGAGGTAGCGAGGAGATGGGAGATGGTGGTAGATTGGTGATTATATTCACGTCGTAGGGGGTTTTGTTGAAAGCTTGTTCTGCGCGTAGTTGGTATTTGGTCCTTGTGCATGCTGTTATATGGCTCCTGTGTGTCCTCACTCCCGAGATTTATATATACCCTCCATCTTGATCTAGCCAGGATTGGTCTTATATATTAAACTTGTGCATATAAGTGCTCCGTATACTGAGGTTGACTCATGTGCACGTTTATTGGCTTCACCATCCGACCAAGCTTGAGTCTTGGGGCGATCCCAACCAGGCCTGAGTACAACAAAACTTTTTGAGTCTTTCTCGCCGGTCCTCAACCTCAATTATCGCTGTACAAAAAGAATACGTTTTCGTTGACTTACGACACCAGCAGGATTCGAACCTGCGCCCACAAAGTGGAATTGATCGTTTCTCGAAGAGGAGATTCTAATCAATCGCCTTAACCGCTTGGCTATAGTGCCTTGACATAGCCACTCTCCCGTTACAATATGATGATCTACAACGCATCAAATGATAAATTTCTTAGCTTCTCCCACAAGTAAGCAGCATCAACGGATGTTGCACGTCGATGCACGAGTGATGGGATGAGTTGATGTTTCGAAGTGTAACGGAACAGCCTTTGAAGCGCCAACATCAAGCCTTGTAGCGTAGGAACACATGCCATCACAGTGTACTTAGTAAGTACGTGGAGGCTCTCAAATTGTAACTGTTCTCTTCGTCCGTCCGCAATGCTGCAATGGCTTTGGTTTCATACTGCTATCAACGTAAAATGCACAGCCGAGGTTTGAAAATTTGAACGCCCCCATCTTTGGGTCCCGGTGCTACACAAACCACGGAATGTCTGGGATGTAAACGCTTAATTCCAGTTCAAATTGGGGATGAGACTTCGATGCGTTTCGAGTCGAGTATTTGCATCGGGCCTCATCCCAATCACGGGGTATCGGACGTCGAGTGTCGCATTCCTAACATCATACGTAGCCTCGTGTATACTTGGGGATGGTATGCGGGGTTGAAGTACGTACCGGTCTAAATGAATAACGGTGGTTAAGTCATTGTAATCCCAGGGCCATAACAACCTTTTCCTGTTTCAGTAACCTAGACGGTGTCGTGATGTCGCAAACGATGGCCTTTCATCACGCCGTCCCATGGTTGACTCGGAACGTTGCACGGTGAAGCCTGCACCGCATACTGGCTATGACACTAACATATGGCAATGAATCAGATTAATCTAGTAGGTTGTTTCTGCGTGTGACTGACGTCCACGGTGCGAACCGCATACGGTCCAATTAGTATAGGTATTGGGTCTCGCACCTTGAATGACTCCAATTGGCACACGAAAAACTTGAGGATACCAGATTGCGCCTGAGATAGTACTACAAAGCGAATGATCCGTCTCCATAGCTATCATCCATGATATATGTGAAACCTAATCGTCTTCAATACACAGCGTTCAATACAAGGCGAGAAGTACTTGCCTTACGAACAAAGCTTAACAGCCGGTATGGCCACATACCCGCTACCACCTCTTCACGGCTCGTGGATTTCAATTACCACTAGAGTACCTAACCAGCGTAAGGTGGATGACGTAGCGTTGATCCGTAATGTAGGCAATGCAATCACATATCGCCCGTTTTCAGACCAACATGAGTGCAGAACCCAAGCACACAGTGCATTATAGAGGGGTGAGCTAAGACAGAATGACATGGTGGTCCGTGGGACGTGCCTTCTCACACACCTTGCGATGTTCGTCGTAAGCCGTCGGACCAACATAACTAGAGACGAATAATATGAGAACCTGTGGTTTATAAGTAGCCGCGAAGATAGAGGCACATACCGTTGTAAGTAATGCGTCCCGGAGCAGTATCTTACTATATCGACCGGCTGGTCTATGAAGCTTTGAAGAGCTACATAGAGGTGAATAACAAATGTTCAATGACGAGAAATTCAAATTGGTCAATGCATATGCGTGCAGCATGTGCACTCTTCGAGGAATAGTCGTGCAATTGATAACTTCCACGATCTGCGGTCTGCAATTTCTGTAAGATAACTAGTTCTCTGCTTTTGCTTGTAAGTTCAAAATACTAAGAGCAATGATGTATCCTACGCTGCACTTACACCCAGTAAAACGAGGAAACCTACGGAATCTTGAAAGTGGTTAGCGACGTTGAACACTATGCATTCGCATCTGTGGCCACGCCGACGAAACTACGACAAACGTACCTCTGACCTACCCTGTCCTACGACGTCGTTTGACGATGACATGCCCATCCTCTGAAACTATTTAGGCTCGCGTGAATATCTTATTGGGCGAATTAGATAATGAGAGTCAGGAAGCTCTCACTGGATCGCATACCGCGTAGGGATTATAAGCATACAAGAAAGAGTCGCAGATACAAAGCAATGATACGTACTGCGTCTCAGGATTCGTCGTTCCCGAGTCTTCGAGCCCGGTGCCTAAGCTCAGAGGGTTACGATGTGTTTTTTGAACCAGTGTCCTGCGACGTGTCTGTGCGGTGATATTTGTGTGCCTGTATGAGACCCTGACCATTGAAATCCGAAGAGTTCTCTTGCTCGAATGTGACAGTTCAAAGCGAAGAGAAACCGAGATGATGATCGCACCTCAGAGGATGATTAGGGTTTATGTAAGGTTAGGCGCTTCAACTTTGTATGCTGAGGATGACAATGATGATGAGCTGGCAACAGTGACAAACGAATGCACAACAGCCATCAGCCTCGACGAACAAGCCCGGAGATAGAATGAGAAACCATTTTGAAGCGCCGCCGACTAGTACTCAAACATTCAAGGCTCCTCGCAACAGTTGCACCCAACTGCCGCGCCTCGATGGAACAATCTGTGGGTAGGCGGGCTGGTAGTATTAGCTATGATAAACATCCTGCTCCCCACGTGAAGCTCGGTACGTCGGGTGAATTCTTTTGTTTGCACATATAGCAACTTATCAAATATACTGGCACGCATGCTGTACTTACTCAGATCAAGCTGAAGTAGCTATCATCGCTGGCCTGTCTGCACCAGTGCATATTTTCTGGGTCCCAATTTTACGACTTAAACCAGACGGCATCGAGGACTGGCCAAAAGACCGCGTCCTGTTCTCCAAAGCTGCTGGTACCGCAACCGTGTCGGCCGTCTTCGTCACCTACCAGTCTATTCTCCAGCCTGTGCCGGACCTAGGAAACTTTGGAGACCTTTGGATCACCCCAAACACCCTCTTTTGGAAAGAAGAGGGAGGTAATTGGAGGAGATGGGTGCCTCGGTTCTACTTTCACCGCTGTCCGTACGACGCACAGCGCGGTCTCATGTTATCGCACTGGGCGGAATTCAAGTACGCCGGCCCTACAACTGCGGTAGGCGAGCGTCGTGAATGGGCCTGTGAGTACCAATGACAGTGACAGCAACCCACTTGGCACATATGATCTGAGTATGCTAACTCTCCGACAGTGAACAGAGTCCCGCGCTCGTGCATTCCGTTATCCTTCAGAGAGCAGATACCGCGTGTTGCGGATGTCATCGAGACGGAACATCGAAAGCTGGAAGAGGCTGATGTTACTCTTCTCTTCAACGTCCGCCTTGATTATATACGCCTTGGTGATGAGGCCGCGGTACTCGCTGCGCATCAAGTCGAACCAGCTCAGAACCAGGAGCAGGATGAGGACGAGGACTTGCATCCCGATCCCCAGGGTGAGACAGGAGACGGTGAATCTCTCCGCGAAGAAGACATCGAGCAGGAGCCTGCCGAATCTCAGCTTCCAGAAAGCGGTCCAGGAAGCGATGTCAACTTCTCCGAAGATTCTGTTGAACGAATACCCGTAGAGTCTCAAGTTCGAGAGCCTGAGGATGGTGGTGGTGAAGATGCACCTACTCCCGAAGAGCAGGCGGAGGAGAATGGTGGAGACGACATACCAAATCCTCGAGCCTTAATCACCCAGGCACCTCCAGAAGCGAACAGCAGAAGATATTCGGAGAAGTCAATCCAGGTTGAACCAATGTCCGTAGACCTCCAGGATGAAGAGCGTCCAGGAGATAACGTACCACCGACTGTTGCAGACCCTATTGAGCGTACAGTCATCGATACCCAGCTATCTGAAGGGGAGGTCGAAGTGCTGCTCGATGAAGTGGACTCCAGTCAGGGACGGTCTCCTATACAGTCACCAGAGCTTCGTGCACAGGAAGGGAATACCTCGATGGAGTATGACTCTGCGGATCTAGAAGACATGGATGTAAGTCTCATCGTATTCGAAATCACCCGACAATATTGTAATGAATACTAATGTATGTCGACTTCCCACATGCGTAGATCGACCCCGTCTTCGAAGCGAAACGCCAACAATTCGAAGAGCACATATCGGTCATTGACCGTCTCGTCGAGACCATGCGCGCCGATGTTGAGGGTGGAGACGAGGAGTGGTTAGATAGCACTGCGTCTGATGTACGCATGGTTGCGCTTCTTGCGAAGGATATCTTGGCGAGGAGGGATCCTGGTCAGCCGAGGGTGCTTTAGGTGTTTAGACTCTTCTTTTATGGATAGTATCGATACTAATTTCAATGGTACTGATTGGAGGTGAAGTAGAAGAGTTGAGCTCTGCTCGTAGCCCGTTGCCAAGGTCGTAGATTAAAACGTGTAAGGTAGCATTTATAGGTACTACGTTCAATGTGTTCAAGTTGTTGTTGCTTGTCAACTTGAAGGCCGCGATTCGGAAGATCATAGTAGCGGCTTCTCGACTCGCATCCACCACCCCTCGAGCTTCAAGCGTCAAGCTTCACGTTAGGGCACGAAATCCATCAAGGCTTCAACTGCCGATCCCCGTGCTTTTACTGTGTTTCATCGTGCACGTATCAGCTTCATGGATGCGAACTTGAAGGATGGCGAGTCTCCGAGTAAGCATACTGGGGCACATTCCTTCGTACTCCTTGAAGGACAAGAGAACACTAAACAACTGTACATATCATTGTTATATTATGTGCCCAAATTCTCCAACGGTGTCGAACGATGTATGGGTACTTAATAGGATAATACTTGAAACATTATGGATAATCGTGCTGAAAGACCCGCTTCTTGACATGTACGTGGTAAATAGATGGCTGCTCTACAAGCCAGGCGTACATGTGACCTCAAGAACTTGAATGATGTCTCGACAAGATTTTACGAGAAGCGAGAGCTACATCGCGCAGATCAGGGCTAATACGATCCAACCAATCTCGATCTTGCAGTTCGCTCTCCGTATCCAAAGTATCCGCGAGGTGACGTAGGATGGATGTATGCTCTTTGAGTTGCCGCCATGATGTTTCTAAGTTGTCATCAACCTAGAGCTTGGTTTGAGGAGGCTAATTTTGAAAGTAATCACTCTAATATACCTCTATATTGTCTTGTGTTTCCACGTCCAGACTCATGGTCAGGCTCGGTGATGCTGGCCTAGCTGACTTTACGGACTGCGTGACCGATGTCCGGTTGCAAGGCACATCGAGCATAAACTCCACCTCATCTTCGGAGCCGTCAGATGCGGAATTAACAGAGTCGCAGTCGCAGCTCTGACATTCTGATTCTGTGCATGTTCTTTGAAACGAGAGATCGACGAGGGGGTTTGAGTCATCTCCAGTCTCCTGCGTATTCAAACCGTAAATCACTGGTGAAAACGAGCTTGAGCCTCTTTCGGCAGGACCTGAATGGACTACGATATTTTATGAGAACTATTCGATATTTGAGGAGACAAGGATTTACCTGCGTGTGCTTGACCCAGCAACGTCTGTTGGGTGGTTAAGAGAGCGTGATTATGTATTAAACCTGGTGTGTCATATTCCTCGCGACCATTGCCTTCAAGGTCTCCGCTTTGTCGACGTAAATTGTCTAAATACGCATTCAAAAGAAGAACATGGTCGTGCTCAGTAAGATCTTTGCACGACTTGCTCAGTATGGTACGCATGTGGGACGACTCTTCCCTGACATGCTCGGGGATGGAGTGTAATGGGACACCCTGATCTAGTTTCGACGTATGTTGCATCAGACTTGAAGGAAGCAGATGTAATGACACCAGGTACGCACTCCTCCATTTCCTCACTTCTTTTCTCGCGGTGTCATTGGCGATGTACTTGAAGTGAGCGTTGCTTGTCCAGGCGAGCCGTCGAGAAGGATCAAATGGGCAAGGGTATTTGACTTTCCTGTTCCACGGAGTCCATGAACCGCTGGCTGTCTTGATGAACATCGCTTGTGGCATAACCCATAGGTCTCCGTGAGACCCAAGCGACGCCAGAGGTCCGCTATTTGACTGGTAGGCAACACAGACCCCAGTCATAGTCTTCCCGGTGAGGGACATGTACGAGCGGCTGTGGAGCCAGGTAGGGCAATTCTTGATTTGAGTGTTGACACCCATATGGTTCACCCAAAAAATGTTGATTGGAATAGGCGAGGTGGCGATGAGTTTACGTTCCATCTGGTCTGAATAATCCTTGAGTACGACGGTACTTACTTCCGCGCTTTGTTTATGAGAAGCGGACTTACCAATAACAATGTGTTGATAAGGGTGGGTGCTATAGACTACGGAGGCCGCCATGACATTCATGTACAATTGAAAGGTTCGTACGTATCAGGCAGCTGCAGTCTGCTAGTGAAGCTGGTGAAGGTTCGAACTCAATGCTTACTATGCCGCGAGCCTGGTAGACGTCCATGACGCATTGGGAAGATTGGCAGAGACCCCTGATACTCCACGGCTTACTGCTAAGCGCTCATAGGTTGGATCCTTCGACTCCGAGGAGTTGAACTTGATCATGAACCAGCGAACCCAACTACACAAAGCAATCGCAAGATGGATACCGATCCGTAGTCGAAACATCATATTCCTCCGAGTCATGGCATCATCCATTGACAAGTTTACGTTCAGTATGTTAAAATCACCCAGTCACCGCAGAACTCATGCGTATGTGACTGCCAGAGCTATTGGCGAATATCCTGGACCTTCTCAACGAAGATGGTCCCTTCCTCTCTGCAAGACTATGACTGGCAGAGTGGTGAGGCTTAAGTCCGCCTTTGCGTCGACTTGCCCCCATTGTGCCAACTGGATTCGTCGGTATATGTTTCCGTTCATCACCCTCCGATCGTCCCAAAGACTTCACAGCCTTGTTGTCGAAATACAGCAGGATCCGTCGCGCTCTCGCCTTCTGAACATAGGGAAGGAGTAGTGCTGGTGCATAACCTTGTGAATCAATTGATTACCTTTGGTATCACAGTATCGAACGTCTAGAGGCTCGTTGAACGCACAGTCCTCTTTTATTATGCAAGTGGCCCTGTACGTATCAGATCGACCGCACACTACAACACTGGCTCACCGTTGTACATGTTCTACTCGCTTACACAGATTGTGCCGATCACCCGAACGCGACGACAGCATACTCAAGTTTTGAACCATGACGCTTGGACACAAACGACTGAGCTTGCCTATTCGAAGTCAAGATTCAGACCACTTGGGACTCACCATCGTAGACTATCAATTCGATAACGCGGTATACAATGTCATTGATGATGAAGGAACGTCGTCGTGATGATGATTATAGTACAACGCGTAAAATTACATGATTATATTCCTTGCGGTTGGATACAACGAGGCATAACGATCGCGTCGCGTTTACGACGAGGGGTCGTTGATGTTCTGCTGGGCCTGGCCCTTATCATGACGAATGTTGCCTATAACGATCTAAGTCAGCATCGCAGCAGTGAAGCGTACACAGTCGCGCTCTACTCACCAGTAGCCTCCTGCTGACGGTCACCAGTGATGGCGCCAACAACGGCGTCCTTCTTGCCACCGAGACGGTCGGCGGTGCCTTCGACGTAGCCCTTGGCTTGGGCAGCCTTGTACTCGGCCTCGCCCTGGGCGTGCTCTTCGCGGCCGGAAGTCTGCCAAGACTCGAGGCCGGTCGCGTTGCCGATGGCCTCGACGATGTTGCCCTTAGTAGAGTGGTATTGACCGGTGGTCTTACTACAAAAGAATGACGTGTGTGAGAAGGAGCATGACACGAGTGAAGGGGAGATGAACGTACTTGGGCTCAGAGTTGGCGTTGCTGGAAGACATGATGATAGTGGTAGGTCGTTAAAAAGTGGTTGATGAGAGTGATTGAGGATGAAGTGGTTGTGGTGTGGGATTCTGAAGACACAGAGCAGCTTTCGAGAGTCCTTATATACTCACGAAAACCCCAGGGCAAGCGACGGTGACGTCGGTGGAAGTGACGTCAACGAGCCTGGGGGCTCCTCCTTCGTGGCGTTGTTTGGCGTTGACGCTCCTGCGAGTTGCCAGGAACGGCAGTTAGGAACGAACGCGTCACTTCGCATCCCTTCGGCCGTTCTAGCTCGTGATTGTGCGGACGCCCTTCTGGGCCGAAAGAAGCATGAGAGTCGTTGCGGAATTATGTCGACACTTGCAGTTCAAGCACGTATGTCTCTCCGCCACTGGACACGTCACGTCGGCTGTCGAACTTGCAAGTATACGACCGCACTTCCAGCAAAATTGGTCATGTTCTGGTCAGCTACGTACACATGAGCAAGAAAGTTAGTCAGTGAGTCTGAATCGATGCTTCATAGTTTCTGCAGAGGTGGATGACGTAGTATGCGAGCCTGCTGCGCGCGAATGACGTCATCCACGTGGCAAGCTGATCATGATCGAGATTACAGTACGTGAGCGCTTTGCGTTGTTGAGCCTCTACTACTTCAACTCGTTTACACTGTCACCAGGCTCGATGACCAGCGTACCACCACGCATACCTCAAGCTTGATCAGCGAACCCATAATTATTATAATGTGGGTCAAAATGATTGATTCGCACTACAGAATACTTGGGTATGCTTTACTGAGGCCGGCGCGAACTCGAAGTACTTGCGGTGCGTTCTTTTGGCCACTTCTTATACTCTAGTTCTCACACTTTCTCTAATAGTCTCGTTATAACATATGAATGAGATATGCGCTCAGTGTAATGCTTTAATTCCGAGCTTAATCTCGACAGCTGGGAGTACAACCCCGTCTTGTCACTGACAGCTGCGGTGCAATCCTCTGATGCTCGAAGAAAGAACAATCGTAATTCCTATGAACTTCCCCTGCAAAAAACTGTACACATATGTAGTGCGCAAGAGGTTCAAATGCGCGTCCCGGTCGGTAAAAGCTTTATAACGATCATTCGTCCCGAAGATCAATGTCAGTGCGCGGAACGCCTGGCATGGCTCTTACGACGCCGAAGAACAACAGCTGACCCTGCTCTGGATAGCGCGGTCACAATGTCAAAAATTAGTACGCAGTTGCGATGTTGATACACGGTGCCTATGCTGACAATTTTGCGGGCTTCACTCATCCAGCATTAAGCCTTTCAGTCTACGATTCACGGCGGCGATGCTGGTAGAAGTACGGATGCCCTCCCTTTCAACACTGTGTCAGGCAACATCGGTATAAATTCACGGATGTTGTATCGTGGATCCTGGTATGTTGTAGCGCCTTCTTGGAACAAGTCCAGTCCACTGTAACGCGGTCCACGTCTCTTCCGCTCCTTTGAAGCTGAGGGTACAGATCACCGGATGTCATTAATATTAATTGGACGGTTGGATGCTGCACCTCGCGTAGCCGATATCCGTTCAGGGGGAATATATGCAACTGGTGCGTGAACGAATCAGTTCTTTCTGTTAGCTTACTGATGGCATCGGACCTACAGGAACATCCGTGCGTAAGGAATATATTACTTACCTTACCACGGCCTACACCCTTCACTGAGAGCCTCTAGCATACTCAAAACCTCATACGACTCCCTGTCCCATACCATGCCAGTGTACACGCACCGCAATCCGATTCCATGAAACACGGCATGGACCACCTTGAGACCCGACGCGGTTAGGGCACTTTAGTCCAACAACTTGAATTGGTGCCACAAACCGCGAAAGCTGCAAGCGAGGGTTTGCCATCTCAATCGCTCTAGTATAGAACATACTGCCAGTGTAGTAAAGGCCTGTAATGACATGTTCAATGCATGTTTGACTACTGGACGGGTGCTGTAGTATGCTAATGAGATGTTCGTTTCAAGTTTCGAGTACGTACAAAAATATCATCGATCACGTCGTTATAGAGAAAGTACCAGGCATGTGTAGAGGCTCCTCCTCAAAACTTGGGAGCCTCGAGGGATTCAGGTGCGATACAATGGCGCAACGAAATTCGTTGATCTGCGTGGCAGTCAAGTCAGAGGCCTGCTCCTCTATAACACCAACCTCGAACAGATCAAATACACTCTGGCCGTCCAACGTGGGAGCGTCCCAGTCAATTACATCTCCGGCCCATCTGAGTAGTTCAAAGAAACCGTCGTAGTAGCAACGGGAGCATGTCCAATGCAGCGCGGTTTGCCCCGAGCTGTCCTTCATGTTCACATCCGCGCCATTCGCCACGAGTAACTTGATGAGGTATGCCCTCCCCACGTGAACAGCATAAGCCAGAGTGGGCTCCGCTGAAGCATCTGCACCTCCTGCTAGGAGTAACTCTACGCCTGAACTTGCCTTCGAAGGCGAGAATCTGATAGCATACTCTAACGGGGTATATCGGATGGCGTTGAACACCGAAGACCTGGCCACAGTGTGTTCAGTGGTTTGAAGTAGATTCAGTAAACGAGACACGTCTGCTTCGGCATGACCATAATACCGAGAGAGAAGATCGTCAAGTGCATCCATCGCATCCATGCTAAAGAGTGAACGAAAAATCTTGACCGCAGCTGAGTTGGTCTGAATGGCGGTTGCGAGGGACCGGTTTTGGTCTGGTTCACCGAGGATGTGTTGGAAGAGACCAATTGCAAGTAGGTCGTGAGCCGAAGAAGACGTTTCTGTGCTATAAGTACTTTGATATGAGGTTCTGAGATGTAAAAAAGCAAAGTTCAACGAACCCTGCGAAGAGGAGTGTGTCAGCTCCTGCCTCCACCAGAAAGCGAATGATATCGAGTCTTATTTCTGAGTGGTCATATTGCCATTCTCTGCACGCATGCTAATGCATTCCATACAGTGCTTGTTAGTAACCGTTGAAACGGAAAGTGAGCCTGAAATTACTTACCCACAAGACAGAATGGCCTCTGATGTCAACATCCCAAATAGAGGCTTTTTGCAACGCAAACAACCCTCGTAATCCGTGGATATCGGCACTCCAGATTACTTGTATGATGGGCGACGAGTATGCAACCGTACGAGGTGCGTTGATCGAAAAATGTATCCGGTTGGTTGATGAAGATCGAAGCTGGCCATGAAGAAACCAAGGAGGGAGAAACCAGGAGACTGTCGCTGGCTTGAGGAAGTCACCGCGGCATGTTGGAACGTTGCAGCGCATCAAGGGCCTGTAGGTTACCAGATCAAGCAATTGTTTTGAGACGTATACCTGTCCGATGTATGGGGCCAGTCGCCTAGGAATGACAGCGGAGACCGCCTTAGCGTGACAGCGGCACGAGCAGTCCGGCGGGCATCGTAATGGGCCACAATGGCGTGGGGGATCGATAGGAGTTGAAGAAGCTGGTGGTTCGGTAAGTGGAGTAGTAGTCTGGAGGTCGTTCCTGATTTCACAATCACTGGCAGAGGCGTTCAGCTTTACGACAATAAATTCCAAAGAGTGTCTGAAGGAGTGATAAGGCACATTAGTATCAGTGTCCCGAGTCTAATGGCAATAAGTACTAACGAGTGCATGTAATTTACCATCACCGTTAACGTATCTCTCAACTCCCTCAGCTTCTTTGAAGCATCGTCAAAATCATTCTTCTTCATCAACCATCTCTTCAAGGACACCTTCGGTGTGACTGACGCCAATGCACCCGTACTTGTAGATGCGGACTGTGTTGTGACCTTACGAATGATAGTGTTCACTTCCTCCAAGCACTCTCGCGCTGACGCGCACAAGCACTGAAGATGAGGAGTCGCCTCCGGTGCGTATGGGGTGGTATGTGATTTGGTTGTGTCGAGGGTAGTCAGGAGCAGCTGTATGCTGACGCATAACTGTTGTAAAGATCGTACTTGCTCGGGTGCACCCTTGACGTCCTTGCGCACATCGTTGATCTTCTTCAGGACCGTGAAGCCGAACGAGACGATACTAATGATGGCGCTCGCTGGATCCATAGTACCGGTCTAGCGAATGAATGTGAGACGTGAGCAGAGATGGGGTGGCGAGGGGAGCAAAGAGAGCACGTTCACCGTTGAGTGTCTATATAGACAAAAGTGTCAGCCTCAAATGCGGTACAATGTAGACGTACTATTAATTGGTTGTTAGAGACTAACATGGAGATCGTGTTGCTGGAAATGAAAAAGTCAGCAGATAAACTCTGCGTTTGAAATAATACCGTAGACTCGTGACGAGTGGATCCTCCCACAAGCCTCCTCGTAGGGCGATACTTCTGTCAGAGCGAGCATGCAGGGTCTTCATGATGTATACACATCGCAGCAGCTTACGGAAAGTCGAGCAGCTGAGCCATACGATATCACTCCGCACTACTGGTTAACCGGCAGAGGACATATCAGTATGGGCTAGGAAACCGCAACGTGCGATAGAAAAAAGACTCACCTACAGCGTGAGCCGTCTGGGATACACGGATAGATAGTATCTCTGTAGCACAGTTATGCTTGTCAGCTATCTGAGGCACGCATTACTATTTCCTACCATCTTGTCCCGAATTCGTCCCCCTCGTTTACGCTAGACGTCTTGGCATATTAGTGCGCTTGGTTAGTTCTCCTAGTGCGGTGCCACCGTCTGTCATGGAAATGTCGCTCTCAATGCGACGCGTGACAAAAGCGAACGGAGTCGAGGCTCTGGAACCTGGAACCTGGATGCCAAGGCCACCCACGTTTAACTGGTCAAGATAATCTATACCGTCGAGGACCCTATCTCCAGAATGGTGTTATCTACATATCCGTCCGTACTGTGCACTAACATTAGCTCCTTACGAGTATGTGCCTGATTAGATGCGTACCTGGTACAGAACTTTACGACCATACGCAGATAATAAGCTCCTTGACTCTTCTCAAGGTTTCTTCAAAGCCCCTCTACTTCACAATCAAAACTTTCAACAGAACGTTCAGTATACAGGACGTTGAAAGTGTCAGCCTGAGGTGGCGCCATGACTTTCTGCTACTCACTTTCAGGCAACAGTTTCCCCGCGCAGCACAGGCGCTCGAGGCATGCGATGGTTTCTGCGAGGGTATAAGACGGGGTCAGGCTGTTACGGGCCTCGTCTGGGCCAGAGTAATCAGCGCAAACACAGGCATACTGCGAACATGATATTTTCTTGGGCGCTCTGCAGTCCTTGTACTATCCCCGATTTTTCATCCGCATCACGACCCACCCACGATCAAGGATACACGCACCCACCTGAACCCATCTTAGTTCGCTTGCACAGGCGTTAGAGGTTATTTTGTTGCTCTAATGAGCCCCGCAATGGGCGCCATCTTGGTTTGACGGGTTCTCTTGAACGCATGCCGAGTGCACGCCTTTCTGGAATATCGAACGATGTTCTGCTTGCGCCATACCTCTGTCAAAGGGGGTGTTAATAGCCGCATGTTGACAGCGTGCGGAGAGCGTCATATGTAAACGTAGGAACACCATCTTGTTCGAACCTAATATTTGGCATGTGCATAGAACTTGAAGCAGCCGGACTAGGATGGTATGAGAGTGAGGACCTAGAGATGCCATCAGTTAACTGGGGGCTTACCTCTGAAGGACGTCAAATGAAGCCGTCGTGCGCCGTATTTATATCAAAGTAAACATTATGAGCCACGCCTCCTCGTTGTGCATATATCGCGATGGAGGGCCATAAACCGTTCCAACTCACATTCAAGGAACGATACAATCAGCTTCGTGGTCTATAACAGCAGTCGAATACAACTTTCAAATAACTAAGATCAATAGAAAGATGACTCACCGACGACGTGAGCTGACTGGAATACGACGGCGACTGGCATAGCCTCGAGATGGCTTCCTGTCACAGCTTCAGTTATATGTGCCGTCTGCTCGTGTATGTGCTTTCCTTTTACTCGCTTGTGTCCAAGTACCGTCTAGTTCCTTGGGGTAGCGATGCACGTGGTGTACCTATCCACGGCAGCTCCCGTCTGCCGCGTCTCTCGTTGCTTCCTGCTATCCCAAAAGCAAATCCAGGATGATAAAGCGAATATATTCGTACCAACGTGACTTCGGTCACGAATAAGTAGAGTAATCAGCCTTACAACTAGTCAGAGCGGACCGCATATTGCTGTGAGGAACGCCTGCACATCAGAGCCTACAGGGATCTAAGCCCACGCCCTGGGTGTGGGATAACTTCGAAGCTGATGGTAGACGAGCAAATACGAGGGTTAGCACCTATCAGTATAAAGGGAACACAACGCACTTAGTTTTACATCCTCGTACAAACAAAGCCTGCCCTCTCGTTCCGCCAAAGCCCTGTCCAATTGCCCATTGGTGGACATGTTCAACGGTTTGCTGTGAGCAAAAGACGTACGCAATTGTTTATGGCCCGGGTGCAACATGGTTTTTGAAGGGAGCGGATCTGAGAGATAGCCATGAATGGAATTCGGATTGGTGGGGTGCGTATAATTCATCGCATTTAAGTAAGTGCTGGTGGTGATACGAACCTGAGGTAATATGGAGGTGCACGGAGCTGTTAGTGACACAGCAGGATCGCCCCACTCAAACATATGACCGGATACTTGACTCACTTCAACAAAAGGCCTCTGCTATCCCAAATATATCAAACAAATATGTACCTCCTCTAGTCATGGTGTCTCGCCCGCACTGGTGTTTGCGCTCCTGAGTGATAACGTACGGGCATGCGACCTCCGGGGACTCAAGCTTCAAGTCTCAGAGAACGGGGCTCGAGGTCAGCCTGCAAGAGGGTAAACGTCTCATGTACGCAAGGAATAACCTGTAGAACAGACAACGATAAGAACACATGCCAACACGATTCGATTGAATGAAGTTAGATACTTCAGCACTGTCTCTGCCATCGAGTAACTGACGCAAGCCCAGTAGTGATTTACTTCAGCGATGTATGTCTAGATCATATAACTCCAGGATTAATGCAGGTGTCGAGAGCAAGACGTTTCTTAGATCGACGAGTAGATTGCAGAAATCCAAAGCTTAAGGTTGTGGGAGAGCTAGAGAAGTGCGCGAGTAGGGGCGCTTGCTAGTAGGTCAGATCTTCAGATCTTCAGAGGCGCAGGCGCAGGCGCCTCTCAGCTCAATCTCTTCGTCGATCCATACTGCTCTCAACGGCCTCTCGCTGAAGTAGATAGAACTAGTATGGTTACTAGCTGCTAGGTTTTCTGTCCAGAACTCGGCACACACCGCTGTCTACGGTCCTGATCAAACTTATACACGGGCCACAACCTCCAGCAGGTCCCGCTGCGTACCCTGGTTTATGCACCTCGCCTGGGATCTTGCTTTGACCAGGCACATGAAGTATATAAGGTAAGTATGCTTGCTCCAGATTATCGACAATGGAGATCTATTTCAGGTCAGGGAGGTAGTGGAAGTTCAACACGAAGGCTCGCACGTGTTTCGTAATACGGGCCACCAGTCGCATATTCCGGTGTTACTCTGTACTATGAATGCTACTTACGAACGTCTGCTATGGTGTGCTACATTCAGGTTTCGCTATTGTCGCACAATACCTTCTTCACGAACATGCCGCCGGTATTCTTGCACCGTTGCCCTTTGAAATAGAGTTTACAGATCACTTTGGATAGCGCTATGGAAAAACTGTACCCGCATTGCGAACTTATGCTGATTTTGTCTATGTGTAGGTCCCACGAGAGGCGTTACATCATATGCAGATCTCAGACATACATCTCCTACGAACTCAGTGATCATCTTTAAAGGCTAAGGTGCGCCAGATGAAATCTGCATTACCTAGAAACTAGATGACCCCTTGACACTCTGAGCACAGGAAGGCCTGATGCATCGATAAGCCATACAGCGGTGCCTCCTCACTGCCTTCGAAGCTTCCTGACAGCCTGCGAATGTCTGAACACGCAGCGCCTGTTCATACAGATGAACGCCTTGGATTACAGCATTCATTTCCATGTACCACGTGTTGGCCTCATTGCCTCAGTCTGGGTCTCATAAAGGTACGCCTCGTCCGCATTCCCAACTCTCTCCCTCGCATCCATCGTCGCATCCTCCAACCCTCACATCATCTACTATAGCGCACAATGGACGGCGTCAGTACCGCCTTCGGTGCTGCCAAGTCTGCATACGACGCTTACAAGACAGTGAAGACGACACGAAAGGAGTTTAAGCAGGCTCCGGAGAAGATCCAGCTCCTCGAGGACGATCGCGACCTCGTAAGACAGCTGTTCAATGAGTTGTCCATCGCGAAAGACGTCGACGCTTCGGGCTCTCACCCCACCTCTGAACCCTTGGAGCACCTGCAGCAAAGTCTTGAGCGACGCTCCGATGACTTGGATCAGGTTATATCCAAAGTCATGAAGCAGAGTGCCACGAGCGGGGACAAGACTGGACGATCGGTTCGTCTTTTCAAGTTCCTACTCAACAAGGACGACATCAAGGATGCATCAAGTGAACTTAAGGACCTGCGGGAGATGTTAGCGCTACGCTTCTACATGTGAGTAACTCTGATTCCGCGATGTCAAAGACTGGTAATCATAATACGGAACATATCCAGGAATCACACGGCGCGTGTCGAAACAAGCTTCGAAGACTTGCAGACCAGGTTCGAGGATGTCATGCACAAGCTCGAATTGATCTACAACACCGTATCGTAAGTACTGGGCAGTCTATGTACGGGCACCAGCCTCTCACTACCAAGTATTAGCCTTCCACAGGTCACGGCTGCTGCAGACGAGGCGCAAGCTCCCAGTATTCCGCCAACTACCACCGATGAGCATTCCATATCCTCGGATTATACCACCCATACATATTCTAGACCATGTAATCCCCTGCATTGTCTCGCGAACTGCCACTGTCGCTGCCACAGCCTATCGATGCAGTTACTCATTCCCGCGAAGCTGGCATCCTACATTGGCCAGATTTACGTATCGAAGCGACTCCTTCGCGCACCGTGGTCGACGTGGAGTGTCTGCAACGTACAGACGTGCCGTGGTGACGTGAGGCGTGCGATGACCATCAACTGGATCCTTCCCCCAAGCTTCCTTTCGGGATGCTTACAGTCCTCAAGGGATCGGCGGATCCACTTCTCGATTGGTGCGGTGAGGACGATCCAACGGGATGCACCAATACTCCATGCTATATATGATGCAGATGTCCAGCGTGTCCACACCTTGTTCGCACTTGGTCAGGCTTCGATTTGGGATCACACTCTTCATGGCAACCCGATCCTTTGGGTAAGCTAAATTATTTTCCAGACCCTAGAATACTACTGACTCAGAAACTTGATTATGCTACTAGGTTGCATGCAAATTTTGGACTTTGTACCCCAGCAAAGAACGATACAAAATAATTCAATTTCTCGTCTCTGCAGGTGCAGATGCCCTGTTCCTCGCACGGTAAGCTTGGTGTACATTTCATTGAAATGAAAGAACAATCATGATTGACACTGTCCACGACGACCACGTATATAGTCCAACAGGAGGGTTATCGGCACAGGACCATATTGCATTTTCACTCTTCCAGTCCCTGTTAGAGCAGCCCAAGATGGGTCAATCCCTGCTCAGATCTATCAAAAGACACTCAGCTGCCATTGATATCCTCCGCTCTATATTCAACATGGACGCCATAGACGCAGTCGAAGACATACTGTCTCGATTTTACGGGCACTCAGATGAGGATGTTTCACATTTACTAGCATCTCTCGATACCACTGAATACACTATGGCCCGGTCTTCTTTGTTCGACGCCATCAGCTATACTCCCTTAGAGTATGCAATCTACTTCTCGCCTTCAAGTGTGGCATCCCTCCTAGCAGAAGGTGCTGATGCCGCAGCAGAGCCCACGCTGGCTTATGTCGCCCGTGTTGGGAGAGATGACTCGATGGAATTACTCATTAACAATGGCGCAGATGTGAACATGAAGGACAGTTTGGGGCGAACAGCCCTGCATTGGGCTTGCGACTGGTGCCACTACGACACCGTCTTCGAACTTGTCCGATGTGCAGAATCCAAGATTGACTGGGATGCTTGCACGGCCGGGGGCCAGAATGCGTTGGATCTGTTTGATGAGGGTGTGTCGAGGGGATATGCTTCGTACTTAACTTCCGAGGAGGTTGAGAAGCTCCGTTCAGCCATTATATCCCATATGCATCCTTCTCAGTTACATGTAGCGAAAGACGAGCCGTTGGACATCCCCGGTGCATTCCCTCTAGACACCGAGTCCTGATCGCACGTATTTGTATTCCCATCCGGCGATGTTATGTTGCATACATATACACACCATGTAGCTAGCACCCTCGATATCATAATGTGTAGAATATACCGCCACTGTAAAACTTTTCCATGTAAGATTATAGCTTCTACTCCTGAGAGCTAGAGCCGAGTTCATGTTCCGTACTCGCTCTCACAATTGTCTACTGAAAAGCCTGAGTGCGCAGGTGGGTACCAGTACCCTGATGCTACACACACACCAGATGAATCATCGCTGACAAAGGTTGGTCTCGTCACTCTTTCAAGTTCAACGTCCGTTAATAAATTACTCGCTTTCATAGTCGTACATAGTTTTGGAGTTGGTATATCAGACTTCATCTGGGAGCCTTCGCACTTTCGAGAACGTTTCTTGTGCGGGATAGTACTAGTATTGGATGATCAAATATATTTTCTCGTCACTAACAAAATGAAGTCAACTATGGAAGGACGCTCTCTCATGGCACACATCGACTTCCATCCCTGGAAACCTCTTCACAATAGCGGGCGCGCAACGACTTAGATGAGGGGATCCTGCACATAAGATGTGCCATCCTACAACGTGCGATCAAGCCCGCATCAAAAGAAGCCTGAGGATGTCGGCGTTCCAATGAAGAGAAACCATCCCTTACTTCAATCACGTCGTGCACCCACAGCCGGCATAACCATGTCAATGATACCATCCTTGTCTTGAGAAACCGAGGCGGAGTGGCTGAAGCAATCCTGAGTGGTAGAGGTGTGACTGAGCAGTGAGCACGAGTGGGGAGGCGGAACAAGGGCTGAGGGGAGATTGACACGAGGTACATAAGTCAGTGGACGTGACGGTAAACAAGAGAACAGGCAACTCACCGAACAAAGTAGTACTAAACGCATCGTTTGAACGCCATCGTCCCGTTGCGTGGCTATCTTCCAGTGTCCATCTACCGGCGTGAGGTTACACAAGGCGAGACGATACTCGTGAATTAGTGGACAGAGTTTTCAAATAAGATTTAGAAATGAGCCCGTGACTGTACTTACCTTGCACACGAGACAGCCAGAGAAAGCGAAAGGGGAGGGTCCATCGTTGATAGGGCTTTCAATGCACGCTGCTACGGATGGATAGCGTCAGCGGAGCGTATTAAGAGCTGCTGGATGGAGACATATATCGCGCACCAGTTCAATATCGAAGCGGCTCTGTGACAGGCACGGTAAACAGCTGGCCTTAGTCGTCTGAGTATCTCACATTTCAGGGTCTTGGGTCGTTGTTGAGCACGTTCGCGTGTAATTTAACAGCATGGAAGCTCAACGTCGTCACGATGGGCACTACACTGGCAACCTCATCCACTGTATTCGGAGTCCGATGGGTATATGGCGACGGGGACATGCGGGGTGCGTGTTGCTTGGAGATGTTTGTGGTGAGCGAAAGTTGTCTCGGACGTCGTCCCTGAGTTAGGCGGCAGGATGAGGAGGAACAGAGAGCTGAAAAACAAGCACGTAAGGAGGAGGGTATATGCATATGAAGAGGACTCACCGACGACCCCTATGGAGAACCAGCAACACAAATCTGTCGTCCTCGCTCTGTCAGTTAGGAGGGTATAACAGGCATAGCGCGTGAGGAATTAGTGAAATAAAATACGGAAATCCGACAGCATCGAGTGCTGTAGGCCATAGATTGCACGAATAGGTAGTCGAAGTTGCGCTCTCCGGCGTACAGTGAACTGGAAACGGCAAGGTACGAGGACTGACACCGGATCATGTCTTTGTCAGCGCATGTAATGACGTCTCAGAGGAATATTCACTCACTGAGATAGCATGGCAACAACATAATATCAACTTCTACATCAACGCATTGCACGTTACCGATCCGTATGCTCTGCAAGGCTCGTATATGGCTGCACTATAGCTACTGCCGTAACTTGAACAGAGTGGTTGGCCAACGGCTGGCAGCGGGACTCCAGAGGGAAGAGGGCAGAGCAGCCTCATCATACGGAGTGATAGAAGTGACTGTCTTATGCCTGAGTATCGAGGGCGTTGAAACGTGCTGGAGGGTGGAAGTGAAAGGTTTCACTGGCATGAAAGTCGAGAGCCCGAGTCGTGGTTGCGCGTCGCGGTGAAGATGCCGCAATACTTACTGTGCGAAAGAGACCTAGGTTAATGCCACGTAGAGGGGGAGAGCTTAACTAGATCAACAAATCGTTCTCAAGAGGAGGTGACAGAGAGTATATTGCGTTGTGCAGCCTCAGAATCTGGAAACGAAGGAATCGAATGAGAGAGATGCAGAGACCACTGCGTGCAGAACCCAGATATCGACGCACCTGGCACAAGCCTCCTTCGACTGATCACGGAACATCCCAGTACATCGAATCCAGTTTCTCCTAGGCGTTCACGATGGTGGTAGGTGCCTCCGCAGGCGCACAGATGTCGAGGTCGAACGTTGAGACCTTGAGGGCGTGAAGAGATCATGCGTGGGGAACAAGGATGCACGACCTGAGAATCAGGCGCCCCTGCGCACTCTCTTCCACGACTTCGGCGATCTACTCTTCGATCCATGCTTTTTCTCGTCCGCTCTCTGTTTCCAGCTACACAAGGTGACTCATAGAAGGCATCGGTGGCCAATGACCGCTCATTTCTAGCGTGACTCAGCCTATCTAGGCTCTCTTGTTTCGACAGATGTCGCATCCGACTTCAAGCTCCAAGCACTCTTTAGGCTGCCGTATAGGCCTGACGACCTCCAGTATGTGATTGATACTCTCTGGCGCATACTCACTGGCCCAAGGCATGCGTCGCATACCTACAATGTGTGCCCCACTCAGATTCTCTGCCTTCCACCGCTGCTGCACTCAGCGTTCGCCCAGTCTGTTTCTACGTAGTCGCACAGGAGTACAAGGCCCTTAGTAAGCTGGAGGATTCGTTTTCCCTGACAGCATTTCCATCGATTACACCGATTCTGGAGGCCAAAGATAGACTCTTGAGTGGTCGAGGTGAGTTGTCCTCCGCCCTTTTCATGTGTCTCTGCAGCCTCACAGCACGGTCACTCCCAGCCCTTGCAGAGACCATCATTCCAATCGATAAGTATCCTGTCTCTCGTCGATTTAAATAACGCTGCTCGCCGTGATCGGCTGCATCGACACGCCTTTTGGATGTCCACCCCATGTACGGTTAGCGTCCGAGGAAGCCTTGCCTTGTAGCTATGGATGTCATTCCGTCAACATCTGGCAATAGGTGAGTTCATTCTTTTGCTGCTTTGAGGGTGGTGGCCGGCTTTCTTTTCGTCAGTCACGCTACGGAAGGTTGCGCCCCACGCAACTAATAGGTTGATCTTTTGCTTGCACGGGGTACGTCGCCTTGTTCTCCTATCTGGAATGCGCTCAACCTTGCATTTGTTCGCTCTCGAATATTGATAGTTACCATCTAATTGCACTCCACCGTCCACGCGCGGGTCTCAAGAGGTGCTTATTCGAATCGAGTATTGCATAAATACATCGATGGTTGTGTGAGTAGCCGGATATACCTGTAATTATGATGTAGGCGTGAATGAAGTCGTGTCATACAATGTTGCCTTATACTCTCTGCAGCACAGGAAGACGGCATATCAGGGGACACTATATGTAGGGTTCAGCGACGGAATCATGAATCCTGATACAAGACACCAAGCGGTGCTGGGGCACGAATCAGTGACGGGAGCCGCATACGAGAGAAGCCGGTACGTACCGCTCGATAGCTGCGCGAGACAGCCACGTATTTGCGATGTGTGCTACTCTCAACTTCTTCGATTCCAGTGTATGTGATCACTTCGTGTTGCGACCGGGCGTCAGGCTAGTAACAGGTATGTTGCAACTCCTTTCACGAAACCCCAATGCTGATCTGGAATATCCTTCCAAAGTCACTTCAACTCTTTTAGGAACATGGATAGGCTTCCACCGCCGCTTTTCTCGCACGGCCGTTGGATGCGTCTTCCTACGCGACTATTGGGTGATGCTTTGTTCACAATATGTGCGTCGTCTCTCCTTACTATAACTAAGCTGACTTTCGCTCTCACTCGCTTTCATAAAGTTCCCAAGCTTGCCATGTATCCCTTCCATAGCTGAGGCCTGGGTCTTCAAATGCTCCGGCAAATAATCGATAAAGCGTCCCGTAAATGCATCACAGACCGCTCCGAGTCCGGTACAGTACTGGATATATCGTCTAATTTACTAGGCAGCAGTGATGTGGGTACAACTTGGAATACATTGATCTCAGGCTTGGTCTATCCTGTGTGCGTCACTGCGGGAACTACGGGGCACATCGAATGCGGCAGATAGATGTGCTCATAATGAAGACAAAGTGCACCAAAACATCGAGGAACCGGGAATCACACACACGAGGAGACGGTGTGTATGATCGATTGAGCAGTGCGAGATTACTCCATTCCTTTACGCATGTCGGCTTCACTTAGAAAATTTGTCTAATCGGCTTCATTTGCCCTACAAATCGTTTGTGACGATCGGTTTCCGGTTCTATCCCATTTCATTCTGTCTTACCTTGCTTTCAAATCGTTTTCCCCGATATTTTCCCGCTCCCCTCCGTCTATTGTAGGGCCCGCTTTGGAATAAATCAGCATGGGCTGTTGGGGGAGTTTTTTCAGGCCCCGACGAATACTCGATCGTGGAATTTCCCCTGCCTGCTTTATTCTTCCCGTCTCGCATGCCATGCTTCTGGGGTCCTCGCCCCACTTCCCATTGTGGTTTTCGCCATATTGTCTTTAGCTCTCCCACATCCTGTCCCTTCTTCATGTAGTGTGCCTGCACCTAGCTGCATCGTACTCTTACTCATCCTTTCATGGCTCTTCCACCGTGAATTGAATATTGACTGATCTCTCGGTCGTCGGGACCCCAGACCACTCCCCGTGCGCTTATCTCCCTTCGCTTCAAGTTCATTGCCGTACTGTTTTTTTCACTACTGTATGTATCGTTCTCTCCTCCGGCATTGCACTACACTCTCACTCTACACTGAAACTTCTTTCTAACTTCTCTATAACCTACTTTCACGAGACTTCGCGGGCCGAAGCGAAGCGCGGCTACCCTTGTACGAGCATTAAGGGAATACTGTGTGCGTTCACGCTTTATACCATGCTTCATTGTCGTAGCTCACCAGCTCATGCTCATCACGACGTTTCCTCAACTGACCACAGAGCAAGAAGTATTAACGTCCACGAGTTTTTTTCCTACCGCTGCGCTCTGTTCACAGCGCTCGCCTTGACAGAACTAACGCTGTCCAGAAGAGTCTCATTGACAACCTGTGGGAGAATGCCCTCGTCACGCGTGCATGCAGGTGCGCTACGAGACACAGCACCTATCCACGACCTCTTTAATTTCCGACGCCTTGCTTTTCCAGGTCGCCTGTACATCGATCGATGGTACATTGACGCTGCACCGCATCCGAGTACACGAGCATGCATATAGCTACTCTATCGAGGACGGGCTGCCCACGGCTCCCCCGCAACCTTCGCCTCTGCCTACATCCCCTCATCCACGACACTATGGATCCAGCGAGCGCCATCATCGGCATCGTTTCATTCGGGTTAACCGTCTTCAAAGAGATAAACGAGATTCGCAAGGACTTCAAGGACGCACCTGAGCAAGTGCGAGCTCTGCAGGACGAATGCATCGGAATCGAGATACTGTTGGACACGCTGAGTGCTGTCCCGCCTCAGGCCGTCCCCAAATCCCCGAGGACTGTTGCATACCTGACTCGCCTATCCGACAAAGCGCGTGGTCGTCTCGAAGAAGTGCGGGAAATGACTAAGAAGATCACATCGCGAGCAAACCTCGATAAAGTAACTTTCGGGAAATGGTTCATGAAGAGGGGTGACTTGAAGGAAATGTCACAGAAGCTGAAGGATGTGAGGGAGACACTGGAGTTGATGCTGCACTGTATTAACCAGTGAGTCACTCTGGTACATACTTCGTCAATGAACTGAAAGCCGTTGCAGAAACTCGCTGCAGTTGCTTATTGCAGTGAAAATCGATAGCGTTGATCGTCGAGTAGGAGTCAAATCTGCTGTGTTCCCCCAGGAGACGACAGCTCCGATGTCTACTTATTGTTCTCGACGCCATGGCCCTTTACAATGTCCATCCAACTGTACATGTCGCTGCCACGCTCGCCCCCTCTCCCCCCTCATCCCACAATCGCTGACACCCTATGTTGGCCAGCTGTTTATGTCGAAACAGCTACTCCATCCCGCTTTCACACCTTGGAACTGCTGCAACATCGAAACTTGCCGCGGTACATACCTGAAGCCCGCAAAAGTAGCATATACCCTTCCTCCTTGGTCACTCTTTTATGGCTCGTTTCATGCCTCGTCATCCAAACGAGTTCATTTCTCGATAAACGCATACAGGACGGTTCCGTACTCTTCCCCCATCATTCAAGCAATCGGTTCCGCGGATGTACACAAAGTGCGTGATCTGTTCGCAAAACAGCAAGCCTCCATTTGGGATGTGGACCTTATGAGCACCTCTATTCTTGCGGTAAGCAGTCACTGGCACCCGTCTCCTGTCCGTCTGGTTGAATATCATCACTCAATACCAATATCTTAGCATGCCTGTGAACAATGGCAAAACTACCCCACCGAAGATGGGCTCGAGATTGTCCGCTTCCTGGTAGAGGCAGGTGCAGACGCACTTCTTTACGCAGAGTCTGTTGAGCAGTACCCGTTCGTTTTTCTAAATCTCGAACGACTGACACCGGTGTGCTTGTAGAACAGAAACAAGGGTCTCAGCCCACGATATACTTGCCTTAGGCCTCTTTGCGCACCTCCTAGGTGAACCCGACCCAGGGCAATCCTTCACGGCGTCCATCCAATCGAACTCAGCCGCAATCAATGTTTTCCGTTCCATCTTCAACATCGACGCCTTGGATGCACTCCAGGACATCCTATCTCACCGTTATGGGCACTCGGACGAAGACGCTCTACGATTATTAACATCCTTCGATACCACCGGATACGCTGTGGCCCGGTCTTCTGTGTTCGACGCCATCCGGTATACTCCCTTAGAGTATGCAGCCCGACTCTCGCCTTCAAGTGTGGAGTCGTTGCTAGCAGAAGGTGCCGATGCCGCAGCAGAGCCCACTCTAGCTTATGCCGTCAGCAATGGGAAAGCCATCTTGATTAGATTACTCCTTGACAATGGCGCAGATGTGAACATGAAGGACAGTTTGGGGCGAACAGCCCTGCATTGGGCTTGCGACTGGTGCCACTACAACACTTTCTTTGAACTTGTACGGTGTGCAGAAGACGAGATTGACTGGAACGCTCGTACGCCGGAAGGACAGAATGCGCTGGATATGTTTGATGAGGGTGTGTCGAGAGGACATGCTTCGCCCTTGACTTCCGCGCATGTCGATGAGTTTCGTTCTACTCTAGTATCTCATATGGACCCTTCTCAGTTACGAGTAGTCGAAGACGAGCCCTTACATATGCCGGGTGCATTTTCTCTAGATACCGAATCCTGATCGCACGTATTTCAAGTTGTATTCCCATACGACGACGTTATGTTGTATACAAAGACACACCATGTAGCTAGCACCCTCGATATCATAATATGTAGATTATACGATCGCTGTAGGACTTTTCGACGGAGCATACTATTAGTAACTGTGACCATTCACTTTACCTGGGATCTCGAGCCGACCGTTTGAAATGGGTTCACTTTCTGCACTCACTCACACAATCGTCTACTATTAAGTACGCCTAAGTGTGTTGGTGGGTATCTGTATCCTGATGCCACATACATCATCCGATGAATCATTGCTAGCGAATTCTTATCCTGTCACTGTTTCAACGTCCTTTGATGACTTAATGGTCTGTCGTCCGTGTGTCAGACTTTACCTCGGAGCCTAGCAGTACTTTCGAAAACGAGTCTCTTTCGAAAAATTGGGCAATCAAATATATTTCCTCATCTCTGAAAACAGAGACCGGCGACTCAAGTATGCAAGGACGCCTTCTCATGGCACGTATTGACTTCCGTACCCGCACACCTACGCGGTGGCCAACATGCAGCCACGCGTACAGAATGAATGTACGCGCAAAATGCATCTACTGTGATGATACCTATAACAGACGAGTACACTCGTACCAAAGGAAGGATGTCAGCGTTACAATGGAGAGAAATCAACCCTGACTTCAGTCACGTCGTACATACACATCCTCCATAGCGATGACACTGTCCTTGTCTTGAGAAACCGAGGCGGTCAGACTAGCTGAAGCAATCCTGAGTGGTAGAGATGTGATCTAGCATGAGTGAAGAAGCAGAACAGGGGATGAGGGGAGATTGACACGAGGCACCTACGTCAGTGTATTTAGCCGCAAACGATAGAATGAGTAGCTCACAGGACAACTAAATACGTCGTTTGAACGCCATTGCCTTGCGCTGCTATCTTTCAGCGTCCAGCTTCCAGCTTCCAGCGTGAGGTTACAAAGGGAAAGACTAGACTGGTTATGCAGTGGACGGATTTTTCGAACACGATTTAGAGATAGGCCCGCTTTTGGTACAGACTGTACGCTGCACCCGAGACAGCCAGAGAAAGCGAGAGAGTAGGATCCATCGTTGATAGGGCCCTCAATGCACGCTACTACAGATGAATAGCGTCAGCGGAGCGTATTAAGAGCTACTGGATGGAGAAACGTATCACGTACCGGTTCAGTCTCGAAGCGGCTCCGTAACAGGCACAGTACAAATCTCGCCCTAGGCGTCCGAGCCGTCTGCATTTCAGAGTCTTACGTCTATATTGAGGACGTTTGCGGGGATTGCAAGGTCGGTGTCGTCGCAATGGGCACCGCACTAGTGGCCTTATTCACTGTAGGTAGAGCCCGAGGAGAATACGATGGAGAGGACTCGGACATTGGGGGTGCGTGTTCCTCGGAGACGTTTGTGCTGAGCTGAGTGCGTGATACGAAGAAGGTCGAAACACGAGCCTGGGACCCGTCTCGCGACAGTCTGCAGCAAAAATCGACGTTAAGAGAGGGCGGAACGCAGAGCTAAAAACACCCACACAATGAATAGAGAGAGTGCTTCCGAAGAGGACTCGCTGACGGCCTCCGAGGTAGAACCAACAACAACACGAATCCGTCGTCCTCGTTCAGTCAGTCCGGAGGGTGCACCAGGCGTAGCGCGTGGGGTATTGGTGAAACCAAATGAGGCAACCCGACAACATTGAGTGCTACAGACCATAGGGTACACGGGTACTAGGTAGTCGAAGTTTTGTGTTCCAGTGTGGAATGGATCTGAAGACGGTAACAGTGGGTCACAACGACTACTTAGACGGGACCATGTCTTGGTCAGCGCATGCATTGATGTCTCAGAGTGATAATGACTCACTGAGATAGCCTGATAACAGCATAATAACAGCCTCTACATCAACGTATTGCACGTTACCGATCCGTACCGTTTGCAAGCTTCGTATCTGACACTGTACCTTGAACAATCCCGTGGTAGGGCAAGCGGGGCTCCAGAGGAAGAGGGCAAGGTGGCCTCATCATACGGAGTGATAGAAGTGACTGTTTCATTCCTGAGTATCGAGGGCAATGAGGCATGCTGGAGGGCGGAAGTGGAAGGTTTGACAAACATGAAAGTCGAGAGCCTCAGTCACGGTTGCATGTCGCGGTGCGGATACGGCGATACTTAAGTACTGTGGGACAGAGAGCTAGGTTAAGGACACATAGAGGGGAGAAACCGACTAGATCACCGAATCGTCCAAGGTGGTGACAGATAGGATGTGGTCTTCTTGGATAATTTGGAGATGCAAGCCGGGGGGATCGAATGAGAGAATGCAGAGATTCGAGAACACTGCGTGCAAACATCGACGTACCTAGCACAAGCCTTCTTCGACCGACGATCCAATATCCAAACACTTCAGATCCTGTCTCTCCGAGATGTACATTGTCGTGGTAAGTGCCTCCGAGGACGAAAGGATGTCGAGGACGAACGTTGAGGCTCAAGGTCGTGAAGAGATCAGGCGTGGGAAACGAGGGAACACGACCTGACAGGCGCCCCTGCTCACAACCGCTATCTCTCTCTCTGCCACCACCTGGCCGATCTACTCGTCAGTTCCCAGCCGACGACGATGGTATATTGATGATATATGTCACGAAATATGACTACTTTTTTGCTTAATCCAGCTGCCCAGGGCTGCCCATTTTGACAGACGCGACGTCCCATCTCAACCCTGAAGCACTCCACGTTGCCTCCAAACACGTCTTCTACCAAATCGAAAGACTTTTAAGGTCGATCTTCTGCCTCTCTCTCCTGTTGCTCAGGTCCCGTATGTCTTCAAGATCGGTGCTGTGATCGTTTAGGAGTACGATAGCTCATGACAAACAATACACGCCTGCTTCTCTTGTATGGGAACGGTAAAGATCAGCCTTGGAGGTGAGTTATCCTCGATTTACCGTTGATATGTAGCCCTGCTCCTCTCACCTTCGTGTACCTCCATTCAAGTTTGCTCACCCCTACCCCAATTCTACACGCACGAGCTACAAAATAATCTGGATTACAGATACCGCCGCCATCGACTCAAGTCCCACAGTGCACGTCTACAACATAATGCTTGTTGGACGACATTTACCCTTGTAGACGTCTTCCAAGGAGCATTGTGCTATGGCCATGTACATCATTCCGTCGCGCTCTGGTAACAAGTATACCGCAACTTCTTCTGTGTCACTTCGATTCTAACCTGGAATTCTCACTACATCAGGTACGTCCCTTCGAGGACACGGATGAGCTTCTCCCCGCGTAAGTATCTGGACGATGTTCTGTTTACCATAAGTACGTCGCCTCGGCTTCTTGCTGGAATGAAGCTCGTCCTCGTGCCCCTTGACTCTGGGGCATCCAGCTTCTACCTGTGCGTCGCTCCAGAGCTTAGACATGGGCCTTCAGAAGTGCTGTTGAGTACTCGATAAAGCTGGAAACGCAATACGTCTTGCTTTGCCGGTAGTCCGATTTGCTGCACTAACAGGATAACATGTAGCTCGAATGTGTTCTTCTTTTTTTCTTGCACGCATTCGACGGACCTCCTTATGAGGTGAGTGAACTAAACACATCCAAGCATCCGTAAATTAGAATCATACGCATACGCAGGCATGTTATCGAGTACTTAGCTGCGCGATACACAGCATGCACGTAGAGAAGACATCATGCCGCTTCACTCGTCTTCTAGATAGTCCTGTTGTAAGTGAACCACGCTTTACTCTTGCAGCTCGTTGGCTCATCTCGATCGCAAGGTCTTCTTCACAAACCTCAGGACGGACACTCAATGTTCGCGAATCGCTTCCACTGTGGCGAGATACACATGAGGAAAGGGCGTGGTCTACAGCGCCAACTCTGACAGAATTATCGCGCAAGAAGGCTCTCCTTGACATTCTGTGGGAGGACGCTCTCGGAACGCGTTCACGGTTTCCTTCCATACACAGCGTTCACGCACGGCCCCTTTCATTTCCGATAACCTTCTTCTTCGTGTCCCTTGTACATCGATTGATGGTGCGCCCTCTGCATCGCATCCGAGTACACGAGCTGATGTCTTCCTGTACATATAGCTACTCGATCGAGGACGGGCCTCCCCGTAATTCCCCCGCCGCAACCTTCACCTCTGACCAAGCCTCGTCGTCTGCGTCGTTATGGACCCAGCGAGCGCCATCATCGGCATTGTCTCGTTCGGCTTCACCGTCTTTGCCAAGGTCAACGAGATACGCAAATCGATCAAGGGTGCACCACAACAAGTACAAGCCCTGCAAGAATCCTACGTCGTTGCACGCGTACTCCTCTCCAAGTTGCAGACCCTCAACACTCACACCATCACATATACAGCAGACGAGCTTGCCTGCTTCGAGCTGCTATGTGAAAGGTCCCAGCAGTGCCTGCACGACGTAGACGAGGCCGTCAAGAAAGTCATGGCGCAAACCTCTGATGCCAACGCCGATCGCACCCCAAAAGTTCGGCTGCTGAAGTGGTTCTTGAACAAGGGCGATTTCGAGGAGATGACGAAGAAACTGAAGGACGTACGAGAAGCTTTGGGAACGATGGTGGATCTCATGCAACTGTGTGTACCGTTTTACTACTCTATAGGGATGTCAATTGACATTCATATTGTTTAGGAATCACCTCCAGGTTATTGCAGTACACGTTATTAATGATGTACCGCGTCGCACCTCTTCTGTACCAAACCAGTCGCTCGTTGGCATTGATCCCAGTCCCCCTCGACGAACGGGTTCCCTTCAGTGCTCTCACCATTGCACATGTCGTTGTCATGCTCGCTTCCACATCCCCCTTATCCCGCAATCGCTGGCACCCTATGTTGGCCAGCTGTTTATCTCGAAACAGCTCCTTCATCCCGCTTTCACACCCTGGAACTGCTGCAACGTCGAAACTTGCCGCGGTACATACCTGAAGCCCGCAAAAGTGACATATACTCTTCCTTGGTCACTCTTCTATGGCTCGTTCCAGACCTCTTCGAATCAACGAATCCATTTCTCGATCAACGCACCTAGGACGGTTCCATACTCTTCACCCATCATTCAAGCAATTTTGTCTGAGGATGTCCACGGGGTACGTGACCTGTTCGCAAAACAGCAAGCCTCCATTTGGGATGTGGACGTTACGGGCAGTTCTATTCTTGGGGTAAGCAGTCCCCCGTCGTCTGTGCGCTTGGTCGAATATCATCACTCAATAGCAATATCTTAGTATGCCTGTAATCAATGGCAGAACGGCCCCACCGAAGATCGGCTCGAGATTGTTCGTTTCCTGGTGGAGGCAGGTGCAGATGCACTTCTTTATGCAGAGTCTGTTGAGCAATACCCTTTCGTTCCAAGTCTCGAACGACTGACACCGGTGTGCTTGTAGGACAAAAACAGTATACTCACCCCACGACTTACTTGCCATAGGCATCTTTGTACACCTCCTACGTGAGCCCGACCCAGGCCAATCCTTCACAGCGACCATTCAAACAAACTCAGCCGCAATCGCCATCTTCCGTTCCATCCTCAGCATGGACGCCTTGGATGCACTCCAAGACGTCCTATCTCGCCGTTATGGACACTCGGACGAAGACACTGTACAATTATTGACATCCCTCGAAACCACCGAGTACACCGTAGCTCGGTCTTCGGTGTTCAACGCCATCAGGTATACTCCCTTACAGTATGCAATCCGATTCTCGCCTTCAAGTGTGGAGTCTCTCCTAGCAGAAGGTGCCGATGTCGCAGCAGAGCCCACTCTGGCTTATGCCGCCCGCTGCGGGAGTGATGACTTGATGGAATTACTCATTAACAATGGCGAAGATGTGAACATGAAGGACGCCGAGGGGCGAACAGCGCTACATTGGGCTTGCCACTATTGCGACTACTACACTTTCTTCAAACTTGTCCGATGTGCAGAAGACGAAGTTGACTGGAATTCTTGCACGTTGGAGGGCCAGAATGCGCTGGATCTGTTTGATGATAGTGTGGCAGGGGGAGAGGCTTCGTACTTAACTTCCGAGGAGGTTGAAGAGTTCCGTTCAGCCATCATATCCCATATGGATCCATCTCAGTTACATGTAGTCAAAAATGAGCCATTGAACATCCCCGGTGCATTCCCTCTAAACGACGAATCCTGATCCCACGTATCTGTAATCCCCCCGACGATGTTTTATTATATACATAGACGTATCGAGTATATTCAACTTCATAATATGTACCACCGCTGTAGGACGTTTCGACGTACTAGCATAGTACTCGTGGCCATGACTGTTTGAAACGGGTTCACCTTCCGCACTCACTCACACAATTGTCTACTGAAAGGTACCAGACACCGGATGAATGATCGCTAACGAAGTACGGTCTAGTCACTCTTTCAACGTCCGTAGATAACATACTCGCTTTCCTGGTCGTACATGATGCCTGTCGTTTGTGTCTCAGACGTTATCTGGGAGCCCAAGTATCCTCGAGAACGAGTCCCTTTCGAGATGCTTGGTAATCAAATATATCTTCTCATCACTAACAACAGAAACTCGACTATGTAAGGACGTCTTATCATGCACGCATCGACTTCCATCCCTGGAAGCCTCTTCACAATAGCGGGCGCGCACCGACTCAGATGAGGATATCCGGCCCATAAGATGCGCCTTCCTACAACACGCGAGTAAACCCGCATAACAAGAATGCCGGTGTTCCAATGAAAAGACACCATCCCTTACTTCAGTCACGTCGTGCACATGCATCCTGCATATCGATGACACAACCCTTGACTTGAGGAAGCAAGACGGAGTGGTTGAACCACCCTGAATGGGGGAGGTATGACCGAGCATGAGTGAAGAAGCGGAGATTGACGAAGGAATTAGTGGGCATGACGGTGAACCAGAAGACAAAGTAACTCACCAAACAAAGCAGTAGTGAATGCATCATTGAACGCCATCGTCCCATTGCGTGGCTATCTTCCCGCGTCCATCTTCCAGCGTGGGTGTTACAAAGGGGAGAGTAGACTCTTTATGCAGTGGACGGAGTCTTCGAATAAGATTTAGAAATGAGCCCGTGACTGTACCTTGCACCCGAGACAGCCAGAGAAAGCGAAAGAGGAGGGTCCATCATTGATAAAGCCTTTGATGCGCGCTACTACAGATGAATAGCGTCAGCGGAGCGTATTAAGAGCTATTGGATGGAGAAACGTATCGCGTACCGGTTCAATCTCGAAGCGGCTCTGTGACATGCATGGTACACAGCTCTCCCTAGACGTCCGAGTCTCCCGCATCTCAGAGTCTTATGTCGATATTGAGGACGTTTGTTGAGATTGCGTGGCGTGCAAGGTCGATGTCGTCGTGACGGTCGCTACACTGTCCCACCGTGGATAAAGTCAGATGTGTATACGGATATAGGAAAATGGGGGTGCGTGTTGCTCGGAGAAGTTTATGGCGAGCTGGGTGCATGATACGAGGAAGGTCGAAACACGAGACCTGCCTCGCTCTAGTCCGTAGCAATTGAAGGTGCGATCGTGCTGAGTTAAGCGACAGGGAGGAGCAGAGAGTTGAAACCAAAGCACATATGAAAGAGAGTATATGAATGTGAACAGTAGGACTCACCGACGACTCCCGAGAGAGGCTCAACTATACGAATCCGTCGTCCTCGTTCAGTCAGTCCGGAGGGTGTACCAGGCGTAGCGCGTGAGATATTGGTGAAACCAAATGAGGCAACCCGACAACATTGAGTGCTGCAGACCATAGAGTACACGGGTGCTAGGTAGTCGAAGTTGTGTGTGCCGGCGTGGAATGGATCTGAAGATTGGGCCACGATGACTACTGAGATGGGATCATGTCTTGATTAGCGCATGCAATGACGTCTCAGAGTGATAATGACTCACTAATATAGCCTTGTAACAGCATATTATTCACTTCAACACCAACGCATCGCAAGTTCCCGATCCACATCGTCTGCAAGCTTCGTATCTGACGGCACTATTTCCGTACATTGAACGACCTAGTGGACGGGAAAGCGGGGTTCCAGAGGAAGAGGGCAGGGTGGCGTCATCATACGGAGTGATAGAAGTAACTGTTCAATTCTTGAGTATCGAGGGCGTTGAAATGTGCTGGAAGGTAGTATGAGGTATTGCGCGTCGCGGTGAATATGCGAAGATACTTACTGTACGATGATAAAGACATAGGCTAAGTCCATGTAGAGAAGGAGAGCCTAGCTTTACAGAGCGGATGAAACTGTTGTCTAGAATCTGGAGATGCAAGCCAGGGGGATCGAATGAGAGATGCAGAGAACACTGCGTGCAAATATCGACACACCTAGCACAAGCCTTCTTCGACCGACTATCCAGCATCCAAATACTTCAGATCCTGTCTCTCATAGATGTACATGATCGCGTCAGGTCTCTCCGTAGCCGCAAGAATGTCGAGGTCGAACGTCGAGTAATAGCGGCGTAAAGAGATCAGGCGTGGGAAACAAGGATGCCAGAGCTGAGAATCAGGCGCCCCTACGCACACTCACCACACTCTCCCACGACTTCGGCGATCTACTCTTCGATCCATGCTCTTTCTCGTCCACTCTCCGTTTCCAGCTACACAAGGTGACTCATAGAAGGCATAGGTGGCTCAAGACGGCCCATATCTCGCTGCTTTCAACAGCCTATCTGGGCTGTTCTGTCTAGATGCCGCATCCGACTTCAAGCTCCAAGCACTCTCAAAGTTGCCGTATAGACCTTGGCGACTTCCAATAGGTCTTCGACACTCACTGGCGCATACTCACTCGCCCAATGCATGCGTCGATATACCTGCGATGTGTGCCCACTCAGATTCTCTGCCCTACACCGCTGCTGCGTTCAGTGCTCGCCCGACCTGTTTCTACGTAGTCGCGCAGGGGTACAAGGCCCTTAGTAAGCTAGACAATCCGTTTTCCTTGACAGTATTTGCACCGATTCTGGAGACCAGATATAGATCCTTGAGTGGTCGAGGTGAGTTGTCCTCCGCCGTTCTGATGTCTCGATCTTCCGCTCATCTTCATGTGTCTCCACCGCCTCACTCCACTGTCACTCCCAACCCTTGCAGAGACTAACATTCCAAGCGATAAGTATCCTATCCCTCGTTGATTTAAGTACCGCTTCTCCCCGTGATCGGCTGCATCGACACGCCTTTCGGATGACCACCCCATGTACGGCTAGCGTCCTAGGAAGCCTTGCCTTGTAGCTATGGATGTCATTCCGTCCACCTCTGGCAATAGGTGTGTTCATTCTTTTGCTGCTTTGAGGGCAGTGGCCGGCTTTCTTTTCGTCAGTCACGCTACCGCAGGTTGCGCCCGACGCAACTAATAGGCTGATATTTTGCTTGCACGCGGTACGTCGCCTTGTTCTCCCATCTGAAATGCGCTCAATCTTGTATTTTTTTGCTCTCGAATATTGATAGTTACCATCTCATTGCACTCCACAGTCCACGCGCGGGTCTCAAGAGGTGCTTACTCGAATCGAGTATTGCATAAATACATCGATGGTTGTGTGAGTAGCCGGATATACCTGTAATTATGTAGGCATGAATGCAGTTCAAGTTGCGTTGTTGGCCTATACTCGCTGCAGCGGAGGAAAGCGGCGTATCACGGCACGCTGTTGTCTGTAGGGTTCAGCGACGGAATGCATGAATCCCACTATTAATACTCTGGAAACCAGGCGGCACTGGGGCACGAATCAGTGACGAGAGCCGCATACGAGAGAAGCTGATGCGTACCGCTCGATAGCTGCGCGAGACAGCCACGTATTTGCGATATGTGCTACTCTCAACTTCTTCGATGCCAGTGGATGTGATCACTTCGTGTTGCGACCGGGCGTCAGGCTGGTAACAGGTATGTTGCAACTCCTTTCACGAAACCCGAATGCTGATCTGGAATATCCCTCCAACGTCACTTCAACTCTTTTGGGAACATGGATAAGCTTCTTCCGCCGCTTTTCTTGCACGGCTGTCGGATGCGTCTTCCTACGCGACTATTGGGTGATGCTTTGTTCACAATATGTGCGTCGTCTCTCCTTACTATAACTAAGCTGACTTTCGCTCTCACTCGCTTTCATAAAGTTCCCAAGCTTGCCATGTATCCCTTCCATAGCTGAGGCCTGGGTCTTCGAATTTAACCGCAAATAATCGATAAAGCGTCCCGTAAATGCATCACAGACCGCTCCGAGTCCGGTACAGTACTGGCTATATGGTCTAATTTACTAGGCAGCAGTGATGTGGGTACTACTTGGAATACATTGATCTCAGGCTTGGTCTATCCTGTGTGCGTCACTGCGGGAACTACGGGTTACATCGAATGCGGCAGATAGATGTGCTCATAATGAAGACAAAGTGCACCAAAACATCGAGGAACCGGGAATCACACACACGAGGAGACGGTGTGTATGATCGATTGAGCAGTGCGAGATACGAGCGTTAAGGGAATACTGTGTGTGTTCACGCTTTATACTATGCTTCATTGTCGTAGCTCACCACCTCATGCTCATCACGACGTTTTCTCAACAAACCACAGAGCAAGAAGTATCAACGTTCACGAGTTGTTTTTCCTGCCGCTGCGCTCTGTTCACAGCGCTCGCCTTGACAGAACTAACGCTGTCCAGAAGAGTCTCGTTGACACCCTGTGGGAGGATGCCCTCGTCACGCGTGCATGCAGGTGCGCTACGAGACACAGCACCTATCCACGACCTCTTTAATTTCCGACGCCTTGCTTTTCCAGGTCCCCTGTACATCGATCGATGGTACATTGACGCTGCACCGCATCCGAGTACACGAGCATGCATATAGCTACTCTATCGAGGACGGGCTGCCCACGGCTCCCCCGCAACCTTCGCCTCTGCCTACATCCCCTCATCCACGACGTTATGGACCCGGCGAGCGCCATCATCGGCATCGTTTCGTTCGGGTTAACCGTCTTCAAAGAGATAAACGAGATTCGCAAGGACTTCAAGGACGCACCTGAGCAAGTGCAAGCTCTACAGGACGAATGCATCGGAATCGAGATACTGTTGGACACGCTGGGTGCTGTCTCGCCCGAGGCCGTCCCAAAATCCCCGAGGACTGTCGCACACCTGACTCGCCTATCCGACAAAGCGCGTGGTCGTCTCGAAGAAGTGCGCGAAATGACTAAGAAGATCACGTCGCGAGCAAACCTCGATAAAGTAACTTTCGGGAAATGGTTCATGAAGAGGGGTGACTTGAAGGAAATGTCACAGAAGCTGAAGGATGTGAGGGAGACACTGGAGTTGATGCTGCACTGTATTCACCAGTGAGTACGGTCCTGGTACATACTTCGTCAATGAACTGAAAGCCGTTGCAGAAACTCGCTGCAGTTGCTTATTGCAGTGAAAATCGATAGCGTTGATCGTCGAGTAGGAGTCAAATCTGCTGTGTTCCCCCAGGAGACGACAGCTCCGATGTCTACTTATTGTTCTCGACGCCATGGCCCTTTACAATGTCCATCCAACTGTACATGTCGCTGCCACGCTCGCCCCCTCTCGCCCCTCATCCCACAATCGCTGACACCCTATGTTGGCCAGCTGTTTATGTCGAAACAGCTCCTTCATCCCGCTTTCACACCCTGGAACTGCTGCAATGTCGAAACTTGCCGCGGTACATACCTGAAGCCCGCAAAAGTAGCATACACCCTTCCCCAGTGGTCACTCCTTCATGGCTCGTTTCAGACCTCGTCATTCGAAACGATTCATCTCTCGCTCAACGCATATAGAACCGTTCCTTACTCTTCGCCCATCATAAGAGCGATTCAGAAGGGCGATGTACACGGGGTATGTGATCTGTTCGCAAAACAGCAAGCCTCCATTTGGGACGTTGATATCACAGGTAGTTCCATCCTTTGGGTAGGCCACGCACCTTTTGCAGGCTTGGACGGATATTATCACTGAATACTAATATTTTAGCACGCCTGTAATCAATGGCAATACTATCCCACCGAAGATCAGCTCGAGATTGTCCGCTTCCTGGTGGAGGCAGGTGCAGACGCACTTCTTTACGCAGAGTCTGTTGAGCAATACCCTTTCGCTTTTCTAATTCTCGAACAACTGACACCGGTGTGCTTGTAGCACAGAAATGACATACTCACCCCACGACATACTTGCATTGGGTCTCTTCCAACATCTCGTATGTGAACACGACCCACGCCGATCCTTCACGGCGACCATCCAAACAAACTCGGCCGCAATCACCGTCTTCCGTTCCATCTTCAACATGGACGCCTTGGATGCACTCCAAGACATCCTATCTCGCTATTATGGACACTCGGACGAAGACACGGCACGTTTACTAGAATCCCTCGAAGCCACCGAGTACATCATGGCCCGGTCTTCTGTGTTCGACGCTATCGGGTATACTCCCTTACAGTATGCAATCCTCTTCTCGCCTTCAAGTGTGGAGTCCCTCCTAGCAGAAGGTGCCGATGTCGCAGCAGAGCCCACTCTGGCGTATGCCGTCAGCAATGGGAAAACTACGTTGATTGAATTACTCATTGACAATGGCGCAGATGTGAACATGAAGTACAAGGGGCGAACAGCGCTGCATTGGGCTTGCTACGGGTGCTACTACGACACCTTCTTCGAACTTCTCCGATGTGCAGAAGACAAGATTGACTGGGATGCTCGCACGCCGGAGGGCCAGAGTGCGTTAGATCTGTTTGATGAGGGCGTGTCAAGGGGAGTGGCTTCGGACTTGACTTCGGAGCAGATCGATGAGTTCCGTGCCATCATTACATCCCATATGGACCCCTCCCGGCTTCAGACAGTCGAAGACGAGCCCTTAGACATTCCTTGTGCATTCCCTCTAGACACTGAGTCTTGATTACATGCATTTGTACGCCCACTTATATATATGCATATCGTGTATACTGACATTCCATGTGAATCATGCCACCACTTCAGGAACTCTCGACATAGGATCGTAGCCTCCAGTAACATATAGTTCGGAGATATACCCCTTTCACTTAAGACCTTCAGCCGACCGTAAACGGTCCCACGTCTCGCATTTGCTGTCACGATCGACTGCTGCCAGTGCTGGATGTGCAACTGAGTACCCAATGGCTCGAAAGCGGCGTAGGAGTAGTATAATAAGTGATAAACCCGCCATTTCCTGCCTGTGCGAGTTATGTGTCGACGCCGCTGTTCTCTAAACGGTTCTCGGGTAGTTGCTGCTGCGCTTGTATGATTAGAACATCGAAGGTCAGTCCTCTACTACGCTCGATGATACTTACCGCAATCCACAGTTGTGAGTAGTACTCTCGAGTGTCGATAGTGAAAGCCTGGTCAATGTGACACACTGGAAAATGAGATGTATTCATCCTTAGTATCTAACAAGACCGTAGAGACTTTTGTATCCCGCCACTCTCTACGCGTTGCCAAGCTGGCTAGCGGGCGGATGATCGTACCAAAGGAAGGATGCTGGCATTATGGCCATTAACGAAAGGAGTACATCAACATAACAAGAACGCCGCACGCACCGAATCGAAAGTCGACAACATGCCGGCTTTGAGGGACTAAAAGGAGGTTGATAGAAGTGAGGCTAAGAGAGAGAGGTACAACGGGAGGAGATCGAAAAGGCGGGACAGTGTGAGAGAGAACAAGAGAGGACGCAACATATCAAATCAACGTGTGAGATGACGGAACGGAGAATGAAGAAACTCACCAGCGAGTGAGGTGGCAATGTCATTGCATACTCGCACCGCCATCTTCCATCTTCCAGTCCAGCGTGCGAGCAGCCAAACGTGATGTCGAACTAGACAAGGAAGGAATTAGTATCTTGTAGCCGATTTCGCACAAACTTAGGCTGTAAGCTGCAATGAGAGTAATCGTAGGAAGGGAGGTAGGAGGGGTGTTATCGAACTAGGGCGCTCAGCGATCTTTGGGCGTTGTTTTTGCTGTTATGAAGTAGCTTGGTTGCGTATAAGTACTGACGAGCGGATCGATACTGTGAATAAACGTACCTATTGAGTTAAGAGAGGCTCAGGAACAGGCACCACAGTCACTCAGTGAGGGTGTCATGGGCATTGAAGAGGCTCGAGTGGGTATCAGGCAGGTGTGCGCAAACTGCATGGCGTGGGTCGAGGGGTGATGCCATTCCTATGGTCACTATATACTAGCGACCTAGCCCGCTGTAGATAGAGTTCGAGGAGTATACGATCACGGGGAAATGAGGGACAAATTCTTTGGAAATTAGTAATGAAGCGAGGCCGGATGTTGGATGACTGTCCGGCCACAGGCCATATCCAGACAGTACTTAGCCCGGACGTGAGCTGGCATAATGGAGAAAAAGATGGGTTGTACCACACGTAGTATGCAGCAAAAGATATGCACGGGTGAGAAGGACTCACCGTTCGTCCATCCATACAGGATCCAGTAACGAGACAGATCTGTCCTCCTGGCTCGGGCATGTGGGTGAACACGGAAGAGAAGCGAGGGGCGATGGTGTACTAATCTAGACTCAAGAGTAGCGGAGTGTAGCGACAACTTTGAATGCTGCGTCATACAGTCGTAACGGATCGAAGCCGTGTAAAGAGGGAGCTGCGAGTTGCAAATAAGCCACCGTGCCATATCAGCGCACGTACAGAGGTATAAGAACCGTAGCTACGCACCCCATTCAGACAAGAATCATGAAATGTTATCGTCTCCATCACGTAGCTGTGCAAGTCAGCTGAGTTCCTCGTTCCACATCCCTCCTTCGTTTCGCGTCTGAAGGGTTAAAATATGCTGGTTCCAGCGGTGACGGCAGCGTGCTAGTAGTTGGCGCAACCTGATCAACCGGAGTGAGTAGACATGACTGCGTACGTAGTGTGACTCCCAGGCATTGAGGAGATTGAGTAGGCTCAATGTGAGCGAGCGGCAGGTGTACATATACGAGTATGAGCACGACTCGTTATTTAGAGGTTTGCGTCGTGTTGAGGGTAGTGGACATGATGCAGAGGGCAGTGCGAAAGGATCCAAGTCAATCGGCGAGCCGTCTGAGGAGGTCAAATGTGGTCGTAGTGCCACTGCACGCTAGAGATCTCGAGTCAGCCTGCGACAGTACCAGAACTTCGCAGTAGTACCTGGAAGCTGTCTTCTAGTACTTATCGTGCATGTACAAAAGCACGCCCTGATCTATTCCTCCTGGTATAAATGACGGTGTGCGTATGGCAACGACTCGGACTCGGAGAGAACATGACATGTAGGTGAAGAGATCAGGCGTGCGCGTGGGAACAATGAAAGCACAGGCCCCTGGCCGAGAGCAGGCGCCCATCCTTTGGGCTTCCTGCGTCCCACCTACGATTCTTATACTGAAGCTACTGAGTTTCTGGTTTGATTTCTGGTTTGATTATCTAATTGCTGACACGGAACGTCAAGAATGTGACCACTTGATCCTAGGCTTAGTTGGCTAGGGCTCAACAGATGCTGTGGCACCCTGCTTTCGCCTCCAAACTCTCAAGAAAGGTGCTCTCGTTCGCTTGACACTGCCCCGGTGACCTCATAGGGCACCCATACCGCCGCTATGTCACCCAAAGTATCTTCGGCTGCGTTTTTCTCAAGCTCGATGTCACGCATATCTTTCAGATCGGTATCGTAGGCTTGTCAGACGTGCAAGACCTCGTAGGGGCGGGAAATAAGAAACCGAGGAGATAATTGTGGCTTGGACGTCCAGACTTCCAGCGGAGTAATTCCAGGTGGGTTGTTTACAACCTCTTCGATGCATGACCATGGCAATACCAGACGATGCGATCACTTCGTGTTTCGACCGAGCCCTGGATGTCGTTCCGTCAGCCGGGCAACAGGTATGTTGCAACTTCTTTTACGAGACCCTAGTGCTCAGCTAGAATTTCCCTCCAATGTCACTCCAACTCTTCTCAGAGGATGGATAAGCTTCTGGTGTCGCCTTTCTTGAACGGTCGTTACATGCTTCTCCCTACGTTGGGCGATACTCTGTTTACATCAGTACGTCGTCTATTCTTCTCGGTTAACTTTCGCGCTCGCTCACTCTCACTGTTACGTTCCACAGCTTTGAGGTGTAGGTCACTCTAGAGCCTGAGCTTGGGTCTACGGAGGTACCGATCGACATATCATGACGGCGACGCATCACGGACCGTTTCGGTCGTATGTATCACTACTACACTACGGCCTCATGAAGGCACGAATACATTCGCCTTCTGTCCAACACTGCTTGCGACACGTGGGAATCACGAGGGATACCGAATGCAATCAATACATTTCCTTGCGGGTAGAACTTGAGTTCACAAGATGTCCTTACACCACCAACTTGAAGGAATTGGAAATTACATCCACGAAGGGTCAGCGTGTGTGAACGGATAGCGTCGAGATATACGCGTCGAGAGCCTCGAGCACCGTATGTCCTCGTACTCTACAGAGTCCTTCATCTTCGCAGATCGACTGGTTCATCTTATTCACAACGCCTTCTTCACAGACTACAAAATGGGAAGAATCGACGTCCACGAGTCCCTTGCTGCCGCTGCGCTGTACTTACAATGCGGCGAGAGAAGGCGTGGCTCACAGCGCTCACTTTGACAGAACTAACGCTCTCCAGAAGAGTCCCGTTGACATCCTGTGGGAGAATGTCCTCGTCGCACGTTCAGAGTGCACTGCGCGACACAGCGTCCATGCACGGCCTCTTTCATTTCCCACTCGCTGATGTCCATGTCCCCTATACATCGATTAGTGGTACATTGACGCTGCACCGCATCCGAGTACACGAGCTGATACCTTTGTTGTGCATATAGCTGCTCTATCGAGGACGTGCTGCCCTCGAATCCCCCGCAACTTCCGTCTCTGCCTACGTCCCCTCATCCACGACGTTATGGATCCGGCGAGCGCCATCATAGGCATCGTTTCGTTCGGCTGCACCGTCTTCAAAGAGATAAACGAGATCCGCAAGGACTTCAAGGATGCACCCGAGCAAGTGCGAGCTCTACAGGACGAATGCATCGGAATCGAGATACTGTTGGACACGTTGGGTGCTGTCTCGCCAGAGGCCGTCCCCAAATCCCCGAGGACTGTCGCACACCTGACTCGCCTATCCGACAAAGCGCGTGGTCGTCTCGAAGAAGTGCGTGCAATGACTAGGAAGATCACGTCGCGAGTAAACCTCGATAAAGTGACTTTCGGGAAATGGTTTATGATGAGGGGTGACTTGAAGGAAATGTCACAGAAGCTGAAGGATGTGAGGGAGACACTGGAGTTGATGCTGCACTGTACCAACCGGTGAGTACCGTCCCGGTACATACCTCGGCAATTTCCTGAAGGCCGTTGCAGAAACTCGCTGCAGTTTATTGCAGTGAAAATCGATAGTGTTGATCGTCGAACAGGAGTCAAGCCCGCCGTGTTTCCCCAGGAGACGACAGCTCCGATGTCTACTCATTGTCCTCGTCGCCGTGGCCCTTTACAATGTCCATCCAACTGCACATGTCGATGCCACGCTCGTTCTCTCCATCCCGTTGTCCCGCAATCGGCAGTACCTTATCTCGGCCAATTGTTTGTCTCGCCACGGATACTTGACTGGATAACATTAAATCCTTTGGGGCGTTGCAATGTAGAGACTTGTCGTGCCACGTTGCTGCAGCCGGCAAAGGTGGCATATATCTTTCCCCGGATACCCTTTTATGGCTCGTTTCAGGGGACACCCTTCGATAGAGTTCATCTCTCACTCAACGCATACCGAACCGTTCCTTACTCTTCGCCCATCCTAAAAGCGATTGGGAAGGGCAATGTACACGGGGTACGCGATCTGTTCGCAAAACAGCAAGCCTCCATTTGGGATGTGGACGTTACGGGCAGTTCTATTCTTGCGGTAAGCAGTCCCCCGTCGTCTGTGCGCCTGGTCGAATATCATCACTCAATACCAATATCTCAGTATGCCTGTGAACAATGGCAACACTATCCCACTGAAGATCGGCTCGAGATTGTCCGCTTCCTAGTGGAGGCAGGTGCAGACACACTTCTCTTCGCAGAGTCTGTTGAGCAGTACCCTTTCGCTTTTCTAACTCTCGAATGGCTGACACTGGTGTACCTGTAGCACAGAAACAGCATACTCACCCCACGACGTACTTGCCATAGGCCTTTTTGCACACCTCTTGGGTGAACACGAGCCTGGCCGATCCTTCACGGCGATTATCCAAACAAACTCGGCCGCAATTACAGTCTTCCGTTCCATCTTTAACATGGACGCCTTAGATGCACTCCAAGACGTCCTATCTCGCCATTATGGACACTCGGACGAAGACGCTTCACGATTACTAACATCCCTCGAAGCCACCGAATACGCCGTGGCCAGGTCATCGCTGTTCAATGTCATCAGGTATACTCCCTTACAGTATGCATTCACATTCTCGCCTTCCAGTGTGGAGTCCCTCCTAGCAGAAGGTGCCGATGCCGCAGCAGAGCCCACTCTGGCTTATGCTGCCCACTATGAGAGTATCCACTCGATTGAATTACTCATTGACAATGGCGCAGATGTGAACATGAATTACAACGGGCGAACAGCGCTGCATTGGGTTTGCTACTATTGCAACTACAACTCTTTCTTTGAACTTGTACGATGTGCAGAAGACAAGATTGACTGGGATGCTCGCACACCGGAAGGGCTGAATGCTTTGGATCTGTTCGAGTTAGGTGTGTCGGAGGGGCATGCTTTATTCCACTGCTTAACCTCTGAGCAGATTGAGAAGTTCCGTTCAGCCATTATATCCCATATGGATCCTATACAAATTCCTGTATTTGAGAACGAGACACTGTACATGCCTGGCGCATTCCCTCTGGACCCCGAGTCTTCAAGTTGACCGTATATGCGTGTATCCTATTTAAATTTGGTCGAGAAGTAGTTTGTTTGTCGCACGCACGAAATCTGTACCATGTATATTACTGTTCTCTACTGTCTAGTTGTTATAGTATCCTGCAATTGGTCCAGATATACTTACGTAGGATTGTTATCTCGCTCAGAATTTTGATACTGACACTCACGAATCACAATTATTGCGGCTGAGGATACTTACTAGTATACTATGGCCCTGCTGGTACTTCCAAGATAGGGAACGCACTAGCTTCGTGGCGTGCGAACCTACATTCGGCACATCGGCACTGCTTTAGAAGTCAGGCAGCGAGAACTTGGATTACAGAAGGTGCGGTTTGTTTGTAGACTGGATACACAATCTAACCGAGGCATCTTGTTTAGTTACAGCTCAACCACGGGTGTACAATTGATATAGTCTCGACTATCGGACACTGGTGGATTAGAGATGAAGATAGTAACTGAGGGATCGGACATGCACGCTTTGGTTCAAGTTGTATGAAACACCACATCGACGCGCTAGCCTAATCACACGTTGTCCGTCAAGCTTTATTTCTGAATAGGATAATGAGGCTGATTCGAGTATACACCGTAATAGTCTTGTCCGACATGTCCGGCCGAATATGATTTCTCGATAGGTGATATCACTGTGAGTACGTGACCAACAGAGCGTACCTTGCCCCTCTGACACGATGACAGACATTTAGATAGGACTTACATGCAGGATGCGCGGAGATTCGGGTATGGACGTACACCGTCCGCTCGACCTCCTCTCCTAGTAGATTAAGGTGAGTGTAGTGAGATTAACGCATACTGGCAATCGCACTTATTACTCACACTGATGACGACTTGTTCTTCGCCGCCGTGCGGCGAAGAAGAGTATACGCGTGAGACCACTACTAGTGTTTTCCTGATTCCCAGCAACGTATTCAGTACGATGTCCGAATACGCCCCAATGGGCAACTGGACTCCAAGGAAAGACGGCTTGCATTACTGACTTTGAGTGAGATCGTTTGACAAGATGTCTTCTATCGTATGGAGAGACAAACTACAACACATACCTGCGCCCTGATAATGACACAACATTTATCTGCTCGTTGCTGCACCGTTGACACAACAGACCCGGATTATGCCAAGCCGGATGTCCGATCGCACGTCACGATCTCGGAGCGCGGATGGCCAGCGTGTTTAGATTGCATGTTCACGATGATGACGACGGTACGTGCCTGTCCAGATGACGATGAGCCTGGCCGAGAGAGCGAGAGCTTTGTGGCGTGCGATAAATATTACCGAGTAGCCCTAGCGCTCGCCTCGGGTGATGACTGTGCAAAGTGGGTGGCCTCCGAGAAGGGCGGGAGTGTCATGGTGGTACTGGGACGCCATGGGTCACAGGCGTACCTCGCTGACCTACCCAAGCGGGATGCCTCGCTGAAGCTTACCCAGTGCCGCGGCAGCAGCGTCATCGAGAGTTCGTGTCTGCCACGTTTCCGAGTCAGCAGCGTACGTATCGAGCAACACTCACCGGCCACCGGTATTACGGCACTGTAAGATCGTTATCGAACGATGAGTTTGACCTGGATCGTTCTGCTATATTGACAACCGTGAGCCAGCGGCGGCAGCCCACGCGGCTATATGGCAACGACCTCGAGGAGAGCGTACCTGTCGAATTGTTTTTCCTCGCTCGGGACGAGATGTGTAAGCAGATAGTCCCAATCGTTGGACGTCAGCCGTTTTTCGCCATTGGGGATGATACCGGTTCCTGCATGTGCTGTTTCTCGTGAATCTCGTCGTTGTGGTGAGGATGCAGGATACAAATCCGGTGTATCTGCGGCGGCCGGTCTGATGGTGCTGTTAGCGAAATGATGTACGAGGTGATGCTGGGAACAGGTATGATACTGGCTGGATATTGATGGAGGAGGACGACAGACTTACGGTGGCCGTGGATGGAGGTCAGTATGTTTTTGTGAGGCGGGCGGGGCCGAGGTGTTCGTATGTCGGTTTACGTGAAATCCTCGACCAATCATTCGTCCGGGATCGGGCCGGAGAAAACATAAACCTGCTTACATAACCATGACGCTTCTCACAAGCCTATTCTGTAAGCGCCCATTTGAGCGAGTGCTGTTTGAGGCAAATGGACTCGCATCTTCCTCTCCCACCACCATCTCCCGCTTTTACTCGTCGAGCTCGACGTCCAGCACGACGTCGAAGACCTATAATTGACACCTACAGTGATCCCGACGCATGTTCTCAACGTTGTCATCGTTTCTCCCGCCTGCGCTGCAGCTAGGCGGGACACAAGACAAGTCGTCGCGTCCAAATGTGGAAGCAGGGCCCCACACAGACAATCAACAGCAGGTACCACTCGTCGCCAGCCCGGCCACGACTGAGCATGGGCACGAGAGTGAGCACCAGGCAGGAGCCAGTGAGCAGGGTGTGCGGAAGAAGAAAGAGCGTACTCACGAGGTGTGCAGAGTCCACTCATGTCCTGTTCGACTTTTGACTGATCTCAATAATACTTTCCCATCTGAACTCTACCTTATGCAAACTGTACCACTTGTCGTTTGAAATGCGTTGTACGCGTTCGCGAATACTGTTGCGCAGTCGTTCATCGTCGTAAGGCCACCCCCAGCGAAATCGAACCATCCTCTCAACCTCCAAGTTCAACTTGTCCCACCTGCGTCCCGTGCTCCTCTCCCTCGCACATCTGTATCCTCCGCCTCCCCATCTTCACCCGCCCCCGACTCTGCCGCTTCAGAGTCATTCTCCCCTGACACCCCACTAACGCGCACGACCTCTAATCGCTCCGATGTCTCCGCGTACTCGTCGATGACATCTTTCAGCACTGCATCAACGACGTCCTTCTCATCTACGGCGTCTGGATCTACAACTTCAACCGGAGGTCGTCGCATGATCATACCGCTCTATAACCTTCAGGCTCATAATGTGATGACAAACGTCATCGTCGATGCTGGCACAGATGCCAAGATCGCGAAATTCCACAAGCGTGGCCTAGAGATAATTGGTCTCGCTATGCTTGACGTCGTTGAGACCACTCGAGGGATCAACTGGGCGGACGACCGACAAGGCGGCCATGGGCAGCATGGGTCCTTGCTTTCCGCAGAGGGCAATACACCGACATCCTCCCATGTCTCCTTGAATTCCGATAACACCCACGAGTCTCCGCCTCTATCACAGCAACATCACCAACAATCCCCGCTGGCCCCTGCACAGACCACTCCGCAGCCAGAGAAAAGCGGTGCCCGGCGGTTGTTCGGCAAGGTCTTCAAGAAGAACAGGGACTCAAGTCCTGTGGCGTCACCGACCGCGAACTCTCCGTACATGCATGCGCAGCCACGGTCTCCCCTGCCTTCCATGGACCGCGACGCGTCCCTGAGCACGACACCGAAGGCTTCGAATAAGCGTTCGTCGTTGTTGTTGGCCGCAGGCGCGCATGTGCAGAGTCCATCTTTATCTGATCCCCTCGGATCTCCTTTACCCTCCGCACAGCCACAACCACAGCAAACGGTGCTGGGGATCGCGCCCATCCTGCATACGCCTATTAGTGGGCCTGATGGACGCAGGGCGAGGCCGACGCGGTACGTGTGGGTGTTGAAGAAGTGGCTGAAGGCGCCTCCGTCGGGTGTTACGTTGCCTGCGGGGAGCGTTCTTCCGGGGCAGGGGATCATGGAGGGGTTGGTGGAGGTGACGTTTGAGTGGATCAGGGCGTCGTCGAGTCGGAAGGATAGTCAGAGGGTGAAGTCGAAGGAACGGAGGAGGAGCAGTGGTGTGCCGTCGAATACGCCGAGTTTGACGTCGCTCAAGCGTGGGCCTGAGTCGAGGGGGAGAAAGTCGATAGATGGGGAGCGCGAGACGGGGAGGAAGGCGCGGCCGCGGTCGACGGAGAGCGCGAGGAGTGCGCATACAGCCACGACAAACGCTACTACGGATGACGGCTCGCCTGGGGGGCACGATGACGATGGCGAAGAGAGTGATCCGGAAGATTCAGAGACACCATGGATGTGCCAACTAGTGGTGAGGAAGCTACAGCCGTCTGCTTCCTCTCACCGGCTGTCGTACGTGTCTGCGTCGGATGACGGGAACGGAACCCCTGCCTTGTCAAGTACGACCAGCGTCAAGGTCAAAGTAGCTGCTGTGGTACCTGCGCCGCATCATCCGAAAGTAGTGTCACTGCTGAAGATACCCTTCCCACTACAAGATATCATACTCACCTCGCGTTCGACACCCGTCGAGCACCGTCTAGGACATCTGTCGCCACACCATCTCCGGCATCCGCATGCTAGGGAAGTCGAAATCGACGTGGAGGCCCGGAAGAGGATCGTCACGCCCCAAGGCGTCGCTCGGCCCGCTCTCTACGGCCCAGGAGGGTCTCCACCCGCAACTCCCACTCAAGCTGCCATCAACGCCACCGGCGGTGGTAGCGCAGGTCTACACAAATTGGCGGGGAAGTTCAAGTCGACGGTGACGTCGAACAGCCCCTCGAGTTCTTCGAGCCTAAATACCACGGACTCGTCGTCATCGGCACAGTCGAATGTTATATCGGGAGGAGAGGGGATACTGTTGAGTGCAGAGGAGATCAAGGATATCGTGTGTTGTACGGCGTTGTGGGTTGTTGTGAAGGAAGGGTTTGGGGGTGTGGGGAAGGAGAGGAGGAAGGGGGATGGGTGGAGGATACGTGGTTGAGTTAGGTTGTCGACCTCTCGTCTTCCATCGCATATTCTTATTCCGGCCATCCCTCCTCTAACCTCCCACTTTGTTCTAAAACTCCTTTCGACGCACTGCCTTCTTGCCTTCTCACCGGTCTCTACAGATCTGACGTACGGCGATGCTACTTCCCCGGGGCGCTCGACGATTTTTGTCTATTGAGACGACTTCGAGGGACGGTGCGCAGTCGTGCATGGGTTTAGCTTCCGCTGTTGCCGTGCTGCGAATGCTTCGTGGCGCGCGGTTTTGGCGTGCGTCGGGGCGCGTTCAGTATGTCAGCGAGGGTTACACCTTTCGTTGGCGGGCCGAATTCGATGGGCTCCTATGCTTGCCACTATCCTTCCTCTATCTCTTTCGCCGTGCCTTATCGTCTTGCAGTGCCAGTGCTGTGTAACACTCGGCGGCGCCGCATCTATCGATATCCCATGCTTTGCACGATAACTCGTATGCCGTATTTCCTCACATTCCGTCCCACTCACGTCATTCATCTTCACCTCCATATCATCATCATCACCTCCCTCATTCAACGCCATCTTCATCCATCGGTACATCTCCACATGTCCATATTCCTGTCCGTCAAGGTTCCTCGTGGTTCTCATTTTTTTCTTGTGTCTTTTTGTCGTTATATCGTCGTCGTCGTGTCCTGTTTTGGAGTGTCATGCCGTCCATCAAGTTAATTGTATCAGTATCTTAGTAGGTCAATCCGCAGTCGTAGTTTGTTAATCTTGATTGGTGATATGCGGTCCGTTAATATTTGTGGGATAAAACGTGCTTTAGAAGCATCATTTTTTGTGGCAAGCTGCATCGCAGGTTGAAGGCAGGCTTCGTTGGGGTCACTTGCGTTCCAGTTTACTTATCGAACTGCTCAGGCCCAAGGTGACCGTAACACTCGACGACAGCCTCTTCCTGTCAGAGGTAGGCAATGTGTAAGAAGCAATGGGATAGCCATTTTACTCCGAAATGAAGCTGCGATTGGGGATCAGTTACAAGTTCGACCGTCGATTGGCTTCTTTATGCGTGGCATCGTCAAGCGCCCGAGCCGATATTTATTTGTCAGTGTTTGTCAGTAGTTCATATTAAGTCTTTCCCGCTACCGCGTCCTTCGGTAGGGTTCGTAGCTCGATACATTCAACTGAGTGTTGCTGCTATAACACTTTTTTTTTCATACATAGTTGTTGTAAAAGTCAAACAGTGGCACTCGTTCATCTATGAAAATCGCGCTGAAGAGCGCACTTGCCATTGAACCGGCTGTGGCGTAATGAGTATCTATCCGCACTCAGGCTGGCGTTCAATCATATACGGAAAAGACTCCGCCCCCATCTAATGTACACTTCCAATCCTTGCTTATCTATCCTTCGATTGTTCCCTCTTCAAACGTATGTACCCTTCCCCAATCGTCCTTCCATTCTTAACACGTCTCCCCTGCGTTCGACACCAAGCACAGAGAGATGCCCAGGTTATTTCCCGCTCTGAGGTAAGGCCGGCCTCGTTTCCTACTGTGCGCGAATTTCTGCCACTACGCTACCGCCGTATACCATCGGTGGCCGCCAGAAGACTCATTATGCCTGCGAGATGTGCACGCAGTTTGCATCACGGCGATGTCAACAACCAATGATATAATAACCACTACACGTAGGACATGAAATGGCCCAGTTACGCTCCTCCCGACGGGCCGCAATGAGACGATCCCCACAAGTGTTGCACCTGGGGTCGTTATCCCTTGGGGCGGCTAAAGCAAATTTATGATCAGAAAGGTCGTATCAATGGACTCGGAAAGCTCACGTACAAAAACTATAGTCAACTTGAAGCTGGGTAGCACGATAATAACCTGATATGCTGGTGGAATTCGGGTCATCTCCAAACATATTAATCTCCGGTTTGCCTTTAGACTTCGATTGAGATGACGACTAGTACAGTGAAGGCAAGAGATAAGTGCGCGAAGTTGAGCATCAGCCTAAAAGCCCATGGTACAAAACACACCCACCTGAATGTTAAAGTCACCATTTTCAACGCTAGCCTCTGATTCGTCACTCATCTCGGACCCTGACTCGTAGCCTGAACCCCCCTGCCAGTACAAGAAGTAGAAGGAAATATAGGCGCATTTCGCAAAGTCGTTTCAAGTTGAGGGAATCGATTCAGAGAAGTCAACAACCGACAAGCTATTCAGTTAGAGAAAAAACGTACATCCTCGAGCTCTTCTATTTCCTTCGCGCGCTTCAAAAGGTCCTCATAGCTGATCTTAATTTTGTAAGGCCTATCGGCATCCCGGGCCGAGTAGATGTCAAAACAGTACCAGGCAAAACCGACTCTTTCATTATCTCGGAACGGAGCCAGTTCTTCTGCAAACCATGCAACGTAACGCGCCAGCTGCTCTTCATCGTGGGCCATTACTGCGAGGCATTCGAGAGTCGGAAAACCGTAGATCAGGCCGATGATTTTCTTCCAAACATTGCAATCGGGATTTGATGGATCCAAAGCCTGAGCCCAGGTATTTTTCGGAGGATTAGGTAGGTCATCGGCTTGCCCGCCGGTGAAATCAATGAGCACGCACTTCACCTGCGAAATTATCTCGTTGTTTTCCGTAGGTAGAATTTCCGAAAAGTAAGTCAGCCTAGCAACGTCACTCTCCGTGGATAGGAAATATGTATATTTGCCTTCAGAAGAGAGATCAGATGGATATGTGTACCAAGGGAAGCCACGACTTTTATGGCAGCAGACAACGCACTGGATAAATTCTCCGGGAGAGCTGACCCGTACAACCCCTCTGCGCAAAATCCGATCGCCAGGTACCATGGACCGACTCGGACGCCCGAAGATTGTTTGCCATCCTGTCCTTCGAAGTTGAAATTCTCAATCGTACGGATAATCTCGATGACACGAAGGGTGTCTGGGACGTCAAGACACGCAGCTTGGACCACTCTGTTTCGTGGCCATGTGCGCCTCGGATCCAGCAGATCTGAGAGTATGAGAAGGCAATTCGTACATTCGGCAACGGTAACGTAGATCTCTTGTCCCATACCGCCATAAACCGTAGACGGCGCTGGGCCCGCATCGCGAGTACCACCTATGTTCCAAGTGATGTCCTGGCAATATCGTTCCTTTACATTCGTTCTAAGACCGTTAAAGTCGTGCAAGAGGTTCAGGGCTGTGAGCTCGCTGGGAAGATAAACCTCTCGTATTTGGACGATATCGATAGTGATCTCGGGGGGAAAGGATATCGGCAAGGTCCTTGGTGCGTGATAAAATAGCGGATGCCGGATGAGGTTCGTTTCTGACAGTACAGGCATCGGACCGCGAATATAGAGACTAACGTTCCGAAGTTTGCTTGCACCATTTGACCGAAGGGATGGAATATCGTAAAACCATGGATATCGATCAAGAGTAAAGTAGACAGCCAGCGATTCGATGTGTGCGCCGATCGATGAGATCCGGGGGCTAGGTGGAGACCGCATAAAACGCTTCAGCATACGAATGTCGTCGGGAGATCGTAGTACCAGTTGGCGAAACATTCGTTGCCTGGTCAATTTTTCCCACCATGTGCAGGTTAACGAGCATGCATGAAGGACCTGCATATTCTCGTGGTAACTTGAACGTCGTCTTTCAATGTCCGGGTCTCCCGCGATATAATAATCTAGTCCTTCCCCAACAAAGAACAAGATGTTGTCGCACAACTCTGGTGGTATCTTAGCAGCAGCAGACAGTTCAGTATAGGGCGGCGAGAACTTGTGAACTTGGGAGCTTGTAGCTTCCGACATGTTGTCACGTTGCGTCGCCGGATTAAAGCTAAATGCATCATGACGATATGGGCTTATCAGTATAAGGAAGTGCTATAAATAATGAGATACCCACCTGGAACCAGCACTGGGCGATTCGTAAGGAGCACATAAAACAACTTGAAAGCATGCGTCGTATATATATCGCCATCCAAAACCTACCACAGGTACAGTAGAAGGCGAAGACAAAACACTTGTTCCATGCACTGTTCCATTTTGTTGGCGTGTGAGTAATCTCCGTCGGGCTGTGTTACTCCTCCGACATCTCGCTCATATAACACTGTATACTTGAAATAAGCGTTCTAGACCCGTTGGGAGAGGCTATGTTTCTCACCGGATGTCCATTGCTGCAACGCATCACGAATCTAGAGCACAAAAGACACGAATCCCCGCACTCTCATTACAAAATCTACGCTCAGTGATGGCACTACTTAAATGTAGAAGAAGTCTTGCACTGCAGGAAGAAACAGGAAGAATGCACGTGTCAGAGGCAGTGTCTGGTCAGGCAATTGATGACAGAGAAGCGACGTGGCGATGTCCTGAAGTGCACTGCCTGCGCTGAACAGGATGAAGAAGACGGAGCTTGTACCAAAAGAGTGGTAAAGCCGACGATGATCAAGCGATAAGACATTTCGAAAGAGAAGAGCCTACTAAGATGTGGAGGCGAGGCTTCCAGTGAGTAAGACGCACTCTTATGCTCGGGCGCTGTGCAGATGGCAGAGCAAATACATCAGACGTATGCAACCAGACACATAAGCGGAACTCACGTACTAAAGTTCCATGTATTCCACATATGCCCCTTCTGATGACTCGTAGTCGTTTTCCAGGTAGCAATATATTTGTGGGTTTAACGCGGAGGGGCTGTGATGAAAGCCTAGGAGTCTGGAAGTTGGGGCTCCAGGGGAAGAGCGACTGAAGGTCATTTGTCATTGTTATATCAGATCTGGGGATAGAGAATCAGAAAGAAGAGAGTACACGTACATCGTTATCAAGTTCCATCGACATGTCCTGTGCCGTTTCGAAGTGCTGCTTGACGTGAGTCAGAGAGGTTCGGGAGAGGGAGACTGGCCACAGGCACACTTCCAGCTACAGAGTTGAGCCCAACCGAGAGTCCCCATCAAAGGAACGAGGTCGCCCAAACGATGTAGAGGGTGAATCTGAGATCGGTTGGCAGATGAGAAGACGTTGTCATTGGAGGTGGTATGGGTGTGGAATTTAGGCAATCGAGCTTTGGTAAGTTATGTACGATGTCAAGAGACGGCACACCTCTGTGGTCTGTGGTCGTTAATCAACGCTCCGCGAATATCGCCATGGAGTAGGATGTAATACTAACCCACCCATGCAATCTGGCTTGGCTATCATGCACCCTCCCGCAACTGTAAAACCCGGGCCATCCATCTTTCAGGCTCCTCTTGCAGATTCTGCCCATGCCGTTAGCCGCGACTTAGTGATTGAGGTTCAACGTGATTATGATCGTCTTGGTCTGCGAGAAGTCGAACGATCCTTCTTTTCGAGGGCGACTTCACTAGTATTGACTCCAAGCACGCTTATTTGCGAATCTCCTAGGACATACTACACGCACAGAGGATACTTCGAGGTTGACTGCGTGAAGCGCGATCGAGACCTGGAAGAAAAGTGAGAGCGATGATACTGAAAGAAAGACTTGACTGGAAGGCTTGAACTCACTGAAATCCAACATCTCAACGTGCGACGCCCCTTGCTCTTCGAGTGCTCCTTTCCCAATTTCTGGTAGTCGGCTACTTGGCTGAGAATGGCACTCACGCATTGGCCCTTGCGCCCCTTGGCAAACGTTGTAGATTACTCCGATACCAAACGAGACGTACAAGTTCTTGGAGATTCCTAGTTGCTATCAGTCTCTACTAGGCATAGAGAGAGACAGAGAGCTCGAGGAGAGGACAACGTATCAGGAGCTCGGACATGCCAAGTACCACGGATAGCCTGTCAACATATAAGGAGGATAGATCACTCATGCCTTCAAGTTGCGAGCTGTCAACGTGTCAGTCATGCAGTAACATTAGAATACATCAAGGTGAGCAAGGAGATTCAAGTTCACAATCAGTAGCTCGAAGCCTTCGTGATTCAACGCGTAGAGGAGAAAGGTATGCATATAGGCGCCGAGGCGAGAGTATGTAGGCGAGTGTTATTTGGTTCTTTCCCACGGCCTATTTTATCACGCTCAGCGACGATTCATCGACATTGCCAGTGGCCAATGCACGTTAATGCACCTTCCAAGCTTCATGGACGGTGCACCGGTGAATATTTGGATGCTCCGGCGATAGCAGGGTAAGGGTGCGTTTTTAGCTACTAGGAGGTCTTAAGATTACACCATCGACAGGTTCCTCTTGTTCTGCATCGCCAGTAGGCATCACTCTAACGCTAGCGCTAGAGGCGACGAAGTCTAGCATGCAATGGATTCACGGAGTCCTGCGTATTTTTACGATGCCAATCAGCACTGATATTTGAGTTTGGCGAGAACTCGGGGACCTCTCCAGGTGCAGTAAGCATACTGTTTGCTTACAGTTATACAAGCCTGAGCTCACTGTAGTTTAGTAGACAAGTGACGGCCCGAGCGAGCTCAATCTGGATTCCCCTTGGGTCGCAACTCTGAATAGTGGTGTGTGCAAAATAAGGAGGCGTGGTTCACTGCGCTCGGCGGCCATCGGGCGACAGAAACAGCCCCGGCAGAAGATGCTGGCAATTGACGTAGCATGGGAAGATACACTCACCACGAGCTCGGAGTATATTGCAAGCTACAGCGTTTATGCGCTGTTTGTCCCTTGTATAGGAATCGATGGTATGTTGGGCCATGCGAGTCCGTATAACTTGAACGCCGATTCCTTCTGGCGCTTCTAGCGACTCTACAGGGAAGTGCTGTCATACAATCTCCCGCCGTCGCCACGCCCTTCATTCCCATCCGCAACGCAATGGATCCAGCCAGCGCAATTATCGGCATCGTCTCTTTCGGCTTCACCGTCTTCGCCAAGGTTAACGAGATTCGCAAGGAGATCAACAGTGCACCTGAACAAGTGCGAGCCCTCCAACAAGCTTGCATTGGCGTGGAGCTCCTCTTGAGCAGACTCGATACCACGGCAGCTCGCACTGTTCCTTGTCCCCCTGAAGCAGTACCACATTTCGAGCGCTTGTGCGCTGCGACGCAACACTGTCTAGAAGACGTGAACACAATCATAGAGAGTGTCATCGCGCAATCCACGGGCTCCAACGGCGAATCTAGCACTCTCAAGATTCGTTTCAGGAAGTGGTTGAGCAACAAGGACGAATTTGAGGACGCGTCAGCGAGATTGAAGGACTTGAGGGAGACGTTGGCGATGATGATGGATTTCATGAACTCGTGAGTATTATCATTAATTTTTGTATGACACAAACTTAGCACATTTCAGTAACTATCTAGAGTTCATTGCGTCGCAGGTCCGTTCGGAAGACTCCAAACCACGGCCCTTCAACACCAACCACACGACCGGTCCTGGACGGCTCAGCAAGCAAGTCAGTCACGGAAACAGCAATCGAGCCACCACTACAGATCCCGGTGCCAATCACGAGAATGTGGTAGTGTACCCGAAGACCAGAAAGAACACCTGGTCATCTACTAACGGCAATCGCGATGGACGCAGAGGCCACAGCGGTAGCCGCAGCACACGATGGCGCGGACGAGGCGCTGATCAACGTGGACGAGATAATCGACGTAGACGAGACGGTCAGCACGGACAAGACGGTCAACGCGAGCGAGATGATACAGGGGGATCCGGGCCAGAAAAGCAATGGAGGCGAGACACTCAAGATGGGCGTAGAGGAGGCCGCGAACGCTGGGATCGTAAATAATCGAGTCCCTATTATATTTGGCATCGAGACTCGAAAGCGCAGTGCCGAAGTCTCGAATGATCAGTGACATCCGTGCTGGGCGATGTATGATCTGTGCGCACCTAGAGCTTACAAGAGCCAATGCTTATCATCAGTAACTATATGTACCACATATTGGTCATGGCCGTAATCTCCTCCCCGTTTCCTTCTGACGCCCTCACTCTCAACTTGAACCCTTCGATGACCATGCTGGATGTCGAAAGCCACTGATAAGACTGATAGTCGATGAAGCCGGTGACGACGCCGCTAGGGAAGTATTGGGCACACACCGTATACAAAAGCACTCCACCCGGTTCTCAAAGTCCAGAGCCAACAGAATGAGCTCGCGATTGACTCGGGCCAGTTGTGTACTATACTGCCGTGCTGTAGGCAAACGACATGCTTGCTGCACTTGGAGATGTCGCCGAATTTTTACCAAACTCAGTGCTTTTGAGGAGTGTGAAAATAAGTAGGACGTCGTGAGTAAGCTTTAGGGACATGGCAGTTATTTACTTCGTCGACTTTAGGGTTAGAGTGATGTACTGTACTTACGATGCAGAACAAGAGGAACGTAAGTGTCATAGTAAGTACACTACCACTAATTAAGCAACATTAAACGTTAGACATCGAGGTCTGTGCTAGCTTCGGATGGACTGAAAGTGATATATCCCCGGTCGCATGAGTCTGGAAAAACGAGGGATACAGTATACATATGAACATTAGCTCGATTGTAGTCAATGAACAAACATATAGCGTATTAGCGTAAAAGTGATACAGTAGTATAGAGTAGATAAATCTCTGTGCAGAAGTAAACCAATGATCAATTCACGACAGGGAAAGCACCAGGCATACGTAACGACTCTTCAGCTTCGTCTTCGCATTCAGGAGCCTGAGAGGGGTCCATATGGGACATGAAGGTTGCACGGACCTGATCAACGTATACCGAAGCCCAATGCGAGACCCTCCCCTCTGATACACACAACTCAAACAGATCCAACGCGGTCTGGCCCTCTGGTGTCCGAGCATTCCAATCGATTTGGCCTTCTGCGCATCGAACAAGTTCAAAGAAAGGATTGTAGCGGCAGATATAGCAAGCCCAATGAAGCGCCGTTCGCCCCATCCTATCCTTCATGTTCACGTCTGCGCCTTTGCAAAGGAGTAATTCGATCAATTCCGCTCTCGCTGCACTAGCAGCATAAGCCAGAACAGGCTCAGCCGCGGCGTCGGCGCCGTCTAGTAGGAGGGACTTCACGCTTGAAGGCGAGAATTTGATTGCATACTGTAAGGGAGTATAGTCAATGGCGTTGAACACGGAATACCGAGCCACGCTGTATTCAGTGGATTCGAGGGATGTCCATAGATGGGAAACGTCCTCGTCTGAGTGCCCGAAGTGTCGTGTGAGGAGGTCTTCAAGTGCATCCATGGCGTCCATGTTGAGAACGGAGCGAAAAACGTCAATTGCAGCGGAGTTTGTTTGTAAGATGGTTTTGAGGATCTTGTGTGGTCGATCTGAGCTAGGGTTATAGAGAAGGTGTTGGAAAAGGCCCAGTGTGAGGATGTCATGCGCTGAAGATGATGTTTCCGAACTATAGAACCCTGGATCAGTCCTTCTGGTAGGAAAACGAGAATACACTGCTCAACGAACTCTGCAAATAGAAGTGAGTCTGCGCCTGCCTCCACGAGAAAGCGAATGATCTCGAGACCTGCTTCCGAGGGGTGGTTTTGCCATTGCATACACGCGAGCTGATATATTCCGGTTTAGCCATAGTATCCAGATTCCCAGGCCGTGTGCTTACTCACCAGAAGTACAGATGTACCGAATGAGGTCGTATCCCAAATAGAGGCCTCTTGCTTTGCAAATAAATCCTTTACTCTCTGCACATCCGTACCATGAATCGCTCGAAGAATGGGTGAAGTATACGGAACCGCTCGAGCTGCGTTGATCGAGAAATGGACGCGCCGATTCGACCATGACTGGAGCTGTCCATGCAGGAACCATGGCGGTAGAAACCAGGAGACTCTCGCTGGTTTGAGGAAGTCGCCTCGACAAGTTACGATGTTGCAGCGACGCATAGGCCTGTAGGTGATCAGATCAAGCAGCTGGTTCGAGATGTATATCTGTCCAATATAGGACGCTAATCGCTGGGGAATGACGGGAGTGACAGACAGAGCATGGCAGTGATATACACAGTCAGATGGGCATCGTAGTGGACCACGATGATAAGGGTGATTGGCAAGAGGTGGATTATGAGGAATTGCAGGGCTGCCGCCTGTCCGACGATCGAAGCCATCAATCTTCACTACGAGAAACTCGAAAGAGTGCCTTAGCGAGAAATGAGCTTGATATTGGTACTAAAGTGTAGATGATACCCACGAGTGTATGAAGTTAACCATCACCGTCAATGTCTCCCTCAGCTCCTTTAAACTCTTTGAGGCATCCTCCAAATCATTCTTCTTCATCAACCATTTCTTCAACGACACCTTCGGTGGTCCTAATGCGCCACTGGTAGAGATCGGCTGTATCGTGACCTTGCTAATGATAGCATTCACATCCTCCAGGCACTCTCGTGCTGACGCGCATAAGCACTGGATGTGAGGAGTCACCTCTGGAGGGTATGGGATGGGACGTGATCTCGCAGTATCGAGAGTGGCTAGGAGTAGTTGTAGGCTGCCGCACAATTGTTGCAAGGCTTGCAATTGCTTGGGCGCTCCCTTGTTGTCCTTGCGCATATCATTGATCTTCTTGAGGACTGTGAAGCCGAACGAGACGATACCGATGATGGCACTTGCTGGGTCCATAGGTTTGTGAATGAGAGGACTTGGAGAGGGTTTGGGGCGGCAAGGAGCTCAAGAGCAGCGTGTCTATTATCCATCAGCTACAATCCCTGGTAGCAGGAATCAGCATTTGTACTAAGATGCGATGCAGTGTGGGTGTACTCAATTGACATACTGCGCAGATGGGAAGAGGATTCAGAAGAGAGGGGCAGCGCAAAGACGCCGTGTATTGTGAATGTGTGACCTATGCATCCTCTCACAGGATGTCAACGGAAGTCTTCTTACGGCGTCAGTCTTGTCAAAGACCAAAGTGAGCGCTGCGTGGCACGTCTTCTCGATGTACATGAATCAAAATCAAAATGTAGGGAGGCACGTCTGGGGTTACTTACTAATCTGTATTTGAGCAGCACTTTGATCTGTGGAAGATTACATTAGTGACCGAACCATGAAAAGCAATACAAAGAGGCTGGATGATACGCACTGAATTCCAGTGTACGCAATTCCTACTAACAGGTGCATTTCAAACTCCAAGCACCGCCTGGTTCTTTGGCGCAGAGACGTGTTTGGTTGATCCTCTGATACTTACGGCCCATGCTTATCGCGATTTCGAACACAGTGTATGAGATAAAGCGAGTGTATTCGTTTGATTCGTCGAGCCTACACCGGTCCAGCCATGCAACACTACTGATAAGTGATCCACATACGACTGCAAACTTGAAGGTTGTCGGAGGAGACAGACACTGCGTAACCAGTGTCATATTTTCGAAGGAAAAACAAGAGGTATATCGAAAAATATGCCAGAAAAAATACTTACTTTGTAGTCACCTTTTCCGGAGGAAAAAGTCCAAATAAAGGTAGATACAAATGTCGGAATTCAATACAGTTCGAGAAAGATGTTGGAAAAAATGAAGGAAAAAGAACACATCTTTCCGCGCGAAAAGCCGCCGAAAATGTAAACATTTATTAATATTTATTTGTCAGCTTTTCTGACATCTTTCCTCTGGAAAGATGACACTGGTTACGCAGTGAGTGTGGACGAGCAGAGGCGTCTATTTTTGCGTCGTACTTTCCCATTTCCCACGCCTCATCTCTCTTTCCTCTACGCCCCTCATCTGCCTTCGCAGAAACGCAACATGCCAATCATCGAGACCTAGTGGATGCCTACCACCGGGGGCAAAAGGCGATCAGCGAGCGCCGGATATCCGCAGAAAAGGGATCGATTGAGTCACCTAATGAGCGGTTTTTGTGTCAGCAGATAAAGGCTTGTGTTTTAAGAAAAGATCCGGTTAAATGACCATTTTTGGACGGTCTGAAACCAATAGTAATAGACTCTTGTTAGAAGATCGATTTGGTTACCTAGGCACCCTTTTACCTGAAAGGCAAAAAGCGCTGATTATCACATTGTTTTTGCGTTTTTGCGATTGTCACAAAACCCCCCGCGAGTTTACCTATCCGCCGGGTTAAAAAGCGCTGATGAGGTTTCCTTTGTGCGCGCCGAGGAACCGGTAGATCTGTCGCGTGTTCGGAGATTCAGTCCGCATCGAAAAGATGTCTTTTTGGTGGCCTCATTGCGCGAGGCAAAATGAACGCATTGTTAAACAAAACAATGGTTTTCATTCGTTCGAAATGTCCCACTTTTCGACGGTTTTTCGACGTCGGATTCATCAGCTAAAAGGTAAACAAATCTGTGCTTTAGATCTGGATGCGGTGAGCGCTTGTTGTTGCCGCCAGTGCGCTCCCGACGGGGAGCCAAATTAGTGGTATCGCCCGACACTTACCCGTTTTGGTAACTCAACGCAAACAACATCCACGACTTGACTTCTCATTGCACTATGCAGCCTCTTCCTCTTGATAGACTTTCCAATTTCATCGGGCATCCCTTGCTGTACACCGAAATCAAAACTTTAGCATCCATAGCCGCCCCGATCGTGCAGATAGTAGCTACTCTGGATAAAACCACGCCCACCGAGTACGATCGTCGCGTCGATGGGCCTGGACTCGTGAACGACGTCAGATTGCTCATACAGCATCTCGACAACTTAGCGAATGTTTCTCTGAAACTTAAATCAGTGGTCTCGAACGTCGAATCGATCGTCAAGCATGATCATCAAACACGGCCCGAAGCAGGGTACATCCCTTGACGTCATACCAATGATATCTCACCTTAGATTGATTATAGAGCAAATCAGGCACGCAGCCGTACACGTTGCAAGGAGTTTTCTCCTCCGCCGGCCAGGTAACGCACTTGATCCTTGTATTGTCGAACTGACCTCGCTAACCCATCGCTTCTATTAGTAGTCTCAAGGCACCCAAAATAGTTCCTCTCATCCCCAGTCCACCTAAAGCCGTCCCTCTTACCAGCACGGACGATCGCGAGTACAATTTGATCGGGATTGATCCGTGCCTAAAGATCTCCCAGCTCTCATCCGAGCCACGTGCCAAAGTCCCACCCCTGGGTGCGGGTGCTGCCAAGATTCCCGACCTGTATGCTACACAGCAGCAAACGTCCGCAGGCCCGAACAAGAGGTGAGTCTACGTGCACGTAGCGCTGCGGCCAATGCCTAATAATCATGCTATATAGGCACGCTACGAAGGATTCGCCTCTACCTCTCCCGTTGCTTCCTGCGGCACCGGAGCTTCCCCAAGCGTCTCTGAATTCACCTGCCACGCGCATCGCACCGAATTCCGGCTGGAAGCTGAAGAGGATTCTGGCGCCTTGGCGGACACGTCGGACGGATGTGGGAAATAAGGTGATTATTGGCGCAAGTAAGTGAGGAACGAAAAGATACATGTGTAGTTAGTGTTTATAGAAGGGAAATTTGAATAATCTCATACAACGGAGTGAAAAAGAACATCTAAGAGCTCATCGAGCGAAACGCGGTTGGGCTTTATCTACTGGCAGACTCCCGCTTCACGAAGAGCCTCGGTTCTGAGCCGCTCGCCTTCAGTGCGACTAACCTTCAGCAGATCCAGAACGAGAGCTATGGTGGCGCGGATGTGGTAGAGCTGAGCCTGGATGTTCTCGGAGGTCATGTCGGGGTAGGGATCGTCGGCGGTTGCGAGAGTATCGCGGAGGACGGCCAGCTTCTGCTTAATAGCGACGACAGCGATGGTAGTGCGATCAACGTGTAAGGTCGACTTCATGCGGTAGTTAGAAACCTGGCCCACGAGCATAAGGTGGTCGTCGAGGTTGCGGATGGCTCCTCCGTTCCCTCCAGCAGAAGACCACAGCCCGTGAGTGAGGTCCTCTCGTCGCTGAACGAAGCTTGCGTCATGGAGTGAGTTGAGGTGGTGGATGGCGCTAAGGGTCCCATTCATGCCACTCAAGTGCACAGCGGCGTCTTGAGCGGCGACGAAGACCCCTCCCAAGCAGTCGGAAAAGACGTCAAGAGAGAGAGCGAAGCTCTCCCGCACGATGGGCCTCACGCGCCCGTTGTAACCAGGCAGATATCGTTCTAGGAAGGTTCCGCGATCGGCTGCGATAGTACGTAACGCGAAGTCGTTAACGTTGATGGTGCTGAAAGTTCTCAGTTAGTCAGAGAAGCTAAAGGCGTTTGAGAAGCACTCACGTCTGCACACAGGACTCAAACTGTTGATAGAGGCCCACCAATGCAACGCCGGTGTTGTCCGACTGCACCTCCCACTCCTCTATGAGAGAGGATAGCCGGCCCTTGCTGGGGAAGTCGCTGGCCTTGATGAGACGGAGGAGGCTTCCAGCCGCGATCTGCGCACGGCTCATATCCCAGACGCCGGCTGAAATACCCGCAGCCTCGTCGAAGACAGCTTGGAGGAACTCTGCCTCAATCCTCATTAGTTGCGAGAAGTCGACGGCCTGGGGGCGATTGCCGCTGGAAACGTTGGAAGGCACGCAGAGAAGTCCGGTTGGGATGAGAGGGAGTTCGCACGCCAACGGCACGTGGGCGTACAGGGCTCCCTGCATAGAGGCTACGCCATGAGAGGCTTCGGCTGCAGCCACCAATAGGAGCCAGCACCCAAGGATGAGAACCCAAGAGTACTTCACAGCGGGCTTGAGGTATTTGAGGGCGAAGGTGACTGCACAGTAGCAGTAGGAAAGGAGCCGTTTGAAGGTCCCATTAGCTACCAAGGTGAGAGGGGTGTAGATGTATGCGATCAGTGTCGTTGCAAAGGATACAAGAAAGAAACTCACTGTCCGCGTGGTCAGAACGTATGCGTATGGTGGGCGGGGTTCCCCGAGCGACTGGCACTTCCGTGAAGGGGTAAGTTGGTATTCGACAGGCTATAAAGAAGTGCCACTCACGCCACTCAACCTCCTCTTGCTTCACTGCTCGTACTACTTCTACTTCGGGTGAAGAAGCATCAGGAGTGCGAGAATCGCGTTGGTGGGCAGACATGGTGGGTATGGGAAGGTGGAGGAGGGTTAGATCGCCTAGAAGTGAGTGAGGATGAAGTAGGGAGGAAAGAGACGGGGAGTGGAGAGGTGCGTTGAGTTGCTACTTAAAGTGCTCACCATGAGGCTCGAGTGGCACTAACAAAGGGATCCTTTGACGCATCGGCACGGATTAAATCCCGCTCGGAAGCTATTGGGCAAGTCAATGCGCGTCGTGTAGGCAGGCCGTATACCTTGATGCGCCTTTATTTCGACAGCGCTTGGAAGTTCAAAATCGCAATACTTGAATTGAGCCACTCTTCAGATGTACATAATTACGCGTAGAAACCCAGACCGTAGATACCTGGAGATAAGACCAGATGAATGAGAGCGGCTGCAAGAAGTATCGTGACCGCCCAGCCGGCATAGTGGTATAGGTAAGACTTCAAAGCTATGTCAGCAACTACGTGCACAAAACGGCAGCGATAAATTCTCACCAGGATAGACGGATTGCTGGTAGTCGTAGTCGTAGAACGAACGCGTTTCAGCGCTGACTTAGATGAAGCTGCTGCAAATATGGATCAGACAAGGATTTAGCACCAGGTAAAGTACCATACTCACGCTTAGCAGCCCAAACAATGATATCGCAGGCCGAAGTGGAGGAGATAACGCCAGTGGCAAGAAGCAGTACCTGGCCCTTTTTCTCCAAGTCCTGGTCTTGGCAAGCGGCGACGGCAAATACCTGTGTGTCCTCTGAGAAAGCACACGCTTAGGTCAGTGCTCAGATACCCGAGAAGTTTGCACACTTACTCCCACTGGACAAGTTGTTGTGCACGCGTTTCGAGGCTAAGTCCCAAAGTCTGGCCTTCCCTGTGGCGCTCCCAGTTAGAAGAGAAGATCCGGCTTGCACAAACACAAGCGGTAGAGGTCGGTGCTCCTCCTTCGGCGGATAGAGGGTCTTCCTTTTCCCTGACTGAAAGCGGTAGATCTCAAAGGCTCCCCTACAATTGGAGATGGCGAGCGTAGAGCCGTCTGGATGTAGGTCGCAGTCACCGCTGGGGCCAAGCATCAGTTTGAACAGCTTTGAAGGGGACGGTTATAGTTACATTAGACCGCTATAGGGTACATTCCGGACCAAAGCGAAGGTGCTCCTGTCGTATAAGCTGCCGCAGGAAGGGGAGCGTCTTAGTAGCTGGTGGCTTCAGACGTTGACTAAATCCTTACATAAGCCCGTGGTGCATGTAAGCTACAAGAAGAGCATTGCGACCTCCTTCGATGGTGGTGAAGAAGACTCCAGTAACCAGTACCTCTGCGGTGTCATGAAGCGACTGAGAGGGAATGTCCAGATCAGCTATCTGGACCCATTTCTCTGCATTGTATCGTCAGAAGTTGTCTTCTCCAACGGCGAGTCTGGAGATCCGCACCGTCTGCCTCCCTTTTCCAAACCCGGACTTGTTTTTGGGCACCGGAAACTACTAGGTCGTCTTGTACAGCTAATCTTTCGACGGGGTACTCGTGGGCTCGGATACCAACAAGCGAGATCTTACTCTGCAGAAAGGCGGGTTAGAGCACGGGGTTCTGAGGATGGGAAGATGAACATACCGGTGTCAGAGTGACCTCCGCGATACTACCATCCTGAATACCGCAGATAAAGGAGTCGTTGCGATTCGGCTTCCACACACAGCGTAATACGCTGACATTAACTTCACCTTTAGGAGTTGAAGAAGCGATTAGCTTCTGCGTTCGTACTTCCCAAACACAAATATTGCCCTCCAATCCGCCACTTGCGAGAAGGCTTCTATCCGGACTGAAGGCGAGGCAAGATACACCCAAAGGGTGGCCGTTCGTGAGACGAAATGACTCCTTGTATTCCACATCCATAGGCGTAAGCAATCGGGAGAGAAGTTGGATGAACAGACTTGGTTGCGAGCAAGAAACGATGCGTCTTTCGCTATCTCTAGTAGTACAATGTTGTGAGTGGCGGGCGTTCAAATGTTCAAAGCTGCGCTGTACCGAAGAGCGCCGGAAAGCGAATTTGTACAACGCACATATTCAGATTAATAGAATCAGATACAGCAGAGTAATTGGCTAGCGAAGTTCTAATCTATGCAGCGCGCTTCTTCGCAGTCTTCAAGGACCATTGCTCGCTGATCCAAGAAGGCTGCTTCCTGGCTGGGGTGACAGACAGTTGCCTTCCATCGCTAGGGCGCGCATATCCCAACCACACACGCTTCCACACCGCATTACCCTCCCTATCTTCCTCCCATACCCAGAGCTGATAAGCATCGTTCGCCCAGTGGATAAAGACGTCCTCCAACTCCACATCTTTTCGAATCGAGAAGTCCGGAGGGTAGGCAATCGCAGTTCTGGAGCTGGACTCAAACCAACTGGCGTGCTTGTTGCTGCGCCGTATGTAGCTCTCTGCAGGCGGAATCTCTCCATCACCCAGAACAACGCCACCAGCAGAGGCGCTCCCGCCAGGAGCAGCCGACCTGGAACGAGTAACAGGGCGGAGTTCGTGGGTGGAGGTAGCTCGACTTGCAGAGGAGGGGGTAGCCTTTCCCTTTCCCTTTCCCTTATTGGAAGCCGGTGTGTTGAAAGGTTTGGGCGCAGGTAAGAATTCGGGAGGGGCAGAGGCACCACGAGCGACGGCGGCCATCGATGCTGAATTCCCTGACGTCTGCATTGCTGCCACCATGTCGTTGAGGGGAACAGTGAAGGTCAGTTCAGCCGTGCGAGGAGGCGTCAGAGGTGCGTCTTTGACTTCGCCATTGAAAACAAGCCGGGCGGGTGTAGAGGCCCTGGCGACGTTAATGGGTGGAGACGAGAAACGGACGGTGCCAGGACTCGCAGACGTGCTGCCCACGTTAGAGATTGAGGCTGAGGAAGCCATAGCAGGGGCATGCTTCTTGATCGCAGGACGCCTCGGAGAAGAGTCCATCTGAGGATGCTCTGCCTCAGATAGGGATGGTGAGGAATCTTCGGTGGATTCTTCTTCACTGTCGCTGAGACTGCTAGCATTGGCGAAACTTCCTGATACAACAGGGATGGAGTACGCACCGAAGCTCCTGAAATTGCCGCAACATTGTGGGCACGGCATCAGTGGCCAACTCCTGAGTATCCTCGCCATATCGAAGGGTAGAAGTTTGACCAGGCCGAAGAACGGCACTGGCAGCGTACGCATAGTCGGGTGAGGAAAAGGAAGGTGCTTCATTGGATGGCTGGGAGACTCGTTGATAAATGCTTTGAGTTTGAGGGTATACTACAGCAACGAGCAGAGCGGCCGTGACGAGCTCGAAGAGAGCGCGCCACTCGGACGATAAACTTTGGGGGAGTGACATGGGGGGTTGCGACGAGGTGGGTTTACGAGCTATCACGCCGCCGTAGGAGGGATTATAAGATGCGAGAGACAAAGGGGTCAATGAAGTATTGCTGGAAGAAGCACCATGACAACTTACTTTGGCTTCCATGAACGTTTAGAGCCTCCATTCTGCGTGGGTCAGAAGACAAAGCATCCTAACGGTGATGGAAGCAGCTGGTCGTATTTGGAAGCAACAGGCAACGGAGGAGCTGTGTGCTTAAGTGCTTGCGCAGTAGAGAAGACTCTGAATATTGAAGAATTCACGTTGACGGCGAGATGTTGACAGTGAGAGTTGAAAGTCGCCCATGGCCACGGACGCGGATTGAGATCTTCGGAGATTCATATCTAGGCACGTATTGATGCGCTCAAGTGCTATATCGGGCTGACTGAGACGCACACGAATGAACTCTGCGCTATCTGCATTTAATAACCGCCGCCACTACATTTTCCTACATGAATCACGATATAACTGACTAAATATTTATAGCGTGGTCTGAGGCGCGAGGGGGGCCACATCGTATGGGAAAAAACCCTCCTTTAGAGCACCTGCAGCATTGAAGGTAGTGTCAATGAGTGCGCCCCCAGTTGCACTTGCCTCCTCGTTTAGCGCCTCCGCTTGCTTGATAGAATCGGTGGGCAACTCCGCGCTGATGAGCATGGATGCTTGGGTGAACCAAACCATACTTCCCCTCCCTCCATTCTGGCTGTTCGAGTCGCGGAATGGGGTGGCATTTTCGCGGGTGGGAGCGGACCCGTCTTTGGTAACCACCAGGACGTCTGTCTCTGCTCAATACACAATCGCGGCGCGTTGCAAACGATTAGAAAGCGCACCTTCGATATGCAAGTTGAAGTGCAGAAGCAAGGCGCTGGGATAAATCACGAATACTCCTGCTGGAACCTGCATGATGATGCCGGCTTCCCAGAACGCCAGCCAGATCCTTTCGTCGGCAGTAGTCTCACCTTTCGGGGCGTGAGACGAGATTTGGAAGGAGGAAGGGTTACTTACAGTTGCCGTAGTAATAAACAAAGACCACGCAGACTAGGATGGCGGCGTTTTTCGCGTCGGTATGCGGGTCGCAGAAGACGTCACAGAGGCCTTCTTCAAAAACCGGGGAGTTGATACAGAAGTTGTGAAATAGCCCGAAACGGCCAAGGGGAAGGCTATACTTTTCGCTGATGGCAGCCTGTCCGCATTCCATGCGTGTCGCCATTCTTGGGAAGTGTTCACGCACCAAATCGCTAGCGCATTCACTAAATAGTCAAATGAGTACCGAGCAGTTCTAGATTTCAAGCGCTAACCTTATCCTCTGCATGGGAGGGCTGTTGAAGAGGACATCCAGTTCCTCGGAATTGCTGCCAATTGAGTGCCAGCTGGAGGCTTTGGGTTTCTGGAAAGGCTCGTGAGTCGTCAAAGGCAGCGGCGGCGACGTTGGGGACCGACCCCTTTAGATTGGCGATCCTCGCCAGCTATGCAGAAGTTGTGGGAGCCACGGTTATTGTTCGCCCGATCGTCTTTGCTCGCGGCCGTGCGCTCCGCAAACTGCTTGACCAAAGTGGCAAGCTCAGGAAGCAGGTCTTCCTGCCATTTGCTACGCTTAGAACGATATATGAATAGCCGCCCTTCTCGGTCTACAACGCGAGTTGGGGGCTGGTCGCTGCAGTGGCACCTAAGGTCAACGATCAGACAATAGAGGGTAGGGATGAACTCACGACGACGAGTAAGGTATTCTTGTGAAGCCAGCAAGCACCTCCATCAGCAAGGGGCTTCTACTCGACAGCAGGTTGCGAATTCTGTCGCGCTCCCACCTAATGGCGTCTGACCCTTGCCATCCCTTGGGAGTTATGGGGGACTGCTCCAGGGCCAACGCGCCCGCCTGATAGACCTCAGAATTATTGGGAGCGTACCGCGCCTGTTTGTTCCAGTAAGACCTCAGGGCCCTACGTGCCATGCGTGGGGACCTTTTGCGAAGTCAAACCTCAGCAGCAATGGGAGGGGGTTCTACTTACTGGAATTTGTCCATGATCAGCAACTGGCGGTCCAACTCTTCAGGCGGTGGACTAGAGGCCTCTCTTTTTGCCGGATTCCTGGGTGTTGTGGAGTTGAGTCGTCGTCAAAGAAAGAGCTGGAGCTGTGCGGGTACCGACCTATGCAATTTGTACCCCACAATAGAGGTAGTGGACGGATCCAAGCGGTCGGACGGCCGCTGGAACCTCTTCGGAGTGATGCCCTTCCATGTACTACGCAAAAGTTCTAACCTTCTGGCTTCGATTAGGGGGTCCTCACAGCGTTCAGTAGCTTCAGTCTTCAAGAGGCGACTCATGCTGAGAGTGGCAAGCGACAAATCGCTTTCTTCGGTGAAGTGTGAGGTGACAGGAAGGCTATAGTGTCTCTAAGAACAACGGTATCAAGCAAGACTAGGTTTTCTTAACTTACAGCTGACTCAAGGTCTCCTGCATGGCGATTTTGAGAAGACTGGCATCAGAGGCATGTACCTTGAAGCGTATGGGTACGTGTGAGTCCTCATAGAAGTTCAACCTACCGCGCACCAAGGTATCTTCGGAGCAATCCTTGTCAGGGTTCATGGTCAGAAAGAAGCAGTTTAAAGCTAGGATGACAGGGGGGGGTCCGGAGTGCGTGTACCAGGCCGTAATGGGAGTGTCTGAAGGGCGTTGATTCTGCGCGTCAAACTCGGCACGCTTTACTCGCCGAAATTGCACAGAGTGCCGTTCAGCTCTTCACTCAGCCAGGCAAAGCATGCAGCCAAAGCTAATTAAATTGACAATTGCAGTTGACATAGAGAACAGGTAAAATACTAAACGGCAAAGCGACAACAACGTAAGAGTAGGGAGTAGAGCAAATCTCAAGGAGAGGAGGCACAAAGAGCAAGCTGAGGTAGGACTTAGGGTTTTAATGGGAACAGCAAAGGCGAGGGGGATAGCATGGAAGACAAAAGCAAGGTGCGGCTAAATAGAGGAGTCACGCTGGGGTAGCAGCACGGAAGGGAAATGGGGAGAGAGCTGGGACCGGTTTGGTCTCCAAGAAACGCGAGCGGGGCCAAAGCCAAGGCTTAGAGGGGGCGTTCGTTGCGGCGCCGACGGCTGCGTGTAAGCCATGCACGCAGTGAAGTCGCAATCTTCGAGCTCGGAGAGGGCCCGCTACAGGCCTTGCCGCACTGGAGCTCTTCATTAGGTGCGCCCACTTACAACCAATTGGACGTACGTACTCGGTAGCATAACGCAGGCTGCTGAACGACCTGGACGTAGGGCACGTTTCCGTAGGTGGCAGGGCTCACAAGGGAGGCGGATACGTGCGGTTCGAACCGGCCTGGCACCAAGTACTCGACGACCAATAGCTCCCCCGGTAAGAGGGCGCCGTGGGCTGGGTAAAAAGCAAAGCCGTAAGGCTTGCGGTGCGTTAGGATTGGGGTTTGAAAGAAAGAGAAAGCACGTACCACTCCGCCTTCCGGAATCTCCAAATCGTCGGGAAGGTTTTCCGCCAAGCTCACATGCATAGCGAATCTGGTTACGTCTTGATCCTGCGGGGGCGGAAAAAGAGTCTTGATACCAGAAACCGAAAGTCTGTGCATGGCCATGGCTGAGCGGTGCAAAACGTTAACGTTGGTGGACGTGGTGTAATGCGAACTCGAAGCACCAAGCCGCTCCTGCCCGCGGCGCAATAGCGACCAAATAGCGACAGCCAATCAGAAGCGATTGCAGTTGTCGCGACCGGACGCTCCATCAGACAACCTCGTGCGTCGTCGTCACAGACGCGACTGGTCACATTTTCTTCGTCACAGACGCGTCGCGTCCAGGAAAAGTATATAAGAGGCTCCTCTCTCGAAGCAAATTTCTCATTCCTCCCCCTTCTCATTCCTCCCCAGACTCCTTCCCCCTTCCTCTCCCTCCTTCACCGCAGGATACGTGGCACGTCTGAAGACTCGGCGTACACAATCCTTCCTGCGATGCAACCAGCCGCCCGCCTTCGCACCACAAATTCCTCCTAACGACTCCCCCACGCGCCCCCTCCCTCTCCTTACCCCGTACCCCGTCTAGTGAGCTATGTGGCACGTCTGAGAACTCGGCGTACACAACCGCTCCTGCAACACCCCGAACAACCCACCTCCGCATGAGAAACACGCCTTCACGCACCGACGCCTTGCGCTGAATACGCCCTCCATCCAGTAAGCTACGCGGCACGTCTGAGGACTCGGCGTACGCGGGGCATGCTGCGAATCCAGCCCACACCGGTGCTGAAACCCCCACCGAGGCCTTGGCGGGTCCCCCACCCAGTCTCAGACGTACATGTATTTAGTATAGCCATCGAATAATATACCCACGTCAGCTGTGTCAAAGGAAGCAACGCCCCGAGGCCCTGCTCTCAGACATTCGCCAAGATTCACTCATAGTATAGGATTTTCGCAGAGAAAAATTGAAGCTTTGCATTCGCATTTCCTAAACTTCTTGGCTAAAAGCTTCTCGCCGGCTCCGTAAATCAGGATCCTAACAGCCCCAGGCCCTCCTTGAACCCCAAGAACGCTTGTGGCGGGGAGAGCTCCCACATGTTCTCCAGGTCGCCCATCTTCTCTTTGCCTAGGCTGAGGCATAGAATTAGTATACATCGCATTACCTAGGAGAGAGAGCTGTTGACCTAGCACGCTCTTCCCATCTAAGTCGATCCTCACCGCCCTTTTTCCAAAGGAGAATCTCCTTCATGTCCAAACCCGCCAGGTCTGGCAGGCCAGCGTCCTCTTGGCCTTCCCCTCCGTTGCCCCTCTCAGCGGCTTCCTGTTCGTCACTGTCAGACTTTAGGGCTTTGTCAAAGAGGAGGAAGTGAGAATCTAGAGCGTCGTCTGCTAAACGGTTTGGAATGAAGGGGAACGTCGAGCGCTCCCTCCACTCCTCGAGAATGGTAAACTCAGCAAGGGGGCCTCCACACACAGGGCAGTCTAAGCTCTTGTGGTATATGACGGTTCCATCGCCTTCCAGGTAGTAGAAGAACCACCTCAGGGCACAGATTGCACAGAAACTGTGGCCGCAGGAAGCAAGAGGAATGGAGTAGGGGCAGGCGCTGAGGTGCAGACGCAAGCCCTGTGTCAGCACCAATACCTGGAGACCCTCCGGAGAATTGCTCACGTAATTTCAGTGCACCTGTTAAGTAGATACCTGATCAATGAAGCTAGTTTGTGAGAAGAGAGGCAAAGAACACGCACAATGGACAGACGAGGAGCGCCTTCATGTTCTCCAGGACCTCTCCCGCATGCTGCGTTCGCTGAATCAAAGAGGTCATGCGAGCCTCCTTGTCTTTCCTAGCCACGGTCTCTTTCAGCTCGTCAACGAGTTTCTTCAGCCTCGTCAGCTCGCTATCTGAGGAGGAGCTCGCAGACTTAAGCCGCTTCGAAGCTAAAACCGAGGCTGTAAGATTCGCTGAAGGCCTACAAGGCGGCTCTCACATACCTGCACTACTCTCCCACTGCTCCTGATTGCTCCCAGAACGCTTCATTAGAATTCGCTGTCCGGTTTGGCCTGAGGACGACCTATAGTCGAGGAAGTGAGAAACAATGCGAGGGTGCCACTGACAATCTCCTTGAGTCCGTGAAGCTAAGTCGCCGCACGCGGTGAACGCCACGCGAGATCCAAGCGGAAGCGGAGAGGCTACTAACTGAACATCCTTCCATTCGTTGACAACGTTGCGTCATATTCCCGTTTGTCTGCTGAGTAAACTCGTAAAGACACCCCAGGTAGCAGATAATTGCAAGAAGAGCGATATGCGAGCGCCTGATTGCCCTCATCTCTCGGAACTTCGCAGATCTTGAGATTGACAGGTACCTCATAATCCACCTGAGTCAGCACATGTTCTTTCCTTCCAAGCTCGCTCACCATAACCGTGGTCAAGTCGATCGAACGTTCCTACCAGTGAGCTGCTCCCTGCTTCCTTCCTCTCCTACTGGCTCGCTCAAGCCCTCTGTCTCACTGGACGCCTGAAATTCGGAATCGGGGCTGATGTAGAGTCACAAAGCCTCCTTTGTGAGGTGAAAAGAAAGGGCGTTGTACTAGGGAGGCCGTCGAGTTGAGTGCTTTAAGGTGCGTAGGTATTGCTGCATACACACCAAACCTCAACCATGTCCATGCCAGGTAGCTACCCCAAGCAGCCACGCCGAGCAAGGCAGAATGGTCAAACCAGACCCATCGTGCTCGACACCATCGAAATGTCCTCGGAAGAAGATCTAGAGAAGTCAGTCTCTTGCATGTCCTCCCAAACGCTTCGAGGCACGGTTCGCAAACTGCGGAAGGTACGATGAGAGACTCAATCCCACTCACATTTGCTGACTCCTTTTCTCAGGAGAACGATGAGCTGAGGACCGAGGCCACACAGCTTTCCCAGGTGAGAATGCTCTCCCCTCTAACCGCATTGTCACCCCTGCTCAATACTTCTCAGCAAAACACGCAGCTCAAGAAGGAGCTTGAGGAAGCTCTCCGAGCATCCGAGAAGGGTAAGAAGGAACTTAACGAGGCCGTCCAGGCATCCAAGACAGCAGAGGGGCTCCTTCAGAGGCTCAGCGAAGATGCAAACTGCACCATATGCCAGGAGGTCATGTGGAAGCCAGTGATGTGCGTACGCTTCTTGTCAGATATAGGCCACTGATAACTTATTCCCTGCAGGATGCCCTGCGGCCATTGCCTTTGCGAGCCTTGTGTGAAGGGCTGGTTCGCCTCCATCCTGGTCAACTACTGTCAAGAGAATGAAGACTTCGATCCTCGCACCCCCTTACTCGAAAGCTTCCTTGCAAACCTTCGCCGTCCGGATCTGTTGGCAGAAGAAAGGCGCCTGATGATTCACGAACTTCGCGATTTGTACGTCGCTTCACCCAAGCCTAGCTATACCTGTCCTCAGTGCCGGTGTGAGGTGACGATGCCGCCCCATCAATGCACGTGGGCAAAGGGGATGGTGGCGGAACTGGCGGAGTGGGCAAAGGAGGAGGAGGATGTTGAGGTCGTAGAGGGAACTCCTTGGGCAATCTTCTTCCCTTTACATGAGGTAGGCTATTTCTGACAATGTGAAGCGCGGTGCCTTGCGAATAGAAGCCCTGTCCATTCGTTGCGAAATAATGTAACTGCGTACAATGCTGTAACGCCCTCACACCGGTTGCGAGTAATATAAGTCATTAACAGGCCGTGTAGGGCCCCTTTCAAGAGAGATACATGAAGACGCTAAGGTAAGACACTAAAATCCACTCCAAAGTGTCCGGAAGAGAAGGGGGAAGAAGGCCCTGTCTAAGTCTAAATGAGCGGTACGCAGGCCGCTCTTGCAGGCCGCGGGTTTGGAAGGGGTCCAGTAATAGGAGCCACGCCGCAAGGAATGCAATCAGCCACAATAAAGCTTCACCTCTATTGAAAGCTACCAAGCGCGAAGCCCACTTCCACGTGTCTACCTTAGTGGCCCAAAGCTGCGAGAGGAAGCGAACGACCTTCGCAACAACCTCGTGGTCGCGGGGGAGGTGAGGCAGCGAATACTTGATGGGAACCGACTGGGAGTAGATACTTGGTAGAAGGCCTTCGTCGGAGGTTGAGACGGCGGAATGGCTGGCTTCAACAAGATCCGGTGCGGATGCAACGGTTGTCGGGTCCACAAATTGCAGCTGAGGACTCCCAGAGTCAGACGGCATGGTTTCCACGTCGGCACGAGAATCAGCGTCAGATGCCTAGGTGAGTTAGCAACACGCACGGCGTAAGTGGCTAAAAAAGCGCACCTCTACCCAGTCGGAAGACAGGCCAGAAGAAGTATCTTCACCGCGGACAGATATACCCAAGGAAGAGCCAGAGTCTGAGCCTACAGTGGGCGGAGTGGAAGATCTCGAGCCGTCGGTAGCCAAGGAGTCGGATAAGGGTGCGAGAGGCGGCTGCCAAAGGTTTGGGGCGAGTCAGATGGGATTTCGCTGTTGCGTAGCAAAAAAGCACTTACTGAGGTTGACTCCTCCCCGTCTTGAGCTCCAAGAAGAGCGCTATCTCCTGTGAATTGCTGTTCAACTTCGCTTATGGCGCTGTTGCGGTGTTTGTCAGAGACCGAAAATAGACCCCTAGTGCCGGGAAGCTCTCGTTTAACCACATCTAAGTTTGCCGACGCCTCCTCCCAAGCTCTTGCATTGATCTCGCCTTCTGTCTCTACGATTGCCATCCGGCCATCTAGACTCCGAATCCTGTTCTGGAGGCGTTCAACCACAAGGCCAATGCTGGTAAGGTCGTTCTGAATGGCTGCCTGCTTTTCCGGAAACTCGGTCATAGCCCGCTCCAGTTCGGTGCGACGGTTCTGCAAAGATACTGAAGGGGTGGGGATGAGTACCGGAAGCTGAGAGCTGATTTCAACGCCAGGGGTCAAGCTACTCACGCTGTGCGCGAGAAACTACGTCTTTGAGGTTGCCGACGAGGTCATTCCAGGACTGCTTTGAAGCCTCCAGGTCTTCCTCTAACTTCTTGATGCGTTTGTTCTCGGATTCCTTGGGGCAGAGCTCAACGCGCGCGGCGTCTGAACATGAGACAAAGCTTACCTTCTTGCGCCGCTCCTTGTTGAGGGAAACTGTCAGCGATTCCACATCCGTTTGGAGGGATGAGATGTCGTTGAATAGCCCGGAGATTCTATCGTCGGACTGGTCCCGATAAGAGTCCACGAGGCCTCCCCTAACGCGAAAGGTTGGCGGGCGAACTGTGGCAGGTTGGGAAAACACTTACAGCTCTGCCACTTTCTTCTGTATACTGGCAATATCGTCTGATATTTCCTGCTTAAAATCCAGCACATCGTCCTTCAAACGGCCAGAAGTATAAACTAGCTCGGGCTCGCTGTGAACAACCAGGTCAGCTATTCTTATGACGCTTCTCTGAGGCTCTAAGAGGCGACAAACCTGACCCGTAAAGGAGTTTTCCTGCCAGGGGGATGTGGCCTAAGCCACGACTTCCTCGCTGTGGTCGCTATTTGTCTGTCGAGTTCGGTTGTCTTCTTCAAAACCAAGGCAGTGCTGGACTCATTGCTGTTGTCCCCAAGGGACGCACCATTATCTGCGAACTTGAACGTTAGGGACCAAACAAAACGCGCTGAAATCACTCACCTTGCGCAAGAACCTCAGCCTTACCATCCGTGTCGCCTCCCTTACCATCTGCGCCGCCTCCTCGTCCTGCTGAGAGGGCATTCATTGGAATTTATCGAAACTTCTTAGGTACAAGACGCAGCTCTTCTGTGTACGAGAGAGAGAACAGAGGAGGGTGAAGGGAAGGGAAAGGGCTGCCAGCATGAGGAGGAGATATTGCTGAACAAATGTGCCATTGTGAAGGTGCGTGAATGCAGAAAGGAAGGTAGTCCTGCGCTGATCACATCTCCAGAGATCACAGTCGGCAACTCACTTGCCTAGAGCTGATAGACGCGAACGATTGCGCCGAACGGCTACAGTCGTCGAAAGACACGATGGTAAGTGACGCCCACAACATAACAAAGAAATCCATCATGCTGCTACTTTTCGCTCCGAGTGGCAAAACGGAGCTGCAAACAGCACGTTTATGCGTAGGTCCTCCCTCTCATAAATGCCTTGATTCAGCAAAGGACGCTTCTCCTCGACCATCTCCCCAACCTTTCACGCCCACTTGCGAAGCGCATTATGTCTGCCCACTTCCTTGTGAGTTACTTGCTGCTTTTGAGGGCTCATGCTGACTATAGTATCTATGGTATCCATAGCTCAACCCCGGTGCCACCGCGCACACCGTCCTTCCAGTAAGTTTCTGACCTCGTCTTTGTTCATTTTCTCGCTCACCGCTCCATCTCCTCCCAGCCCGTGGTACGCATCACCGGACTCACCGCCTTAGAGGATTTGGCAAACCAATTATCGGGCAATGTCTCTCGAGGGCTGTCGGTGGATACCTTTGAGGTGACCATCGGGCGGCAATACCAACTCTACCTGGAGGATTTGTCCACCCTTCGCGGCTGCCTCACTCATATGCCCAATCTAACCGACCTACACATTGACCTCCCTCCCACCCCTCCGACTTTACTCCTTGAAGTACTTGAGGCGGTTGAGCTTCAGAAGCTGGAGTTACTGAAGACGAACATGCCCCATTCAGCCCTTACCCCCTTCCTGCGGAATGCCAGACACCGACAAGTCAAGGCTATGATCTTGGAGGACTGCGGGGTCGGGGAGAATTGTCGACTTCAGAAGATCAGCCTCGACCACGTTCGAGACCTCGACTGCTCGATCCGCTGCTTCCCAACGATTCATGCCCCATATGTCAGTCGCCTGAGCCTCAGAAACGACAACGTCCTACACTCTACTTCCTTTATCCTTGGTCGAGTATCCCCGCGCACGCACCTTACCCACCTTACCGTCGAGTTCTTCTCCGGGGACTTGGATATCCTGGAGAAGCTAGTGATATTTGCTCCCAACCTCCGGAAGCTTCGCCTTATTGAGCGAGTAGGGATCTCGGTGAGTGTGAACCACATAAAGCCATCGCACTGCTCATCAATGCCTTTATTCAGCGCAATGGCAGGGTCTCTGGCCGTCGGGTATGGAAGCCGATTGCTCAGGTAGCCAAGGCTCTGAAGAAGCTCCAATATCTGGAGGAGTTCATGCTCGACTGTACCCACGACGTCGTAGTACGGAACGGGTCTGAGTACTTACAGGAGCGCGAGCTTGTTCATGGCTGGCTGACCGGGCGCCGCAAGGCTTGGCTGATGCCAGGGAGCCGCATCTACCACCACCCCAATCTCTACAGAATTTCGATTTTATATGGACGTGGACGTCCCTCCTCTCAGGTAATGACTGTCTGGATGAAGGAAACCTTTGGATGGGATAAGATCTTGGACGAGTTCGGGCGAATGGTGGATGTAGTTTTTTGATTCATGTATTCTGCGATAAAACAGTTGTAAATTATACAATTCAGTGGTCTGCTCATAACCTTCCTAAGTCTGCACAAAACTCAGAGTTCAGAGGAAGTGACGTCGAAACGCTGATGTGTCGCGTTAAGAGGCGACCACTCCCTCCCGATTAGGATTGACGCTGGCGTTGTGGCGCATACCGATGCTTCTGCACGCTTTGACCGAGTTCTTCAGACTTAAGCTTGCTGCCTGCGATGGCTCCCTCTCAAACGTTAGAGCTCTGTTCTTGTAGTGTCTGCTCCAAACTCACATGGAAAGATCAAGAGGGACGAATTCACCGTGGATCGTTCCAGAAGAAGGGCGTAATCAGAATGCACCTCATGAAAGACAAACGCGACGCTCTGAGAACGCAAGCTGGTAGCGGCGGGAAAGGTCTTGCCAGCGCGGAGGAACCCGACGAGAGCCACATCGCGGATGCGATACTTCTGTCTACCATGACGGACACCCCTCCCCCGCCGGGGGAGTTTGCTCCCAGTAGATCCAAGCTTCGCACAAGTGGCAATGCCGCTTCTCATAACCTGGCCAATGTAAGTAGATATTAACATCAACGCCAATATGCACACTCATACCATTTGCTTAGAGCCAATCAGTTGAATCACGCGCAGCTACTAGTAGTAAACGTCAGGACGCGCCTTCTCAGAAGCGTAAGCTTGCTGCCGAACCTCCTACAGGGCAAAGCTCGGAAAAGCGACAGAAAACGGTGAGGGACATACCAGGACGAGATATGAAACCTTGTTACTAACAACCTGCTAGAATGTTAGCATAATGGATTCTCAGAGCGAGATAGGAGGGCCTATGGTGAGTACATGGCACTTTGACTCTATACTCGCCTTCATTCGTTTGCGCATCAGGACGAGGACAGTGCGGGCGTATCGCGAGTACTCACGCAGATTCGTGGATTGATTGCTGTGAAGAAAAGTCGCGTGTCCCAGTACTCTCGCCTTAAGTTCCAGAGCCCCCCTGCAAAGCTCGAAGATCCGCCCGCGGCCCTCGATTGGTCGGATTATGCCAGCCAGCAAGTCGACGCGTACCTAGGCTGGCTAGAAAGCAGTCTAGTTGAGGTTAGGAAGCTTAGTGCAGCTGTGGAGCACGGCTTGCAATCAGAAGTGGAGGAAGAGCTGCTGGACGAGTTGCGGAGGGTCGCGGATTGGAAGGCTGCGCAGTGGGATGAGCAAAGGGCTTTAGCAGGCCTGTATGGAGGGGTGAGCCCACAAGTTCACTCGTCTGCTCCCTTAGAGGTGTCCCCTGGTAAGTCCTTGTTTGATCGAATTTCGCAATTCCGAACTTACGCCTTCTGGACCCATAGGCCCGCTGCTCACGCTACCCATCCAGCAGCCTTGGATCTTTGCCGTGTTGATATCGATCACGGCGTTGAGTACCCTGTCTTCATTTCCCAGAGACAACGCGAATTTACTTCTGAAAGTGATACGCCTTCTCATATTTGGAGCCTTGACCTGGCAACAAACGCAGCTCGTAGGTTGGAGTCGGTGGGATGCTTCCGTTCCAGAGCTCAGTCCTGATCAACGTTCTGTGGTTAACTCCGTACCGGTCGACGTCAGGACCGTTACGAAACGCCTTGGATTAGAGCCCGAATACACTCTATACGCATGCTGCCCTAAATGTTTTGCCACATATGCTCCCATCGGTGAAGGAAAGGCACAGACGTGGCCGAAGCTCTGCACTCATCGACCGACTCCAGCAGACCAGCCTTGCGGTGCAGATCTCCTTAAACCAGGGGGGGACAAAGGACAGGGCTCGGCGCCGAAGAAGCAATTCCCCCTCCACAGCTTACGACACTGGCTCAGCCAATTGCTGGCTCGAGAAGGCGTTGAGGACCTTCTCGATAAAGCCTGGGACGTGCCTCCTGGATGCGAGGAGGAATGGGCTGATATTATGCACGCACCTGGGGTCAGGGAGTTCAAAGGACCAGATCGCAACACGCTCTTCTCTGTGCAACCGGACGGTACCTATCACCTAGTCTTCAGCCTCTTCATCGACTGGTTCAACCCCTTTGGCAATAAAGCAGCGGGAAAATCGCATTCTATCGGAGCTATTTACATGGTCTGCCTCAACCTTCCTCCCGAAATGAGATACCTCACGGAGAACATATTCCTTGTCGGCATCATACCCGGGCCACGCGAGCCTAGTCAGGAGGAAATCAACCATCTACTCCGCCCACTTATCGACGAGCTATTGGTCTTCTGGGAGCGAGGGGTGCACGTCTCAAAGACAGCCAAGCGACCTTATGGCTACAACGTACTTGCAGCTGTAATACCTCTCATATGCGACCTACCGGCTGCTCGTAAAACCGCTGGGTTCTCCGGGCATAGCTCCATGAACGTGTGCTCATTCTGCGACATTCGTAAGGATGAGCTCAACGACCTGGATCGCGAAGGTTGGAGGCGGAAAAAATTACGAAGAACACGTTGTAATTGCTCGCGGATGGAGGGACGCGCCGGACCAGCACACTCGAGAGCTCATCTTCGAGGAATTTGGTATTAGATGGAGTGAGATGCTGCGTCTGCCCTACTGGGATCCCACACGGTACACTGTGGTGGATGCAATGCACAACCTGTACCTAGGCGAGCTCAAACACCACTGCGAGAAGGTCTTTGGCATTCTAGACGGTGAACCCCTGGACGAAGATAAGAAGAACCGGCCTCACACTCCGCAAGAGCAGAGGGAGTGGCTGAAGAAAGTCGCAGAGGGGCTTTCGCAGGAGACTCACAAGCCACTGGTAAAGGCGCGGAAGGGGTATCTGGTTGCGTTCGCCACTCTAAACAGCGTCGCCGTTCATGGGGAAACCAAGGAAGACTACGCCATAGCCCTTCACCAATGGGTGAGTTCAACGCTTTGAATTTCATTAGGAAGATACATCTGACGCCTTCTGTTAAGTATAAGGCTAAGCCCCTCGACGTACAAGTCTCCATACCTGAACCACTGGCCTGGAACACGTCCGATTTCAAGTTGCTCAATAGCGCAGAAGAGCTTTCCAGGTTTTCTTTCATTCGAGGCGACTTACTTGCTCGGATTCGCGAAGACATCTCAGAGACCACATTCCCCTCCTGGATCAACCGCCCTCCCCGCAATTTTGGGAGCCCCGCTGCCGGGAAGCTGACCGCTGACCAGTGGCGCACCGTTGCGACAACTTGCATGGTAATCTCCCTAGTAAGAAGTTGGAGTTCTTCAACTGTTAGCGCAGGGCACCGCAACATGCTGAGAACTACATGCTCCTTGTGACAGCAGTATTGGCGGCGACCTCGAAGACCATGTCGAAGGATCGGCCCGCTTCTACGACAGCAACATGCACGAGTATCTTTCAACCCTTCGCGAGCTGTATGACCACGACCTCGTCCCCAACCACCACATGGCTTTGCACCTGGGAGAATGTCTGGAGCGGTTCGGGCCTGTGCAGAGCTGGTGGGCCTTTCCGTTCGAGAGATACAACGGAATTATAGCCAAGATAAACACCAACAATAAGAGCGGTATGCACCAGTTGAAGCGCTAGACCCCTGCCGTATCTGACCACCTTTGTAGCTGACATGCCAGTCACCTCCTTCGCAACTTCTGTATCGGAGCCAATCTGCGCGCTCTGATGTCTCGCGTTCCCTGGCCGAAGCATACTATATTTCACGAGTTCGTGAAAAGCTTCAACGAAATAATTGGTGACGCTCTACGGG